>OX467708.1:40183198-40783198 GCA_950111635.1 Agelastica alni | reverse complement strand
GGTTGTGCGGCGGGGATCCGGGGGCAGTGGAGCGCTTGCTGTGCTGCTGTTGGGCGCTGGGGGGAATAGGCTGTTCTTGGGTGACTACATTGTTTTCACCCAGTACAGAACTTGTACAAAATTGTACAAGGTACAAAGGTACTAGATTGGGTGCAGCGTGGTTCTAGGACCCGAGAATTTTCTGTCTTTTTCGGACCAGTGCCTCGCGGCGGCGCAGTGTGTGTTTAGCTGTTTTCGGGTCCTTGCCGGGCAGTCTGCTGGTCGAGTCTCCATTGTACAATGATACAAAAAGACATAGGCAAGATACGATGGGCCAATAGGCCTAAATGTCACCGGAGGCAATAGCCAGACAGACCTAAATAAGGGTGGAGTTTTTAGTGAGTAGTCCTGACACAGTCAGTGGAGTCTCACAGTAGGCCTTAAGCTTTCGGACTCATAACCTCTCCATAAAGGATTTTCACCTGAAAAAAAAAATATTAGCTCAGGAAAATCAGTAATCAAACATTTACACACAGTATTTTGGTAAACATAGATGTCGTCTTTATGGAAATAATCTGGAGCTTTGCAACATTGGCATGATCTTTATTTACTGTGGAAGCAATAAAAGCGGGAAATGCAGAATAAATAAATTAAATGATCTTAGTAAAGGACGTCCTCAAATTCGCCAATGCATGAAAAGGAACCGTCGGGGCGGGAAACTAATTTTTTTCAACACATTTAATATCATCCTCCATTTTGCCCTTACCCTCTCTATTCTTTTACCCGATGGCATGTTAATCTAAAATTAGTTTAAAATTTAAATTTGCCAGCAATTTACTCACGTCTCGAGTTTTATTAACAAGATAGAAAGCGTTATCTAATACTTAAATCAGGGTCGGTGGAAGTCGGTGGTAAAAGGGAGAATCTTTATTTGGATTCGAACGGTAGGTTAATTGGTTGGTAATGTTGATAATTTTATAACCAACGTTGCTGAGGGGAATTTTTTCTAATTTGATCGAATCAAATTTCGTCCTGTTAGCTGAAAAATTGACGAATCTGAATAAATTATACAGGGTGATTTAATAAGAATGGGCAATCTCTGAACTGGAGATACTACATACCAAAATACGGCGATTGAGCTAAACATGTCTCATACAAATGTTGCAGGTTTACGAGATACAGAGTATTTAAAGTTGGGATTTTAATTTGAAATTTTTTAATAATTTTGTGATTTTAAGCAGCACCGTCTTGAAAATTGGCAATTTTATATTTTTTGGCATGAATACAGGGCATTAGTTACATCATGTTATTTAGATAAATTACAACATATCTTTTTTGCCTAATGAATTATGGCTAAAATGACTAGAAAACCTAAAAGGCAATTTCATTTTGAATGAAAAAGGTACTCCTGTTTATTTCATGTTACTTTATCAGTTTTTGAGGTATTTGCATTTTAAACATACAGCGTAAAGACTCCCAAGCCACCGTTAGTACATTGAATTTTTTTCAAGTAGGCTTGTGTCAGAACTTATCAGTTTTTCGTGTAAAGAAATATTTAAAAATTTTACTGTCACTAAGTAAGAGTGTATTATTTGTAGTAAAATAAGAAAATGCCACGACATAAAGAATTTTTCAACAGTGAAATGCGTGATATGATTTGTGTTTTTGCTCAGTCAAATTATAGTGGACTTGGTGCAACCAGAAGGTTTTTAGAATTATACCCAAATCGAAAACAACCCAATCACAAACTGTTCAGACGTATTTATACTCGCCTAGGCGAATCCATATGCTCTTTAGAACGACATTTTTTCATGAATTCAAGGTAAATATTTGGTGTGGTATGATATCTGGTTTTTTTATTGGTCCTTTTAAACTTCCTCCTAATCTGAACGGGCCCCATTATTTAAACTTCTCTGAACAACAGTTAAACTACTACTAGATGTCTCACTAGCCATAAAGCGGAACATGTGGTTTATGCAAGATGGGGCGCCGCCACATTTTTTTCTGCCAGTACGGCAATGCCTAAATAAACATTTTCCTCACCGGTGGATTGGGCGTGGCAGTGAATTTGTAGAAGTCCAGATTTAAACTTCCTAGACTTCTCAATATGGTTACAAATGAAGGACATGGTTTACAAAGATACAATTAATTCCATCAAAGAATTACGACAGAAAATTCAAGAAGCTGCTAATATTATTAAAAATAATCGACAAATGTTATCTAATATTCAAAGATCTTTAATGAGACGCCTTACCAAGTGTATTGAAGTGGAAGGCAGGCATTTTGAACATTTACTTTAAATTTTTCTTTTATTACTGTTACTGAGTGTTATTTGTTGTGTTTACTGTTACCCCGCATAGTAGTAATTTAAAGGAATAAATTCATTTCACAATAAACAAAATTCATTGAATATTTAAAATGCAAATAACTCAAAAACTGATAGAGTTACATGAAATAAACAAGAATACCTTTTTTATTTAAAATTAAACTGCCTTTTAGATTTTCTAGTCATTTTAGCCATAACTCATTAGGCAAAAAACATATGTTGTAATTTACTTATGTAATAGGGTGTAACTAACGCATGTATGAAAAGTGCTAAATTAAGCATAAAATTCGTAATTTTCATACCAAAAAACATAAAGTTGCCAATTTTCAAGACGATGCTACTTAAAATAACAAAATTATTAAGAAATTTCAAATTAAAATTCCAACTTTAAATACCCTGTATCTCGTAAACCTGCAACATTTGTATAAGACATGTTAAGCTCAATCGCCATATTTTGGAATGTAGTATTTCCAGTTCAGAGATTGCCCATTATTAATGAATCACCCTGTATACTCTGGTAAATTAATAAGTATGCAACAAAATTGTGTGCTAGTACTTTTTTTAATTTCACAGTCACCTACATACAACAAAGTAAAAGTATTTAAGGGTTTTAATTTACATTTTTTTTACGTATAAATCACTTTTTAATTCTTTTAATGACATTGAGAATTAAAGCTGCTCTTTGATAACTCTCGTTGACTTATTACAATTTACAAATAAATATAAATAACAACTAAATCGTTGAAATTCCTTAAAAAAACAGTTAAATACGTAATAATTATGCAATTTAAAGCAGTAATTAACCAATTTATATTATAAAAGTACAATGTGCGTGCCGCTAAAATTCAGAAACGTGTCTCGGTACGATTAAGTTATATGGCGCCCCTTAGAAATTTCTAGAACGTTCTAGAATATTCGAGAGCATTCCACAATATTCCAGATTATCCTGGACAATTCCGGAATGTTGTAAAATGTTCAAAAATAGGCTGAAACTTTCGGGAACATCCCGGAAGTTACTAGATCATTGTGAACCATTCCAGAACACTCTCGAATGTTGTGAAATGTTCTGAAACAATGTGGACCTTTCGAAGCTTTTTTTGTATGGGTGGGGCTACCCATTGGTAGGGGTATATAAACCAACTAGAGGTGACCCGTGCGAATACTTCGCACCGATAACGGTCAGTTACGTAATATAATTCAGGAAAAATAAATAAATGTCAATAATTATTAAATTTAAATATTTTTATTTAAAAAATAATAACGAAATCAGTCTTATATTTACATTATTATTCTAAATGGTACCCACAACTTAGTCTGCATAAGATTAGTACTTCTCCAAGGAATCCATCCATCTATCTTTATACCAAAATTTAATACTCATTTGTGTGCTTACATAACTCGTGCTACGTACTCGTTTATAACTTATATTTTAATAATAATGATGCCTTTATCCCATTTATATAGTTAATAACTAAAATGTATTTTTTTTCAAAATAACATAATACACACTTGACACTGACAAAAAAACTTAAAACTGACAAGTGTCAATTTAATTTAGTTTATTGCCAATTTGAAATTGACTAATGCCAGTTAAAAATTTATGTAGCTAATTTGATTTTAACTAATGTCATTTTGATTCTGATTGCTGACAACATCCATACTCAAACTTTCGCGTTTATAATAGTAGTAGGTTCACACAATATCTTTATAAATTATAGCCTATGTGTTATTCTAATGTATAAGCTACATTATTGTAAAGTTTCATTAAAATTCATTCATTAGCTTTTGCGTTAAAGAGTAACAAACATCGAAGTATAAGTAATGTAACTTATAGTACTTAACCCCAAGTTTGCCATCGTGCATTATGGTGCGTCGATAGTTTTAAAGGTGTGGAAGATACGGGGGTAAAAATTGGTGGAATTCAAAAATGTGTGACTTCAAAATGAAAGTTAGAGAATTTTAAATAAAGTTCTACAATATCCTGAAACATTCATAGATTCTCATACACATTTCCGTTCTTACTTTTATTTTTCACTTCAACTACCTACTACTCTCTCTTATTTCTTTTTATTAATAATACATTGTAGCAGATACATTTTTTAAATCAATGTATCTACGTATAAAAGGAAATATTAAATTTTTTAAAATGATCGGGGAATATATAGAATGTTCCAGAAGGTTTTAAAATACTCTAGAATACATTTAAATTTACTAAAATTATATATAAATATATATATATATATTATTTTAGAACGATCACTACTAATTTAAACTGTTCTAAAATATTCCATAACAATAAAGAACGATCTTTAATATTTCTGAATGCTCTAGAAGATTGGAGAGTAATTTGGAATGTTCTAAAATAGTCTTAAGTCCTATAGGATTTTCGAGGATGTCCTAAAATACTTCATGATGTTCGACAATAATATAAAATAATCTAAAACCATCGAGAGTCTAAAATTTTCTGAAATATTCTAAAATGTTCTGAAGTGATTTTGATCAATTTAAAATCTATGAAAATAATTTGGTGTCTGGCGGCTTCAAAAACATGAATAAAATTTTGATCTACGAAAATATATAAGGTTGAAAATAATTATAATAATAATCTACAGGGTGTTTTAAAATTCATGCGAAAAAATTCAGGAGTTGATTGCCCATATAAAATTATGATGGATCTTTACTATAACAAAATTTGTTCAGCCCACCTCCTTCCGAGATATCACCTCTAAAAGGTAGTGAGTAAAATTAAGTTTTAATTTTGGCTAAAGACGGTCATTTTTAACATTTATTATGAATCTGTTTTCCACTCTCAATGCGTAGTTTATTATTTCATAAAGAATAAAAATCATGATTACGTATTTTATTTTTTTTTTCACCGAATCTATTGGTTCTAGAAAAAAGCTTTAAGATTAAGAAATATATTTAAATAAAGAGTGATGTGTTAGTCCTTTGCGAGTGCACAGAAATTACAAAATTTCAAATTTTTATCTTTACTTAAATTTGAAAAAAAAAATTAAAACTTAATTTTATTCACCACCTTTTAGGGGTGATATCTCGGAAGGGGGTGGGCTGAGCAAATTTTGTTATAGGAGAGATCCATTATAATTTCATGCGGGCAATCACCTCCTGAATTTTTTTGCATGAATTTAGAAATACCATGTAAAAAAAATAACTGTATTAGATATAAATAAATAGATGTACGACCAAAACAACTCTGCAAAGCGGCTATTTGCAGCTAGTATAGCTCTAGGTAAATATTTACTAAACAAAACACTATTGCATTTATAAATTAAAAGGTATAGCATATTTCACGAATGGTTTCACGGTGGTTTCGGATTAAACCACCGGATAAAACTCGATAATCAGTATTCATCTGTACATTTAAGCATCCTCCTATAACACCACATTTCATATGTTTCTATGTTCTTGATGTTTTCTGATTTGAGTGTCCAAGCCTCTATTCCATACATTTTAGCATTCTGGTTCCCAGTTCTAATGTTATATCTCGGCTGCAGAGTATTTTATTCATTTTTATGAAAGCGCTGCGAGCTACTTTAATTCGACACTTGATTTCTTTTGTGTGTTCTGCTGTTTCAGTTACCCATGTGCCAAGATATTTGTAGAAGGATACCCATTCCAAGTTGTCGTTATTAATATTTATAGATGGTCTATTGTGATTTGTGTTTTGGTTTTTTGAAATTGCCATGACTTTGGTTTTCTTTAGGTTCATATCTCTTGCAGAAAATGCTTGTTAACTCAGCCAGATGTTGTAGATCTTCCAGACTGTCGGCGAAGATAACGGAATCGTCTGCGTATCGGAAGTTGTTAATTCTTTCCCCGTTTATGACAATACCGCCGGTTTCCTCTGAGACAGCGCTTCTTCAAAGATGCCTTCACTATATACATTGAACAAGAGAGGCGACAATACACATGATTTCCGTTCACAATAAAGCAAAAAATAAAAATAAAACGTCTCAACAAAAGCATAATAATAAACAAACAATTTTCGAGTTTAAATCTTAGGGGAATTTACTAATGTACCTCTTGACACAGTGCGCCCGTTAAGTTGATGCCTCGGTGACTAATCAGATACCGTCGTATATTGGTGAAATGAGCTACTTATATCATGTCTTAGTTCAGTCAGTGTTTTATTACTTTTATCACTGTTGCAAGCATTTCAATGATGTATCATGAGTCGAGGGATGGTAGTAGGAGGTTGATGTACCTTTTGTTTTTTTGCTCTAAACATATTGCTTTGTAACTGACATCCTGATAGCAGATAGAGTACACTTAAATACACTCTTCCGCTCCTGTTAAAAGATGCGTTCAACGTCTCTGATTCAAGCAAGTTAATTTTAACGAAAGGATTTTGCTAAATTACAACTATTGCCCCGAAAATCTCGGCACTCTAAAAATAAATTAATTTGTCTTTAAGACAAATAGAATATGGAGAGAAGCGAGATGGAAGTTCTGGAATTTAGGGAGAAACGGCGATGCCGGATTTGAATGATTCAATTTGCTGGGGAAACTTTCCGGTTCGTGTTAAGAAATGGATGATTAAGTCGTGCATTTTCATTGTTGGATTGTTTTTTCCAGTATCCTTTTTGCTTTTACAAAAACCGCTAACGTTTACGATCCGTGTAGTTTTGCTCATTTACTAAACGAGAGCTTGCAATTGTTATTCGTTTTAGAAACAACCTACTAGTGTTGGCCAAAAAACTACCTTCAGGTCGATAAGAAAACTCGATCTCGCGATTATTGAATTAACATTAGTAACAAACTAACAACTAAATAAAATATCAGTGGTCTGGGTGCGACTCGAGAGGTCCTCACGACTAACTTGCCAGTGAAAAAAAATGAAAAAATACCAAATGTTATAATTATTATTATAAAGAATGATTTAAAATTGTTTATTACAAATTATAATTGTCATTAACAATATTCTGTTTATGTCAACCGTATTTTTTCAAACTTTTTCTTATCATTTCATAAGCGGGAGCTATTTTCAATTGTTTGTAACAATTAAAGTTTTTTTTAATTATTATGATCAATAATCATTTGTTAGTAACAATAATCAATTGTTATAAAAAATGCTTGATTATTACTAACAATAATTTTTCACTGTTAAAGCATCTTCAATGCTATTCTCTCAATACTGACACAAGTTTAAAATTCTCCAATTCCTATTTTTGTTTTCTAAAACTATCTCTTCTTATTAAATATTGTTATCATATTTTTCATAACAATATTCCTAATATGCAATAATCATATTATTCAAAAGATCTTAAAATTCTGTATTAAAAATAGTATAATTTATAAATTGCAAAATTCAGATAGTTTACCATTTATTTCAGTTTTTTAATTCTCCATGAAAAGAAGCTCACCCGATTTTGCTTAAAAACTAATCAGTTTTAAGTTGCATAATTATGCGTCGAATGGTTCCACATCTATATCATTTTTTGTTTTCGAGATAATCGAATATGTGTGTGTGTGTTTTTTTTTAATATAGCGAAGTTAATACATTCCAGGCTTAGATGTTTTGCCTGGGTATGTCGGACTCAATATGTTAATACCGACTAAAACCTCCGCTTTCATCCAGACTCTGTCTCCACGAAAACCGCCGTTAGGCATTACTTCTTGGGGGGGGGAGGAACTAGCTACTGCTCTTCCTTCTGGTAGCCATGGTGTTATTTCTTCCTTCCTTCTAGTTATTGTCTTTTGCTCTCTTTTTTTCAATGGAACGCAGGTATGTAAGGACTTCTGTGGCATGTGCTGATAGCGGTCCTGGTAGCTTTTGATGACAACATTGCTTCTACTAATGCTCATGGTAGGATTCTCTGGTTCAGGATTGTCTCCACTTCATCTCGCTGAGGTTTAAAACGTGGGCACTTAAAGAAAACGTGCTCCTGGGTAGGATGGGCAGTCCGGAGAATTATCGTGCTTAAAGCGGTGTTGGTACTCCCGAAAGTAGCCATGTCCTGACAAGATCTGCGTCAGGTAATAGTTGACCTCACCATAATTACGGTTTAGCCAAACGTCGATCCTTGGTATGAGACGATGCGTCCACCAACCATTTACTGCGGCATCCCACTGTAATTGCCATCGAGCAATGCTATGTTAGCGTTCTTCTATTCTAAGCTTCTCAGCGCTTAGTGTGGTTGACCCCTTTCGATAGTAAAGGCTCCGTCTTTCCTCAGCTGAGACTCTGAGAGGCAGAATTCCGGAAATGACGCACACTGCTACCTCAGATATTGTGCGGATGGCACTGGCTACTCTTAGAGCACTGAGACGGTAGACTAGTCCAGCCTTTCTCCATGATTCTTGCGTCTCTAGTGCGTCGGCCCAAATGGATATTTCAAATGTGAGCACTGATGTGACTACTGATGACAGCAATAGCCTTCTGCTCTGCTTTGGGCCTTCGACGTTCTGCATTAGTCGTGCTAAGCTAGCTTTCACTGCTGATGCTTTGGCACTCACGTAATTAACTTGCTGCTTAAAGTTTAGTCGGGCATCTAGCATCACTCCCAGATATCAAATAAATGGTTTTGATATGATTTCTTGTTCGCCGACTTTCAGCTTGATAGTTTTCATCACTTTTCTGCTGGTAATAATCACTGATTCGGTCTTATCTTTCGCCAGTTGCAGGTTCACTGAATTCATCCACCGGTTAACTTGCTCGAAGGTGATATTGAACATATGGGTAATCTCGTCAAGGTGTTTGGTGACGATTACTACGGCTACGTCTGCATACGCTACAAGTTTGACGCTTCTTGACAGTGCCAACCTCAGCAACTCGTCATACATGATATTCCACAGAAGTGGACCGACCACAGAAGGTACACCTCCGGTAATATCATATTTCTTTGGGCCATTCTTCGTGTCATATCTCAGGACTCCATCCGTGAAGTAGCTAGCCACTATTCTACTTAGGTATCCTGGTACGTTCTTCTCTTAAAGGGCTTGCATGATGCAGTCCCAGTTGGCGGAGTTAAAGGCGTTTCTGATGTCTAGGGTGGCCGCCAGGCAATATTTCTTCTTACCACCCTTCCACCTAGTTCCTGCGATTACATTCCTGGCCGTGTTAACAACCAGGTTGATCGCGTCCAGGGCTGACCGTCCTTTTCGGAATCCATACTGCTTGTCCGCCAGGAGTAGATCGACAACTGCTTCTATTCTTTGATGGATTATGCGTTCAAATATCTTACCCGATGTATCCAACATGTAAAGTGGACGGTAAGATGACGGTTCTTCCGGTGGCTTTTTTCCTGTAGGAAGCAGTACCAGTCGTTACTGTTTCCACTTTGAGAAAAAATCCCTTCTTTGAGGCACGTGGTGTAAACATCCAGGAATAATGTCAATGCTGCCTTTATAGCTGTTTTTAAGGCAATATTAGGGATCTTGTCCAATCCCGGTGCTTTATTATTCACTACGCGATTACAAGCCTCCATCAGTTCTTCTTCCGTGACAGGTGGAATGTCTTCCAGTTTGCTCTGAGTCATCAAGTACTTGAATTCACGTTGCTGTGGAAACAATGCGGTCACGATCTTCTGCAAGAGATTTGGGCACGTAGGTTCTTCAGATGAGTCATGACCACCTTGTATGGCCTACCCCACGGATCTTTGTATACTTCGTTAATGAGTTCCTCCCAGCATTTCCGCTTACTATCTTTAATAGCTTTGTTCAGAGATCGACGGGCTTTTTTGTATTTTGCGACCAGCTCCGCAGCGTAACGTCTTCGATAGTCACGCTGAGATATTCTTCTTTTCTTGTGACACTTCTTGCAAAGATTGCTAATTTGATCGTTCCACCAGTGAACTGAAGATCTTTGGTTCATGCCACGTTTTCGGGGCATACAGGCGTCTCAAGCCTGAGTAACTCTTTTCATTAGCTCCTTCATTTTTTTTAGTGCTTTTTGCAATAACCGGTTAGCTGTCTAAAGCTATTACTAAAGCAGATGGATCAAAAGATTTCACATCCAATCGCGTTAGTTTGCCTATTTACTCTTCTCGGATTCTGGTCAGTCGATATTTCCCATAGTAGTGCACTATGGTCGCTAGCCGTATAGATGTTCATCACTCTCCAAGAGAGCTCTCCAAGAGCTCTCGTTAGGCTACTGCTGACAAATGTAAGGTCCACTATTGAACTGGCCTCTCCCTTGGTATACTTTGATGTATCCCCGATGTTGAGGAGAACCATGTCTAGTATGGCCATTGCTTCGAGTAGTGCTTTTCCCCGTGC
The DNA here is from genome assembly GCA_950111635.1 of Agelastica alni. Classification (NCBI taxonomy): domain Eukaryota; kingdom Metazoa; phylum Arthropoda; class Insecta; order Coleoptera; family Chrysomelidae; genus Agelastica; species Agelastica alni. Next base: position 40,772,655 of record OX467708.1, on the reverse strand, counting down.
GTTAGTGAACTTGCTTGCCCAGTCTACTGCCCAGGAATTGAAGTCACCGGCTATTCCTACAGGAAAGTGTTACCTTGCATCCTCGGCTTGTGTGTGTGTGTGTGTGCGCGCGCGCGTTCGGAATTATATTTCGTATCGATTATCTCGAGAACAAAAAATGATATCGAATTACAAAATTTTAAGATCTCTTGAATAATATGATTATTGCATGTTAGCAACATTTGTATGAAAAATATGATAACAATATTTATAAGAAGAGATAGTTTTAGAAAACAAAAATAGGAATTTGAGAATTTTAAACTTGTGTCCGTATTGAGAGAATAGCATTGAAGACGCTATAACAGGAAAAAAATATCGTTAGTGTTAATCAAGCATTGTTTATAACAATTGAATATCGTTACTAACAAATAGTTATTGATCATAATTATGAAAAAAAAATGTAATTGTTTTTAAGCTCCCGCTTATGAAATGATAAGAAAAAGTTTGAAAGATACGGTTGACCTAAACAGAATATTGGTAATGACAAGTATGATTTGTTGTAAACCATTTGAAATTACTTATAATAATTTTAAAAATAATAATAATAATTATAACAACAAAACATATTGAATTTTTTCATTTATTGCAATAGGCGGACTTGCTTTGAACACTATATTTTTGGTCATGCGCATTCAGAAACCTTTCGTTTAAACAGATTTTTGTCGCTTTTCGTTGGTTGTTTATTCTCATATCTTATACAATAAAATTTTACTGTTGTTATTTTATTTTTAACTTGTACCATGTTAGTTGGTTTATTATTGCAACTCCATTGTAAAATTTTAATTTCGTCTGTAACTATTAAACGAAACAAAATTCTGAAATAATCTTGTTTTATTATTTTCACCCCAAATCCTTAATTTGAAGAAAAAACGAAAATATCTACAACAATGCTTCGAATCACTTTGTTAAAATTTTGATAATAAAGCATCATCAGAAATGACTCTTAGGTTTACAGAATTATGGCGTGGTCGTGCTTCTGTCAGTATCTATCTAATATTTCGTGAAATTTATCCTTAGGTATGCCTACAGTAGAATTTAATATTCGACCTTAAGGTGTAAAAAAGTCTTTTTCGATGAATTTGCATAATTACAGCAGTTAAAACTAAATTTTTTTAACTGGAAATGGAAATATGGAATTCTTTAATGTCCACACAAAAATTTCATAAACTAATTTATAAATATCAATCTCCAAAGTGACACAAAGAAATGAAATTATATATTAACCAAATTCATTTGTAAAACGTCGTTGCCATTATTTCGGGAGTTTAGAAAAAATGTATCATACATAATAAACTCAAAATCTACATTTAAATCACACCGTTGCATTACAACTCACATTTACATACAAGCTGGAGGACCTCGGCATAGCAATAATAGTCAATTTGGATTTGTTCCACATACCTACATGCATATAAATGAATAATCAACTTTAACTGTTTCCAATGATATTAGACCAATATTATGTGAAAATTATTTAAAAACCAATTTGCATACAGTTAATTTACTTTAACGGTACTCTCAAATTTGTCTTACGAAAAAAAGTAACTCATTATCTTGCTTCTTTATGATTTTATCTCAAAAATAAAAAATACACCCTTTCTCACCTTCTTACTTAATGCATAGTAGTAAGTAGCAATAAATTTTTGTTTAATCTTCATTTTTTTATTTTTAGCGGCACTTGCAGCGCCATCTATTGAAGCGTGCCCCTTCGACAGTGTCATCTCCGAGGATGTCTGTAAATGCGATCTAGCGACCTGCAAAAAACCTCCCTGCCCGACAGAATTACAGATCGCTACAAATGGCAGCAATGTTCCCGGCAAGTGCTGCCCTACGTACGAATGCGTCGGATGTAAGGACGACGAAAAAATCCATGGAATGTGTCCCTGCGCAAACGGCGCTATTATCGAAGAATACAAATGCGAATGTGTCGATGAACAAAAACATTTGGTAAGTAGAATGTTATATAGAGAGCGTAGTGATAAAAGATTGCGACTTACACCTTCATGAGGTGTCACTTGTAAAATGAAAATCGTAAATGCCATAAAAATGCTGTAAAATCATTTTTATCCACAAAGATTTATGCATGTTTTTCATTTATTAATCTTTCTCAAATCAAAAAGTACATATTATCCTGTACTTTTACTTTTTTATGTCGTATTTTGTAATGTTCTCCTGCATGAGGTAACATTGTAAAAAATTATATCATTTTCAAAGATTTCAGAGATTTCTAGATGAAAAAATAATGCTTTTTAAATTAGAAGACAAATTTAGTACACAACAGAACTGGAGTTATTAAATACGTATCTCTATAGCCTTGCTCTCACAGTGACACATGCTATGACATTGATGGCACGACATCATATGTAAAAGTCACAGCATATATGGGTATATGCAAAAGTATGATCTAATTTTATTGTCACTGTATGAACGAGGTTTGAAAAGCCAATACCCCATTAATGAATATACTTACTGTTATTTTCTTTTTAACTTTTTCTAAACCAAGTTCCGTTTATAATAATTAAAATTTACGAATTCGCCTAGGTTGATGGAGAATGTGTTTGCAATCCCCAACTATGTCCATTGCCTGAGCTGTGCGATAGAAAATCAGTAGCAGTAACAGTGACAGAAGGTTGTTGCAAGAAAACCATTTGTACGCCATGCCCTTCCGACAGCGAATCTACAAATGTCGAAGGTGATGAAATTGAAGACCATTGCGTCTGTTTACCTTGCAAGGCAGAATGTGGATACAATAGAACTGTAAGTATAATTTTTATATATTATTATTATTATTAGAAACTGCTACAAAAAAACTAATTACATAAGTTTGTAAATTATATTTAGAAAATATAAGTTTTTTAACACAGGCAACACGTCTTTGCAATGAATACACGCCACTAGCAGAAATCTTAAGCGAACAACTTTAATTATTGCTCACAGCAATAGACCTAAAGTCATTCTTATTGATAACCAAGTCAACAAGTTCTACTAAGGCAAAAATGTATAAGTAATGGGAATTGTGGGGGATGGACATTAAACCTTTCAATTAAGAGGGGGTGAACCTTAATTTGATTCATTAGTAATACCTCGGTATGTATATCACGACAGACGGAACTATGGATGAAGCCGTAAGGGAAACCAATATACAAGGAAGAAAATCCATCGGTTTACTAAACAGAGTATTGTGGGATAATCATATTTCAAAACATAACAAACACCGAATATACAATAGTATTATCAAAAGCATAGTTACTTATGGCAGTGAGGTATGGAAACTAAAACAAAGGTCAGAAAAAGCTTAAGAAGCAACAGAGATGGACTTCTGGAGACGTGCGGCAGAAATATCTAGACTGGAACCAATTAGGAATGACGACAAGATCAGAGAGATTATGGGAATTAATCATAGCATTGTAGAGGATGTTAGAATAAAATAACTTAAATGGTATGGACATGTGCAGAGAATGAACGAAGACCGTTTGCCAAAGAAAGTCATCAACTGGAACCCCCAAGGAAGAAGAAAGAAAGGAATACCTAGGAAAAGTTGAAGAGAGGGGATAGACAGAGAAATGAGAGGATAGGGATCAACGGAAACTGGAAATCAGAAGACGTCGAAGAACATTCTAAAACCGATGTATATATATGGGCGATGCTCTTCTGAAATATCAACAATCGTTCCTCCTTTGGCAGTCTCTTCGAGATTAACACGTCAAGTTCAGTCTTCACACCCCTTCGTGGTCACTTTGGAGACCTGCAGAACATCACTTTCCAAAGACTCATTTATCCAACGAATTGCGAGGCTTTGGAACTCATTGCCTAGGGAGGTGTTTCCCGAGGCATACAACCTCCAGAAATTTAAGAAGAACACCAACTCCTACCTTCTTTCCCTTGGTTCCCACGATGTTCTCTGAACATTACAGGATATCCCTTTTCGTGGGAACCAGAACATAAAAAGAAAAAAAATATATAGTAAAACACAAGACGGTAAAAAGATTACTCAAAGGTCGTTAAAATAATTTTAGGTTTTTATCTTTTGTTTGGAAACGGTCAAAACTAGGCATCTCTTGAAGTAGCTTTTTAAATTTTTGGTACATAACTTTCAGAAAAAATGCAGAGTTTAGGGTAAATTTGTTATTTTTTTCGCACAAAATATTAATTTTTTGAAAAAATATCCCTTGGGATGCCTCAGTTATACTTTCGTATATGCTGAATAAAAATTGTCAAAATCTAATTAATAATTATGTAAAACAAGGGAATATTCGAACCAAGCATAAATATTGCTTTTATTTTATCCTTATCAAAAAAATAAAATCAATGGATTTATAAAAAGAAATAACATGATTGATGATTATGATTCATTCAAGAAAAAATGAAAATTTCTGGATCGCTGTTTACCATGAATTCGAAATATCTTTTTGGAATAAGAAAACAGTAGGATTCACTGTAACAGGTGAAAAAACAGAAATGTTTTGCGAGCGGTTGATGCGCCTTGATGCAACAGGTGTCCGAAATTATTACCTAAAAACATTTGTATTTGTTGTTGGTGTTGAAAATATATAGTTCAGTTACCTCTTTTGCTCCGGCAGTGGTTAAGGTTTTAAAAATTAAATATCATAATAATCATCATGTCAAACTATAGTACTGGTAACAAATTCCGTAATGACTTTTTGTGTCAAAACTGTCTTTCACGAGAACGAAAATTAAGGTTCACGAAGTCGATTTTGATTCTGTTTTCAGAGTAATATGATGTAGACATACAAGGTATTTTAAAAAAATGTTGTTAAAGAAGAGTTAAAAAAGAAGACCTTACGGCAAAAAAACAATGTACACATAAATTTTTATTCAAAGATGAGCCGTTTTATTAAAGAAGCATATGAGCTGGGGGAACAGTGACACTTGGTGAAAATTATCGATACATGTGTCGACTTAACACAAAGTTTTAAAACTAGCATATCTTCCATATTGCATACTTTAGATGAAAATCCATGGAATGCAACAATTACATTTGAAACCAAACCAACGACAACAGCCTCGTCTTTGAAAAATTAAAGCAAGTACCTAAAGCGAGTAAAGCAAGTATTTATGGTAACAAGTATGGACAAGAACCCTTTAGTGATACAGCAAAAACGTTTCATGTTAAAACACAACTGCACATACTTTTTACTTGTTAATGCTTGTTCCAGACTTACTATTCTAACTTTAGTTAAGAAACACGTTTATAAATACTGTATTAGTAAAGACAATACGTGATACGTGCACATAATATAGCTGAGAACAAGGGTATATTACTATCTAATGCTATTGTATAACATAAATTGTTGCCAGTACAAAATTAGCATAAAAAAATGGATTTCAATAATTTATAAAAAGTTTCCTTATTAATTATTATTATTTATTTTATTGCTTTTATTTTTTCACACAAAGAAGGTACAATGCAACAGAAGTAGCTTGGCGGGCGACTAGCCTCTAAAATAACAAATATTCGGCTGAATATACTTCACATTCGTAAACTTCTTCCTCCGATTGTACTTGAGACTCACGATTACTGAAAATTTCGTCATCGCCGATCGGATCGTTATTCGAATGTTTTTTAAGTAATAAATAAATAAAAGTCACTAAAAATGTTCCTATTTTTTTCTGTAAATTCCTTCGACGGGGAAAGAGGAAAATTAGCATGTATTTTATTTATTTTGGGTTCCTGGTGAGCAAAATATTATGAAATCACCGCAATTGGAATTTAGTTTTTTTACATTTGTACTTTTTTCAATAAATACTATTTTTTGTTTATTTGGTTGACTTTAGATTTTCTATTATAAATATTTCTAAATCGCAGGTCGTCATCAAAAAGCACGGAAGTGGTTTTCCGGGCAGTTGCTGCGATCTCTACGAATGCAAGAAACCAGAAAAAATTAATGGTTGCCTATACCTTAACGAATGGTACGAAGACGGAAAAAAATGGTACACTCCTGATTTACAACTGTGTGAATGCAACAACGGTTTGGCCCTTTGTTCAAGCCAAAAAGAAAAGGAAGCCACTTCATGTTTTGTAGATAACAAACTCTACAAAGACTCTGAAAAATGGTACAAAGAAGAAGGATGTACTACTTGTGTGTGCGAGTAAGTTATTCCTTACGCCTGGGAATTAAAAAATATATATTATTTAAGACCAATTCCATAATATCTATCGATACTATTGTGGCAATTTAATTTGATATATTTTTTTGCTTTTAGAAACGGACTACCGAAGTGTATATCTCACTACTGCTCCGTCAAAGAGACCTTTGTCCAAATTAATCATTCATGCATCAGAAATGACAAAGTTTACCGTAATTCTTCCTCATGGATCGAAAAAGACGGTTGCACCAACTGTACGTGCATCAACGGCAACGAAATATGCAACAATTATCTCTGCGACACGTTGAGTACAACTGCTAAAATTAGCGAATGTCAACCGTTGGCTAACTGCAACAAAACTTGTCCGAACGGATTCAAAGTTAACAGAAAAGGTTGCGAAATATGTAAATGCGGCATAGTTAAGATGAATCAGGATATTTTAACCAGATATAACATTTCTATGAATGATTTGATTAATATATTGGACGATTATAAAGCTAAACGACTTTCGACGACATCCGCGACTACTGGTATTAACCCTGGTACCACTTCTAGTGCTAGTATTACCACCACGACTACCGATAAAACCGCTAATATCGACCACGAGAATAACCCGATCCCGGTGGTTATTATGAACAGAAATGCCGAGATCTTTGAAGACACTTCTACTTCTACTACTACCGAACCTTCTGTTAAACCCACCGATCACGAGACTGGTAAAACCATTTTTTTCATTTATAATATATCAGAAGATAATATCGTTTGGGTATTTTTGACTATATCTGGACATTTTACTAGAATAATTATATATATATATATATATATATATATATATATATATATATATATATATATATATATATATATATATATATATATATATATATATATATATATTTTGACCAAAGATTTGTAGCTAACTTCCAATTCACACACATCGAATCATTAAAATTTCTATTTCTTAACAAGAAAATATTGACTTCTCCTTTTACCACCTCCGAATTGACAATCTCCTTTTTATAATTTTACATTATAATTGACTCGTTTCAAAAGAATTATGTTCCTTTTTCATTTAAAACTGTAATAGAATAGTCCCTGAACTGCGATAGGTACTTGTGAGCCGAGATTTTATCGGCCACCTTTTTACCTCAGGGACAAAGGCAAGAGAGACAGAACCGATACACATGTACCTATAGTAGGTACTGCGGTTTTTTACCAAAAATTAGTGACTCGTGGCAAAGACCTCCTAGCTCGGGGTCAACTCGTGATTGAGTGAGTTAGAATTAAAATTTTATAATTGTAGAGGTGGAGGTTATTGTTGTAAAAGGTTTTCGAGAAAAGCGTCGAAAAGGATCTATTGTTTTTTGTGATTTGAAATACGAAAGTATACCTTTAACATAAATCCACCTTAGCATTTAAAAAGAAGCACATAATCTTACAAAATATTTAGAATTTCAATTCCAGCACCTTTCTCAACGATAAATAATGTAATATTTGATGATATGATATGTACAAAGAAAATTTGGAAAGTTTTGCAATGCAGCTCTGTTAACTTAATTTTTTTAAAATAATTTTCACCACAGGCAAAACATTTCTCCATCATCCGAAATCAATCCTTAAACCACAACTGCCACGTTTCGCTAGGGACAATGACGCACTCGTTGTCCCAAGCCCTAAAAAGATCCTCATCACTAGAAAACCGTCTCCCTTTCAGCCTCATCTTTACATGTAGAAACATAGCTAAATCGCTGAGTGCAAGATCTGGATAGTAAGGAGAGTGTTGAAGCAGTTTTAGTCCTTTAGTGGTCAACTATTCGGTGCAGGCTTTCGCGCGGTGAGCTAAAACGTTGTTATGATGAAAGAACCAGGTGTCCATTCTTGAATTTGGTTGGAAGGTCTTTACAAAGTCGATGACTTTAGAAAAGCACTGTTCAGTGTACCAATCAGCTGTGACTGACTTTTGTGTATCCAACACGATACGCTCCACAATTCCACTCGATATGAAAAATACATCATTTTGGTTGCATCATATTAAAATGAGATATCTCTAAACCCTCTTTGGTATTAAAAAAAATTGTAGGTATAGTTATGGTTCAAAAGAAATATAGAAAGTTTTATACTATCGAATATTCCAAGTAATTAAAAAATGTACAGATCTTAACCTTTTTTACCATTTATTATAATAAATGAGTTGGGAAGGGGGTAACCTTAAACTTTTCACGGTATGGTTTTTGATGAATAGTTAAAAAAACAGGTGCGCATATTTGGTTAAAAAATAGATTTATGCATATTTACTTAAATCTATTTATTTTTTTAGATTCCCTAATTTACATCCTGATAGCAGTTATATCCAGCATAATAGCCGTGTCAGTTCTCGGCATATTGTGTTTTTTCAAAAACAGAAGAAAAAGCAGCCTCGATTTGTCACATTGCCATTATCAAACCGTAAACACACATAACAACAATAACACGATTAAAAAAACTGAGCTCCTTTAAATGATTTTTTCTGAGTTTTATTTGTGATATATAAAATAAATTGTGTTAAAAATGAAAAATGTACGTACAGTGGTATTTTTCATTAAAAAAAAAATAGTTTTGTTAGTAGGATGAAAAGGAGTTCTATACCAATATTGTATTTTTAGGCGTATTAGGATAAAGCATTATTTTAACAACATAAAAGGCGCACAACAAATAATTTACAGTTTACTCAAAAAATGCTTTTTCACTTATTTAACACGTAAACTTTTTTAATTTATAGAAAAGATTACATAAATAATGAATTAATTTTTTTGTAAATTATATTATTTTTGTTTTATCTAAAAATGTTGCTAAAAAAATAAAAATGAGGCATAAACTTTTGCTAATACTATTAAAGTAGTACGAAATACCCCTATAACAGCAAAAAATAATAAAAATGGTATTACATTGTATTAAGTTTCATTAACTAAACAATATTTCTATTTATATCTTTAATTTTACAATTCCAGATTTAGTTTCGCTTATTCCACAAGCATAAAAATAATATGTTAATTAATTGTTCATTCTATAAAGTTGGTTACCCTAAACAATTTTACCTAATACGCCTTAAAAAACACTCATTACAAAATTATTTTGCTTAGTAATAAAAACATTAAACAAATCTAATTTAGAAATTGTTTTGCTTAATTTTTTTAATTTGTGACTGTTACAAGAATAGGAAGATGTTAATTTATTATTTTTATAATAAGGAATGTTGAAAAATGTTATTGATATGTATTTTTTTAAAGGAATGTATTCGTTAATTTGTTATTAACTTGTTCCAAATGCTAACAACTTTGTAGGTATATTGTGGAAATTTTTGGAACAATTTTATTTTTTTATGAGGATTTTTATGTAGTAACGACTATTCAAATTGTTGATTAGAATCAGTTTCCCTTTTTATGTATTTTTAGTCACTTGCAAGAAGCGATTTTAAATAGTAATCAGAAAATTTATTTAATAAAAAAAATTTGAAAAAATATGTGATTAACACGTTTACGGACACCGACCCTGTCGCCCGTCGCTGTCTTTGCCTTCGGCTGGGACACTTAATATTTTCGGCGGCCTATGCCGTGCATGTATTATTTTACACGTAGAACGGTGTAAAGTGTCCAAGTAAAACAAAAATTACGGCCAGGAAATGTTCGAAGCTATAACCGACCTAAAAATAGATAGATAGATAGAGCGGTTCAGAACATTTCGTAACATACCGTTAGACGAGCTCAAGAAGCTTTTTGGACTGTGTCTATTGGCTTCTCATGCCAAATGCAGAGAAATTAGGCAAATGTTTCCATACAACCCAAGTAGCAAATTAAACTCTATAAGTTTTGTATATACAGCTACAAGATATATCTTATGGGATACTAAAATTCCTATAAAGGTCTACAAAACAATTAAATGATCCTTGTACAACCAAAAAGGACCCATTTTTATACTACAGTTTGGTAGTATAAGATTTCTATTAAAAAAAAACATTTTATTTTTTAGTGAAGAATATTAGAACCAAAGTATATTTTAATTTAAAAGTGCATCATGCATTTTATTGTAAAAATAAAGACTTATTAAAACTACTTGGGCCGCTTGGGCGGACACCAGTAGTAAAAATTATAAAATCATTTGGCAGGTTTGTATAGCACAAATTTTGATGCGCCGCAAATTTTACTGATAGATTGTAGGAATATGTTTGGCAAAAAAATAAAGCGCTTTAATTTTGGTTAAGTTTCAGTAGATGCTTAAAAAAATGATGAAATAAAAAATCGTAAAATTACCTCTTTTTTTTAATGATTTTAATAATTTATTACTTTATATGACAATTCTTTCACAATATAAATCTCTAAATAATATTGAAGTCACATTTTTCAATTTAGTTACATGATTCCAACTCAATTGCTTGTAATGGCGGCGATTGCCGGTACAAGAATTCCTTATTTAATTATGGCGATTTATAATACAACAATATTATCCCAAAGAAATGCCTTAAACAATATTTCATTTTAAAATGAAACGGTATACGATAAAACTGTTTTATAACGAAGAATATTTAGGCCCTATACAACTATTTTTGACAAGTAATAATTATCTTGAGATTCGCAAAAAGTAAAGGTTGCCTGATGTTATGATATGGTTTTAAGAATTTTTCCTACGACCACGTATGAAAACACCATAAAGCACACTGTTTTGTTATGGAATTGTTATTTGAATAAAATATTTTAATACAAAAGTCACTTCAGTCTCAAACGCAGATTTTGGAACGAATTTATTCTGTCATACACTGTTTTATCCTATAAGGCATTTATTAAGAAAAAAGGCTTATAGTATTTTAAGTTCACGTATAAAAGTGTTATAATGCAACGCAATTGAAATATTTATTATACAACATTATACAGCTTTAATACGACAAGCTTAAGTAACTATTTTATAATGTTGTGGCTATTAGTTATATAGTATACTATAGAACTCGTATACATTAGGTATAAAAGTCTTATAAAATGATAATTTTGATATTGTATAAACTTGCTTATAAAGTATTATATTATTTTAAAAAAAATGATCGGATAATGCGTAATAGCATATATTGTTTAAGTCACAATAAAATCATTTAATACAACAATTTTCTTTAAAAAACAAAATTATTGGAACAAAAAGCTTAATAAAACAACGCTATTCGACTTTTATACAATAATTCAGTCCTTTTAAAATTTCATTTTGCTAGTTGGGAATTCTTTATACTACCATTCAATATTTTTAAGTAAAATGTCTGGAAGAAGGTTTAAGCAGATACTGAGATGTCTTACCACTTGTGCAAATAATGACGCAGCAGGAGAAGATGTTTTGTACAAAATAAACGACCTAAAACTTTTTGTGAAGAACTTACAAAATGCTTACTCTCCTAAACAAAACCTTTCTTTAGATAAGTCCCTGTTGTTTTTTCGTGGAAGACTAAAGTTTCGCGTATATATAAAAAACAAAAATTACGCTATGGAATAAAATTTTATGAACTTTGCAGCAGTGAAGGATATATACTAAACGTAAAGATTTAAAAAGACAAAACGAATACTGACCAGCTTGGAGTGTCCAAAATAAACTCCTTGGTAAAGCGCCTTATGACTCCCTATTTGAATAACTTTTACACTAGTATCGAGTTATCGGAGAACTTATTAGGGAAATATAAAACACACACTACAGGAACATTGCGAACCAACAAGCGCGGTAACACCAAACATATCGTAAACAGAAAACTAAAAAAAGGTCAGCATATTTGGGGCCGTAAAGGAAACGTACATATTTCTAAATGGAAATACAAAAGGGATGTTTCAATGATAACTACAGGCAATCAGCCAAAACTGATAGAAGTACAAAATCGATATGGAAAAACAAGGTTCAAAGCCTCGGGAGTAGATCGATCAGATTAAATGATTAGTTATTACTCATGTCCACAAAAGACTATAAGGTGGCCTAAAAAAGTTATTTTTCACTTTTTGGATATCTATATATAACGCTTCTTGTCTGCATAAAACTTTTGCGAATGCGAACATAGGCTTACTCTAGTTTCGAGATTACATAATCCGAAATCTGTTAGGGTTACCCGCAAACGAAGTTTTAGATGGACGAGACTTTGTAACTGCTCAACCGTCAAAATATGCACCAAGAACAATATTAGAAAAGAGACAGCTTGGCAATGCAAGAATTGCACAGATAGACCACCACTTTGTCTAGCTCCCTCCCTATTTTGAGGAATGGCATAACCAATAAGATGATAATATATTCTTTTTAGTTATGATTTTTTTATGTATGTTATACATTTAGTTATTTATTACTTTAGGTATAATTTTGTCAACATTTCTACTAATAAAACTTTTGTAGCTATATTTTTAACAAGACGGGTATAGCCTGGCAGAAAAAATTGCTCTTGTGGAGACTACTAGGACACGAAGGCCATAGCCGTCGTTCTGTTTTTTGTGCGAAAAAATGTAAAGAAATGATTTTCTTTATTCTCACATCATTTTTTGGCCTAATATTAGTTCAAATTCGGCAAAAAACCAAAGTGCTTTTTTTACCAGACACCTCGTTTACATAGGTGTCCGTGAACATGTTAAAAATCAAATATTTTTTAAAAAATTAATCATTTTATTAGTATAAAGGAAACGATAGGCATAAAGTTTTGTATTGTAATTGATTCTACGAATATTCTTAAAATAGTATCTACTTTTTACAAACCACTTATTATTAATAACCAGTTCTTGCATGTGATTTTTACTATTAATAGTCCTTTAAAAAAATGAACCCTAAAAACATTTTCTTTTTACTAATTTCTTTAATTTTATTAATAGATTTTGTCGGGACGCAGGGTATTGACAAAATACGACTGTGGAATTTTACATAATTAATTAATTAATTACACTTTAAAAATTATCTCTATCTCGCAAAACACCGGCTGTTTTTCCATCAGTGAAATCTTAAAATAACAAAAAACAAGTATCTTTGAAATATACCACACAATGAGATACCAAATAAACTCGTAAATTTAATCAGTTAATAAGTACATAATAAGAAAATGTAAGCACTTTACATTTATTAACAATTACAAATGGCTATAATTTTGCTTTTTATTTTTAACAAATATTAAATAAAATGTTATTTGTAATAAAAAAAGAATATTTTACATATTTTTATAGGTATAATAAAAAATTAAGAAAATTAAATTTTAAATTAATGAATAATAGAAGTCAATTTCCACCCATTTTGTTCCCAAAAAATTATTTCTTTTCTATAATAATATATAAACAACAAAAAAATATTGTAGATTAAATTTAACAATTCTAATACATTAATACTTGGTGTTTAAAAATAAGTTTTTGGAATAATTTTAATCCACTAGGAAAAATGAAAGAAGCTGAATATTGTTTAAATAATTTACTATTTGCGATGGAGATAATAATATTTTGTAGCACTCTAATAGATCGGGAAATAATCTTTTTTTGCCATTATTACAGTGAAGTTAACAAAATACTGTTTTAAATTATCACTTCTATTGAAAAGATGTACAATAAAGAATATCATATTTAAAATTAATACTACAAATTTTTATTAACCAGCAATGAAAATTTAGTATGAGTAAATGGTAGAATTTTTTTTTACACTCTGTACGTTCAAATTGGATCAGAATTTTTTTGGAAAAATAATAGGTTTTGATAATTTGAAAAAATTAAGAAGTTTTATAATTTTAAAAATGTTACCACCAGAACAAGTTGGTATTCTTTGGGGTTTTAAAAACTATTAAAGCCCTCACAAAGTCTTGATCATTAATTGTGACTTCTCTTTAACTTGGCAAAAATGTATTTAACTCTATCTCTCCTTTTTATGACTTTAGTTATTAGTAAGATCTCAAAAATTACAAAAAAAATATCGTAGTATTATAGGTATATATACATATTGATTTTAACATCGATTCAATCGATGATGACTATGAATTTTAGAGTGTAGTGTTTACGAAGGTGTTAAAAAAGACTAAAAAATCGTCTTACAAATATAACAGGTATCAAGTTTATTGTTGACAGGTGAAGTGATGTAGTAAATGTATACGATGAACAAATTTATTAGCAACTACTGGTTGAATGTTAGTATTTTCAGTCTACTTTGTAAAATTTAAATCCATTTAAAAAATTAATTTTAAACCTTTAAAAAACATTTCCAAATAAAATCTATTTTTGATCCTGTTGTTCTTTAGGTTTGTTAAAAGTTACACATATTTAATAAATTTATTAATTGAAAAAATGTTTAATGTTTTTAAATTTTGTTTATTTCATTGTAAACAATTTTTTAAAATTATTGGATATTTCTAATTAAGTTATAAAAAACAAACTTATCTTAAGAATTTAATGTAATTTAAAGGTTTTTATTCTTTTTCTTTAATTACAAATTATTCAAAAATTTGACGAAGGTACATACTAAATGTGAAAAACAAAAACTGTATTCTCAGCACTCATTAATAATAAGCTCCTTGGTACCTTTTAAAATTTTTTGTTAATGAATAACCCCATGATTAACGAGTTTATTCACATTTATATTGCAACATTGTTAAGAAAAGTAAACTTAAAATATTGCTGACAAAATCATGTAGGTGTCTTCAAAACAGAAAGGTATAGAATAACCTTAACTGAAATTGAATGGTGGACATTTTCTCTACTACATTATCTCTTACTGTCGCTGTATGACCGCTAATCGTGGAACACATTGTAAATATTTTATAGTAGTTTTTAGTACATATTTGTTTTATTTTGATTGTGATAAGTTCTATTTTTCCATGTTTCCATACTAATAACCCAGATTTATGTAGATTGTTCCTATTACACAATGGAGGCTTCAACTGGAAGTTTGGTGTAGTGAAAACTTCTTATAAAAAAAATGCTCGATCCTTAAACCTTTTTAAATATTTCATCACTAAATTAACCACCTAAAGTAACTAGGATTTAATTTGTTCATTATTATTATTAGGTTTCAATGTACCTATTTCTATAAAAAATTCTCACTTTTTAAAAAAAACTCCTTAATTTATTTTTAGTATACCTACAGAGATGGAAAAAGTTTGGCGGAATATAAAAATGACAATGCAAAATCTTAAAATTCACGACATTCAGTCGACCAGCACAGACCATACAAAATTGTCAGTTGTAGAGTCTGCCGATAGAAGTAAAAACTTGTAACTTTTAGTATTAAAATTTGAAATTTCATAATGTTTGAATTTAAATTAACAACATCAATCTGGTTTTCACATCTATTGACACTCCGAGCAACAATTATATGCATGTTTATATGGTTTTTTATTATGCATTGTAGGGGTTAAATTTTAGAAAATAAATAATACAAAATTTTCAAACGCCAAAAAAAATACGAGGATTTAAAATAATTTTCTGTTTAATTATTTTTTATCTTAAAAATATTAGTATATTAATTTAAAACTCACCATTGAACTGCACAATGATTCTACAATTAAACAATTCAAATAATAATCAAACAAAAACACTATTTCAACAATGCACAGTATATACACATTAAATTTTTCACTAAATCCATTCCATTTCACTTATAAGATATATACAGCACTAATGTTGCACAATACGTCAGCTGTATAGCTACAGATATACTGCTATAAGCATGTCGGTGACGCGAAAGCACGAGATTTCATCCATCCAAAAAGCGTCTAACGCACTTAGCAAACGGCCGCTGCGCGTGCGCCAGTCATGAGCATGTCGGTGACGCGAACCCATAAGATTTTCCCCTTGCAAAAAGTGCCCAACGCGGCTAAAGAAGTTTTTACTTCAATAAATATTCGCAGCAAACACTTAGTAATTGATTTTTTTAATTTTTTGTGAAGCTGAATACACTTGAGTAAATAAATTAAGGAGGAAAGAATTTTTGTTTTAAGTGTAGCTATATTTTATTTGTAATCTGATAAAGCGCTTTCGACTTACATCTTCAGTGCTCCTTAGTCAGATAACAGGAAACATGACACGGAGCACGGAAGATGACGTAAGTCGAAAGAGCTTTGCTAGATTACAAATAAAATATACACCTATTACAAAAAATTCTTTCCTCTTTAATTCACCCAAGTAATTAATTGCACGACTCTTATTTAATATGTCCCCACCTTGTCGACATTGTCTGTCCCTAGATATCTCTCAGTATTAAACTTTTAGCATAGATATACACATGTATCAAAAACAAATAAGCAGAGAATAGTTAAGACGATAATAAAAAGTATTGTCACGTACGGTAGTGAGGTTTGGCAAATCAAGAATAAATAAAGTTACCAACGAAAGGATAAAACAAATTAAAGGGGTTTCACATGACATAGTAGACGATATAAGAATTAAACAACTCAATTGGTATGGCTACGTACAGAGGATGTCCGAAGAACGGCTCCCCATGCAGATATTAGAGTGGACACCCCAGTGAAGACGAAAGCGAGGAAGACCAAGGAAAAGCTGGAGAAAGGGGATAGTCAGGGAGATCAGGTTGAGGGAGCTGGGGGACGACCTCTGGCAGGACCGAGATCAGTGGAGACTGGAAGTCGGAAGACGTAGAGGAAGGTTCTAAACCGAGATTTATATATATATATATATATATATATATATATATATATATATATACATATATATATATATATATATATATATATATATATATATATATATACATCGGGCCTATCAGGAAAGAGACTACGACGCATCGAGAGAGATCGAACAATTTTTCTTCTAAAAATGTGTTTTCCCCTTACCACAACGTCCCCAAAAAAAAAATAAATATTCTACGAATTAAAAAACATAACATTTACCTTTTGAAAAATAAACTAAAAATTTGAACTTTCCCAAAAAAAAACAAAAAATTGCATTGAAATTTCTATATTCCGCCAAACTTTTTCCATATCTGTATAATTGCAGAAATGAAAATTAACTAAAACCAACGAATTTAATATATTATATTTTAAAATTTGCTGAACAAAATTTAACTGATTTTTTTGATTTTGGTTTAGTTGCCCAAATAAAAATTAGAAATTTATCATCTTATTAACAATGACAAAAGCTAAAGAGAATCATTATAATACATTGTGTAATACTTGTAACGTTTTTAGTTTAACATTGAATTTACAAATTTAGAATAGTTGATGTTTATTCTATTTTAAAAATTAGATGCCAAAACCCATAAATATGTAATTTGGAAGCATTATCATTAATAAAAATGGTTATTTTTAAAATATTTTGTAAGAATTAATTTTTGCTAGTTATGTTACATTGGTAAATAATTTTGATTGGTCGTAGAGACCAATGGAGTTTAAAAATAAAAAAAAAATGATCATATATTGGCTGCAAGTTACATAATATTTAACCATACTCTAATTTTGGTACAAGATGACGTTTGGACATAAACATTTTAAGGTTACAAGATCACAAGCAACAAAGATTTTCAATCAAATAATATAAATAAAAATACTAAGATACTGATAAAAAAACATCAAATATTTACAAATTCGTAAATGTCATTGTGACTTTACTGCATTTACAATATTTGCATCAGAACTTTTCTTGTAGGGATGAAAACTTGTTTTTATTGATAGTCTGTAATGCTGCTAACATTTACAAAACAGTTCAGAAACTACACTATATAAACCTCACGTTCGACCAAACTTCATTGTAAAGGCTCCACTGCTGTTTCATAGACTTTAAATAACTAATTTATAGATGTAGTAATTTAATTTATCTTTAGAGGAATCTAATAATATACGAACGTAGTGTATTTTACGAAAATTTTATTTACAGTATTCAAAGAGTATTTTTTATGCAAAGATGTTTAACATTAGACGTGTGGATCATAATTCCACATTGTTTTATGTTTATTTTTTATTATACTGGATGTTACAAAAATTTCAATACTATTTTATTTAATTTAAAAAATGTCTAAGCAATCTTTAACAATTGAAAAAATATTTTTAAAGCTTGTCAGTCTGGCGATTTTTCAGAATTAATTTGTAGTTCGCTCTGTAGCAATTTAAATGATTCAATAGATGTTTGAGAGATGTTTTAAGATACATTTTTATTTTTGTTTTGTTTAGTTAAACAATTTTATTAATTAATGAGTGTTTAGTTAATTTTGTGAAATTTTTAAATACATTTTGTTTTACTGGATCCAAATTTTGACGTTTAAGTTACTATGTATTTTTATAAACTGGATAATCACACAAATTCGCATGTAGTAAACACTCGATTTTAAAAAATCGCCTCGGTGTAGGAAAATAGTGAAATTTTTGAAACCATCCAAATACGTTTTGCTTAAATTTAAAGCATTAAATTATGTTTTATTTAACCACGATTGAATTCGTTTAACTTTTATTATAAAAACTATACATTTAACCGATGTTGCTATAAAGAGCTTTTACAGAATGCTTTAATTAGTATCCGCCCTTTTGTACTAAAATAACTTTTAGATATAGTTAACATATAGATGTGTACTTAGAGGTAATATTTATTTAATTATTGTACAAGAATAACTGTGTACATATTACAAATTATAATAAATAACTACGTTTAATTCAATTATGCGTTTTGTTATTTTGCCCACAATTTGAAACGACATGCAGTGGCGGCTCCTGAATTTTTCAACAGAGGAGGCTTAAAAATGTATACCTACCTAACTTAACTTGAAATTGACATTATTAGTAAAATTAGCACATTTCCTCACCACCCTTAAGGTAATGCAACGGCACGTTACTTTTTTGTGTGGTACGCTTGACCGATCCTCGAGAGCAACACTGATCAAATTGATTCAGTTTATTACTAGCAGCTCAAGTGAAAAGGTAAAAAAAGTCAAATATATTTTAATTTGTATACCGGCTGAAGTGCACAAATTTAAATGGTAATAAGATTTTAATTTGATAGATCTCATTTTTAAATGAAATCTAACATTAATAATTTGGCAAATATATTTATTAAAATATTTTATGCCTCTGTCGTTAATGTTATATTTTATTTAGATTTTGTGGCCGTATAATATACTATAGTCGGGATTTTTTAATTTCTTTTATTAATTGGTTTTTTTCGCCAGCTGGATTTCTTTTTACTGGAACTGGATTCTAAGGTACAGTTCTTTTTACCTGAGGCCTTTTGACCTGGCTGGATTCTTTTTACTGGGATTAACTTTTTACCAGGACAATATTCTATTAAGCTGGAAACGGGTTGTTCCATACTGCATGTTTTCCATCGCCGCGTTTTATATTCTCCGATAGCCGGCTTTTGTTGGTCGTTGTATGTTGGCTATCAACGGAGATTTTGTTCTTCGACTGGCGCTGTACACCACATGGGATTTGTGTTAATAGAAATAAATTAGAAGTTGGCATTTTTCTTTAAAGGGAACAATTTGATAAGTTTTCTATGATAATAAAAGCTGGATTTCCTCCGACATCCATCACGGGAATTCTTTAGCCACGACTTTCCTCACCACCCTTAAGGTAATGCAACGGCGCGTTACTTTTTTGTGTTGGTTGTTCGACATTAGCTCTAAAATTATTTATTTTCGAAAATGATATCTAATAAAATAAAAACATTTTTAAGATGCGTATGCCGAGTAAATGTTTTTCTTAAAATTGAAGAGGAGGCTTAGCCTTCCATGACCAGCCGCCACTGGCAATATGTGATGGTTTAATTGCAACATCTAACCACACAATAAATAAAAATAATAACATTCGAAAAATATTCGCAAAGCACCACTTTCTTTATTTCTACGATTAAATCGGCGCGATTCTCATATTTTAATTTCAGCAAAAAAATAGCTTTACATTCCTATCATTTTTGATAATAAGTGTAACGGGAACTTTGCCATTTATAATTTCTCAACGCCGGTCCTGGTGTTGGATCGCCCCTCCATATAATTTTTGATTAGCGCGGAAGAGAGTTAAATCTTAAAGCCTTCGGTTGTAAATCGAATTCAGTGTTGTGCTAAGTGTTACAATTGTAACATTAATGGTACAATCGGCATGTCGTGTTACGGTGTTACTACATCTCCTAAAATATGCCCAATATGTCACATTTTCTATCTGGCAAGAAGCGACATCTATAAAGCAAGAATAATACTAAATAAGCGTACTGTTGAATGAAAGTTTTCTACTTATCCATCCGGCAAAGCATTCTACTTGTTTATTTGTTTCCAGACTATTTGTTATTGTACCGGTCGGTTGTTTTTACAAAATTATGAAGGCAGATGGCAGGACTATTTATTCGGGTATTACCAGCATTAACAACTGATATGATATGTTTAATACTACGTACTGCATATGAGGAGTGGAATTTTAAAACGTCTCTTGTCCATTTTTTTTCAATTTATCTTTTTTCTTTATTTTAAATCTATAGAAGCTACCTGCAACTAAAAGTGGAGATTTTTTCTTTCAAAACGTCCTAAAACCCGTTAAAAATCAAGTTTAAAAATTCAATGAAGTTTCAAAACGTCCCTTGTCCACCTCACTGTAAAGGAAGATGGCGGACGTCCTTTTGAATAATCAAAATGTCTCTTGTCTCTGCTCCATGAGCACAGCTACTCAGTTTCTGATTTTCAAAATGTCTTAAATCCAAATGTAATTTTCCAAACCCAATTTTAAATAAAAAGAATAATTTGGCATCTTTATAAGCATAATCTTTGTCATTACCTTAAAGTAGAATGTTGAAATGTTGGCAATCTTGAGTAATTTAAGTTTTTGTAACCAGCAAACCTGTTGATTGCTTTATGATTGCTAAACGATTTTAGTGTTTATTTTTTCGTTCTCTTAAAAGGTTTTTATTCACAAAATAGATTAATTTTCAGTTTGTGTTGTGTAGTGTCGAAGATGGACAAGGAAACAGACAATATTGTTCGTCCAAGTTTGCCCAATAAGGTCAGGAGAAAAGAGCTAACGTTTCTCAGTGGAAAAGAACCTTGGACAAAAAAAAGCAACGTATTTTTTCAAAGCTCTCCCCAAACTTTACTTTCAAAATGTCTCTTGTCCAGTTTTGAGTTTCAAAACGTCTTTTGTCCAAATTGAAATACTTGCTAAGGACTAAAAATTATAATTATCTCCATAATTTTTGTTTGAATAACAATCTAGAGTCCAAATAGAATTATGTTAAAGCAAAAATGAAAAGATTGGTAGATTTTTGTGATTTTCCGGAAATTCTCCAAACTGGACAAGAGACATTTTGAAATTCCACTCCTCATATCGTTAATCGTTCGTACAGAAACTTGATACTTTATACTCTGATTTCAGTTAGTTTCAGCAAAGTATTCTTGTATGTGTGTATCTTTTTAAAATGGATTTGAACAGGTAATTCGCATTGGATTATGAATTTTTTGAGTGTGATGAATGTTAACAATTTTGTAGATATTTCAAAACACTCCCAAAAAAAATTAAGCTTCATCTAGCAAGCAAGTAGTACAAGACCAACATATAAGGGTCGCTGAATTACTGAGTTCAGATAAAGATGAAGACATGAAGATGGAATGTGATATCGCTACTATAAATACCAGTGAAAAATCTTCAGATGTGCAGGAATTAGAAAGTGCCAAGAGCAGTATAAAACACCCGAACGTGAATCAAAACAGAATGGACAGCAGAAAATCCAGATTTGTCACTTTGGCTAGAAAATAAAGTCAATAAACCTTATTGTAAGTTTTGTAAAAAGACCCTTGAAGGTTGATTAAATCATGTCAAGGGACATTCCGAGTCAGTGGGACAAAAAATAAAATACGTTGTCATAAGATAAATGATTTTGTCCAATCATCAAAAGAAAAGGAAACAATGGACAGGGTGAAAGAAGCAGAAATCAAAATGGTAATGTTCTTGGCAGAACATAATTTGCCGTTTCTGTTATTGGATCATTTGCCGCAGTTTATATCATCTGTTTGTCCAGATTCGGAAATTGCCAAGCACCTGAAATATGGACGAAAAAAAGGAACCAACATTTGTTCAAAATTATTAGCCAGAAAAAATATTAATAACGTTGTGAGTGACCTTGAGAATAATAAGTACTCCCTCATTGTGGACGAAACAACTGACATCAGTAGCAAGGAAAGTTTAGCGATGGTAGTGCGATTTTATAAAATAAACAAGGTTGTTGATAAATTTTTGGGTTTGATTGAAGTTGAGACAGGAACAGGGGAAGGTCTCTTCAACAGCATAAATTCGTTTTTTGAAAAAAAATAACATTCCTATGGGCAACATGATAGGTTTTGCTGCAGATAACGCATCGGGTAATATGAAAGGATTGTCTAGCAGATTCAAAAGTGTTTCATCTAATATTTTCATGCTGGGGTGTGTGTGTCATTCGGTGCACTTGTGTTTTAGTGCATCATGTAAAAAACTTCCTAAATCTGTGGAACAGCTTGTCAGAGATATTGTATCTTATTTTGCTTATAACTTCAAAAGAATAGGACAACTGAAGGAGTGTCAAATATTTGTGAATTTGAAACCACACAGATAAATAAAACCAAGCCAAACAAGCTTGCTGTCTCTCCAGGCAGTGGTTGACAGAATAATTGAGCAGTGGTCAGCACTAATGCTCTTTTTCACTAATGAGACATTTGACGAACCATCATCTTTGAATCCATCAACCATATTAACCGCACTCAAAAATGACCTTTTTAAATTATATATCAGTTTTCTTTCACACGTATTGGGTATTGTCAATAAAATCAATGTTGAATTTCAAGTGAATCGCCAAAAATTCATGTATTATTAACAAGAATATTCAAGAACTTCTGGCATTGCCCCATTCATCGGCTACAACAGAACGTGTTTTCAGTCAGCTGTGCCTAATCAAATTGGTAAAAATTTTATTAAATGTATCCGCTTTTGTTTTGTTGTTGTTGATATATTCATTATTTTCTAATTTTATGGGTATATTTTCAATTTGCTTTGACTTTTTTGTACTACCTGATATGTCATTTATAACTTTGTAACTTTCGTTGAAATTAAGTGACATATTTTTATTTAAAATATTCATTACGACTTTTCTTGTGTTCTCTTTTGGAATTTCTCGTAATTTATAAACTTTTAGGTTATAAACTCTAGTCGCTTATTCTATTTGATCCATTTTTAACTTCATCTCTTCATTTTCCTTCCTGAGGGTAGTTATTTTATTTTGCAAATCATTTTATCCTCGAATCTATCATTAAGTTTATCATAATACTCCTTTAGTTCCGCCACTGCGATTCAGTTTATTTTCAAACGTACTTATTGCTTCTGTTACCTTTTTTGCAATTTGAGTGAAAAGCATATCATTTTTAAAAGCCTTGCTCTCTGCAAATTCTATTTCTTTGCGGATTCCTCTGGTTATTACCATGATTTTGTTATCCTATTTACCTCTCACGTACTGCAGACAATACCACTATCACTTTTACACTTTATTATATTTTAATATTTAATATTTAAATATTTATAACAATTAGTAGGAATACAATTCAAACACATTTTGATTTTATGTTATTGATATTGGTATTTAATATATTCCTCACCTAGGGCAGTAAAGAGTAAGAAATGTCTCACACTACATGTTTGTTGACCGTGACGAAGCCAAGGTATTCATAAATGTGTTTTAAAACATTTTTTACTTTAATGCCCGTGGTGTGTATACTATTTTTCTCTCCCCTGTAGGCGGAAAGCGGCAACATCGTTGTGCGTAGTGGCCGAAAGTGACGATTTCTGCTCAATACGGAAAAAAAATATTTAATTGTCAACTCGACTATTTTGATAAAAATAGATAAACGCTTGCACATTACTTTCTGATGACAAATACATTTACAGAGTAAAATTGTATGTAGACGTATAACTGTTTTAGAGTGGGATGGCTTGTTTAAGAACAAGCTAATTACTGTTTTTTTTTTGTATTGTTCCCTGCTAAATTATTAAATTTTTCATTTAATTTTTTTCCATTTTTTGTTATTTCTGTATGGAAGGTATAATACATATTTTGTTTATGGGTCCTTTTCTTTATCGAAAGAAATTTATGACGTTTCCAATAAATAAAATCTTAATGTCAAATCGAAACATTTATTAAAATGCCAAATATTTTTAACACAGATTTTCAATGGCGCATGTTTACCAATTTTATGAAGATTCTGAACATACAGAAGCTTTTATAGTAGCATCGTACAAGTAAGATTTTTCAAATATTACGTAAAATATTGATAGCTAATAATATTTTTATCGATGTCTCTATTATTACCTATCAAATAACTATCAATCAACGATATTATTTCGTGTAATAATTTAAAAGGAATGTCCAAGTTAAATGATTTTAGCTATATGTGACTGTAAAAGTTTTATAATTTACCTAAATTATTATATAATAGTTTAATAATAAAGTAGTTTCCATTATTACATCGTCTTCTTTCAGAAAATACAATGTGGTCTCCAGTAAAGTCCAATGGGCAGCGATAATTTTACAAGCATTTTTTAAAATGATTTACGTACGCCAACAGATTAAAAAATGGAATAAAGCGGCAACAGTTATTCAAAAATACGTTAGAGGTTGGCTCGTTAGGTACCGGTTACCTGATATCATGCATGAATACTACGATATCGTTTGTCTGAAAAAGTACAACGACGCTGCCATTAAAATACAGGCTAGATGGAAAGGATTCATAGTAAGACATATTATCTATCTGCTCTTTTCTAAATTACACAACTAAGTTCTAAA
Organism: Agelastica alni; assembly: GCA_950111635.1. Classification (NCBI taxonomy): domain Eukaryota; kingdom Metazoa; phylum Arthropoda; class Insecta; order Coleoptera; family Chrysomelidae; genus Agelastica; species Agelastica alni. The sequence goes on along the minus strand of OX467708.1, from coordinate 40,747,774 downwards.
ATATATAAATACATACATACATAAAGTCACGCCTTTTTCCCATAGAGGTAGGCAGAGACCACTTTCTTCCACTTGCTACGGTTCTTACACACATTTTTTGCTTCCTCTACTTTCATCAGTGCTCTCATACATGCTCGTCGGTTGTTGGTACTCTTGACCTGTCCTTTCTTCAAAACAATGTTGATCTGATCGAGATATGTTCTCCGAGGTCGACCTCTACCGATTTGTCCATTCACACTCGCCTTATAAATTTGTTTCGTCAATCTTCCTTCATCGATCCTTTCTACGTGTCCAAATTATCTAAGCATTCCCTTATCTATCTTTGTATAAATACAAAGGTAGGTAAAAGACTAAATTATTACCTGTATGTGAGAGTGCGCGCACAAGAGTCTGAATAGGTGCGTCATTTCTCCACGATGTAATGATATATTTAATACAAAACACGTCACACAATTAAATAGCGTCACAGCTACACACCGTTGCGAAATTACACAGGTCAGCAAAAAATGACTTTTTTCTTCAAAAATAGTGAGCCATTTGTATACATTACGTATTCAGTCTCTGGAAAGAGGATTTCTTCCCTCACCCATTCGTCTCTCTTCGGAAAGAGGACTTTGTACGACTTTTCTACGTGTAATTTTGTGGCTAACATGTCAGGAACCATCCCAAGAATTGGTGGTTTTTGTTTTACACAGTATCCTGGAGTGGTCACCGAGTTGCTCTCCATTAATTTGCCTTTCCAAAGACAGAAATCTGTAGGAGACTATCCTGGCCTCCGTCATTGAGAGAATATCTAGGAGAAAAGATTTAGGAAGTGTTCCATAACTGCCGTTGGTGTGCTGGACATAGCTCCAGTTATAGCCAGGCATGCCAGCCACTAAATGCCAGCAAGCTTTGTTCTAGCTGTCTGTTGTAACCCTTTGGTCCACCAGACTACGGAACCATACGTGACCATAGATATTATCATTGTTTGATAAATCCAGTAAATCTGTTTTTGATCAATTGCAGACGTATGGAAAAGGTATTATCCTTCAAATATCTTGGCACCATAATCAACTCGCTTTGCGACTCGAAGCGGGAGATACGTTCTAGAATGGAGCAAGTCAGGAAAATTTTCAAGTCGCCCGTTCAATTATCGTCCACTAGCGTGAGGCTGTCGCTCCATCGTTTCCTGGGGCGCACAACGTCTCTTTGTCCCAATGGGGACTTGTCGCGAGCAATTCTCAAAAGTATGCGGTTGTCCATTCTACCTATGTGTTCGTTCCATTCCTTCTTCCTGTTTGCTACCCAATCATTGATGTTCTTGACTGATATTCTCGCTTATTTTTCTATCCAGCAGTGTCTTTCCAGTGATTCTACGAGTTTTTTCATCTCAGCTGTCTCTAGAAGTCTTTTGGTTTTCGTTGTTTCTGACCTGGTTTCTGCGGTATATGTCATCACCGGCCTCACGACGGTTTTGTAGATCTTTGATTTAGTGTCCACTCCCATACCCTTACTGCACCATATTGTATTCAGGCAGCCAGCTATTCTAATTGCTTTTGTTGTTTTATCTCTCACCTCTTCTTCAATATCATCAAAGCTGCCAAGATAGTTAAATTTCGTTTTCTGCTCGATTACTTTACCGTCAAGCTCAATTTTGCAATTTAGAGGAATTTTTGATGTTGTTAAGCACTTTGTTTTGGTCGGTGATATTTCCATGTTTAAAGACTTGGCTGTTAGGTTGAATAAGTGTAATAACCTTTGTAAGTCAACTTCATTTTCTGCAATGAGAGCGGCATCGTCAGAATAACACACTATTTTGATTTCTGCATCCCCCATTTTGTATCCCTTTATTCCTCGAACACTTCGAATAATTTCTTTCATTATTAAATTAAAAAGGGTAGGACTCAGGGAATCTTCCTGGCGAATACCGCTACCCGCTGGTATTGGTTCTGTGAGGTCTCCTTCTATTTGTGCTCGTATGTTATTGTTTGTGTATATGTTCTCTATGGTTTTGGTGAGGTTGTATGGGATTTGCCTGTTGTAAAGGAGATGCAGGACGTCTTTCAGCTAGACACGGTCAAATGCTATAGTTAGATCGACAAAACATACAAACGCTGGCTTGTTGTATTTAATAGATTTTTCCATTATTTGTTTTATTACGAACACGGCATCTGTGAAAGATCTTCCCGACCTGAATCCCTGTTGTTCGTCCGACAACGATGTAAGATTGTTGATTTTGTTCGTAATTACTTTAGTTGTTAGTTTTAGAGCAGTGCTTAGAAGGTTTATTCCTCTATAATTTGATGGTATTTTTTTTGTCCCCTTTTTTGAACATTAGGATAGTGGTGCTGGTTCGCCATTCATCTGGGATTTTCTGTATTAAAGTTGTTAATTCTTCTGTTAGTCTTTACCCACCGTATTTAAGCAATTCGTTTTGTATACCGTCTTGTCCAGCGCTTTTTCTGTTTCTTAGTTTCTGTAGTGCGTTTTCTACGTCGGATGTATTGATCGTAGCATCTGCGTTAATAGCTATTTCTGGTGTGGTAGGCTCGTCTGCAGTGTTTGTCGTTTCATACAGATCGGTTTAATATCGTATCCACTCTTCCTTTTTTATGTGGGTTGGATCCAGCAGTCCATTGGCTTCTTTTCCCTGCGATCTTATGAATTGCCCTATCTGCTTTTGAAGCCCGTAGAAATCATCTTCCAGGCGTTTGGAGAACATTTCGCAGTGACCGTTTTTGGTTTTTCTTACTAGTTCGTTAGTTTTGTTCCTAACTTGCTTATACTCGTTAGGAACTTGCTTATACTCGTTATATGATTCTGGCGTTCGCAGAGTGCAATATTTTAGGTAGGCTTTTCTTTTGCCTTTGCACTGTTCCTTGATTTCTGGGTGGAACCATGGTGTCTAATGGTTGGTTACTTGGTTAACTTTTATGGTTCGTTCACCAAGTGCCTCCCTTGCTGAATTCTTGATATTATTCTTGATTATTTCCCAAGCTAAATTGATGTCGTTAATATTTAAAATCGGGTTTTCTTCGATCTATTTTTGTATAGGTACTTTATCGTAGGGTCCCATAGCAGCTCAATATTGAATTTCTGTGTTGATATCACTTGTTTTAATTGTTTTGGTATTCGGATTTTCAATCTAATTCTTCCGAGAAAAAGGTTATGGTCGCTTCCTATATTTGTCGAATTGAGCGTTCTAAACTCAAAACCAACATTATATTATACAGATATGGAAAAATATTTAGGGAACACAGAAATTTCAATGCAAAACGCTGAGGTGCACGGCATCCAGTTGACCATCACAAAATAAAATAAATATTCGCAACAAACAATCAAGTTTTAACTACACTACTTCAATTATTAATTGGAACTGTCTCCACCTCGTCGACACATGTGTCTGCGACGATAGCAATCAGTATGAAACTGTTAGCAACGGTGTGTACGTCTGACTTATCAGAAATGAGACTACGACGCTTTCAAGAGATCAAACAATTTTTTTTCTAAAAATGTTTTCTACCCTTACCACAACGACCCCGTAAACAAAATAAATATTCTACGAATTAAAAATCACAGTCTTAACTTTTAAAAGATATAACAAATCCAACGCAATAAAGGTTCAAACAAACCAAACAACAATCAAATCTTTAAAACATGGAATTTTGTAAAACGATGATGGAAAAGCAAAATTAAAATGATGTTTTTCTACAAAACGTATTATTTACAGGCAAGTTATCGTTTTGAACGTTTTGTTGGAACCATTATTGCGTTGAATTTGTAATGTTTTTTTTTTGCAATTCAAACTTTTAGTTTATTTTTCAGAAATTAATGTTATGTTTTTCAATTCGTAGAATATTTATTTTATTTTCAACTGGATTTGTCCAACTCTCTTTTTTGCATTGAAATATCTATGTTCCTTCAATATTTTTCGATATCTGCTGTCGAAATGAAGAAACTTCCTGTTAATTACCACTTAAAAATAAAGTTTTTTCTTTTCTCAATCCTAATTATTGACTTCGTACTTGTACCGAATGTCACACTATAGGGATTGTCTAACCATTTGTAAATAAATAGTACATTAGCATAAACTTTTATAAAAAAATGTGTAAGCCAAACTAAATAATTTAATAGGTATCACTGCTTTAAAACAGCTACGTCATTGATGACGTGCATTGGATTTTGTTTCTTTTGTACTGTAAAACAAATTTTGTCATCTTTGAAATGAAGCTGGTTGTATCTTTCTCAGTTTCTCCTTCTTAATGAGATTTATATCGATTGCAATAAATGATTGATTTTGATAGGTCCGAATGTATGATATATGCATAAAGGATATAATTAAAATGAGAGAAATCACTACAAAAGCCAACGAAAATATGAAAAATCTCTTTAAAAAACCATTCAGCGAAATGGGATTGGATGATTTCCAGAATAATACTAAATATGCTCGCAGAGTTTTCAAAGTTTTATTGGACAGACATCATCTTTTAAGTACAAATCAAATAAAAGGAGTTCTATCCCAGCAGGGTAAAGAGTAAGTATTTTTCGGATTTCCTTAGAGCATTTAGAATTAATGACAATATTTTCACAGTTAATACAGTGGGATAAGAATATTTTTTTATAATTAGCATTTACAATATACACACATGAAAATAATCTAATAATATTCTACATTCTGATCTGAATTTTTTTTTAACATAAGTAATTGAGGTTTTGCAGTTAACATTAATTCAAATTACTTTTAACACAGTTTATTTGAACCGGTAACCTATATTTTTCTCAAAAAAAAAATATTTTTAACAAAAATACAGAAAAACTTGAAAATAACCTAAAAAAGCCAAAAATATAACTAAAATTTAAATGTAATTCTATGGTATTCTCTTCGATTATTTATAACAGCTTTATATCGTCCCTAAATTGATGAAATCAAGTTATACAGAGTGAGTTTTAAATATGGAACGCCTCAATTATTACGTAAACAACTCGCACGATTTATACAAATTTAGAATCGTGTGGGTTCTATATGTCCGATTCTACAGCATACATTAATTACTACGTATATGCCGTCGACTCCGACCAATCCGGTGCGACACAATCTGCGCATGCTTCATTCTTGGTTTGGACCCTTTCCCGCTCCCGCGTTTTTTTCAGTGATTGTCATGCTGTGTTAATGTCAATTACTTCCTAACTTTTTTGAATTGCGATATTTTATAATTTGGCGATTTACCTTTTTTTGTGCTGCAAAACTTCAGTATTAATTGTTATTAATTTGTGGAGCAAACATGGTGAAGTAAGTTATATCTTATAAGAATGAAAAGTTTTTTAACCTCAAATTTATTTTCACCCACATGTGGCACTAATGAAAGTAGAGGAAGCAAAAGATGTGTGTGTGTGTGTGTTTGTGCTCAATTCTTTTTGTCTCTACGGTATTCCTATCTTTTAATTCCTGACTATTGGCAGGTTTTGTTGTATAAACGGTGTTTTTTAAATGACTCCAAAGAAAATACTGTAATGGATTTATATCGGATGATCGTGTAGGCCATTTGATAAAACGAAGCCTTCCAATTCATCGTCTGGGAAACATATTATTTAAGTGTGCCTTACATCACGAGCATAGTGAGCTTAAGCTCCATCTTGTTACAGTCAAATATTATTGTTTGGGGTATTGTAATTATCTGAAAGTTACAAATAATCAAAATTCCAAATTAAAAGGCAACTAAAAATACTTTTTTTGTGCTATGGTCGAGAAAATACTTCATGGAGAGGTTATGAGCCAGAAAGCTCAAAGTCTACTGTGAGACTCCACTAACTGTTTCGGGTCTACTCACTAAAAACTCCATCCACCCCAATGTAGGTCCGTTAGGCTATTGCCTCCGGTGACACTTAGGCCTGTTGGCCAATTTTATCTTTACTATATTATTTTACGTCATTGTACCCAATCTAGTACTTTCGTGCATTGTACAAGTTCTGTACTGGGTAGGAACTATATATAGTTCTGGGTCGCCGAATGGCTGCCCAAAAATTGCCTGTCTTTTGCGGTCCAGTGCCCCGCAACAGTACAGTATGTGTTTTACTGTTTCCGGATCCTTGCCGCACAATCTGCAGGTCAGGTCTCCATTATACAGTCCCATTTTGTTAAGGTGATCCTTCACTGGTGCGTGACCGATCAGAAGCCCCGTAGTGATTCTTAGCTGATTCCTATTCATCGTTAAAAAATTTGCCGTTCTTTTTTGGCACGGTCCTTTAATGTATTTTTACAGTCTTTGTTTCCTGTGATGCTTTTCCAGTAGTTTTTGAGTTTTTACCCAATCGAATCTTTTACAGACACTCTTACTGTACGCTTCGTAAAACTTTTTCACCAATTTACTTAGAGTAGACCTTGTTATGGGGTATCGGTTGAGATATAAATTATTGAAGATACTACAAGTTTCTTGTATAAACAGCAACAATAATAAATGATTGAAAAGTAAAAGTTGCAATCATAGGCACCTCGATACAGGGTATTACATGAAAAATATTCGGTATTTTTATGGATTTTAAAAATAGAAAAATATATATAGTGATTCATTTGAGATAACAAAGTTCATTATTTTTACAAAAAAAAACGAAAAGATCTGACAACAATGTAAATACCACCGCAGGATCGGCCATATTACAGAACCCACACAATCCAAAATTTGTAAAAATTGTGCGAGTCGTTTTCGTTATAATTGATTCGTTCCATACTTAAAACTCACACTGTATATTTCTTGTTGAGCTATAGCCATTTATGCTCCCTGCAAGGCCTTAAATAATTGTTAGTGGTTTTGTAAATCCTGTCACCTTTTAAAACCCTTCGTTGAAGCATATCCCATAAAAACTCTACAACTACATTTATTTGTCGAGCAATATTTTCTAGCATGCCAATGGCTCTCAGCATTTGTTCGCAGTGTCTTTTCATGTTCAATTCAAAAATTCATGTAATTAACATTTACTTTAGTGTTTAAAACCGATAAATTATAGAACAATAACAAAATCCATCTTTGTTTAAATGCTTTTGTGAAGCTTTTTTTTGTACTTGAGTAAAAACATCACAAAATGAAGCGATATACATAAAATGTGGGTTAAAGTATCAGTATATTTAACAAACCAACCTAATAATATTTAAATACAGGGTGGCCAACCTAAAACAAAACAGAGCCATTTGCAGGAATCTCGTCTACTTTTTAGAAAAACGATCAGATCCGTTGATTTTTGATGAAAGGGAGACACCATTTTCCTGTATTTTTGACTCCTCTACTTTTAACCCAAAGAGAGGTTAAGAATTACCCTAAAATATTTAAATGTAATTGGGGGTCGAATAAGATGTCTTTTGAAACCTCTGACAATTCTCTTTACAATAGTTTTTAAATTTTACATTTCCTCCCAATACTTTAAAAAAAATTACCTGTTTAAATTCTAATTATTTTAGTTGCTTACTTACTATTTAATTGATTAAATGTTCAAACTGGTGACCGCGTGCTTTCTTACAATAATTAAGATTTTGTTTAAAACGTTCACGCACATTCCGAAAAATTTCCGAAGTAATTCGAAGGCACTCGTCAACGATTCTTTGACGCAAATCTTCCAACGACGATGGTTGTGTTTTATAAATTTTACTTTTCAGATGTCCCCACAACAAAAAATCAAGGGGCAATAAATCTGGCGATCGTGAAGGCCATTCAATGCAGCCTCTTCTCCCAATCCAATGCTGTGGAAAACGTTAGTCTAAATACTGTCGAACAATACCGCATAATGCGGAGGAGCACCGTCCTGTTGAAAATAAAAATTATCTTTTTCATACTGTGGATTATTTTCACATACATATCAGTTAAGGCAGGGTCAATAGCTTTTTCCAGTAATTGCAAATACATTTCGCCAGTCAAATTGCCTGTCAGAAAAAAAGACCCACCAGTCGGTCACCGCAAATGCCAACCCATACATTTAATTTCTCTGGCTGCTGTGTATGCACCTCCTGATAAACTCTTGGGTTTGAATCGGACCAATAGCGGTAATTGTGGCGATTAACCACTCCGTGCAAGAAAACACTGCACTCATCGGAAAAACAGATATTAAAAGGGAACTGTGTATCGTTCCCTGCTCGCGCACTCATTATTTCGCAAAACTGCAAACGGTGATCATAATCATCCCCATTAAGTTCATGGATTAAACGTATTTTATATGGATGGAATTTATTCTTCTTCAAAATGGTTTGGATGCTAGTTCAATTGATTCCAGACACAGATGCCAGCTGCCTCGTACTCAACGTAGTATCAAGATGAACATGTCTCAAAAAACTGCAGATAAGTTTCATATTTAAAATCTAATTTCTCAATAAGAGCTTTTAAAAGACATCTTATTCGACCCCCAATGCCATTTAAAAAATTTGGGGTAATTCTTACCCTCGCTTGGTGTTGAAAGTAGTGTAGTCAAAAATACCGGAAAAGAGTGTCCTTCGTTAAAAAAAAATCGACGGGTCTAAGCGTTTTTCTAAAAAATAGACGAGGTTCCTGCAAATAGCTGATTCGTTTTCGGTTAGCCACCCTGTATAAATAAATATCCTTAGATTATTTTCATATTTGTTTTACATATTTAACTGCTTAACCAAAAAAAAACGGAGTGAAGAAGTCTTGATTTGGATTATCCCAAAACCTTATGATATTGGGCATATATTATGCTTAGTTTTGACAATAAAATTAATCAGCTTACACAGACTAGTTTAACATCGAAAAATGTGTTAGACAGAGATGTGGCTGTTTAACTTATTGATAGACGTTTAAAAAATTTGAAAGATAGTGCGTATGGATTGAGAATGAATGATTTGATCGTCAAATGCCTTCTTTACGCCGGTGATCAGGTCATATTAGCATTATCTGAGGAGGAGTTGCAGGCGATGGTTAATGTTATGCATGATGCCCTGAAAATTAAAGGGATGAAAATAAATGTAAGCAAAACGAAAATAATGGTTCTTGAAAAAGAAGAAAGCATGACAAACTGCGAGGTGCTAATTGAATGAGAAAGAGTGGAACAAGTAAGAGAGTTTGTACACAGTAGAAAATCGATGGGACATTTGACACCAAAATAACACCTGACGTGGTCTATATCCATACACACCATTTTTGTGTAAAATTAACAACATGATAGCAGTGTTACATTTACATTTCGAAGGAGTACATATTCACACCAGGAATTGTTGAGTTTTGTCTACCAAAATGGTCGATTTGACTCCCTCGAGGTGTAAGATTTCACTTTATGCAGTGTATAAAGAACACCAAATGGTATACTTTTTTCACCAGAGTATGTGCGATGTCACCTTAAAAAGTATACAGTTTTGACACCAAACAGAGTATATAACGATTGGAAATGGTACATCTCATACTTTGAAATGTGGATTTATTTTACACCAGATAGAGTGTAAAACTCTGTTTCAATGGTCGATTCAACACCAATAGCTATTAAAAATATTTACACCGAATAGAGTATCGAAATATAGTATTAGTAAGTTTTGCACTATTGATTGGTCGAATTCAATGTTTCCATTTCCCAATATATTATAATACAGGGTATCCAAAAATCATCATCAAATAAATCAGGAGATAAAGTTTAATAAATTCTGGTGAAAAGAATATTTCAATGAGGTGAAGTTAATGAAGAAGACGGTCATGGTTGAGACAGTTCTCAAAAGTTTTGTCAGGAACTGATAACGTATCCAAAGACCATACAAATATTGAGAACCACGTTATGTATGAGAACTTTTTTCCATACTACGTTCATGTATATGATTTCAAGAAGATATATCAATTATCAGATGTTTAATAAAAGAAACAAAGAGACTATAATATCTAAAATATTTATTGTCCAACAATAAATAACAAAACATATATTACCAAGTAGCATCCATTTCTGGATGTTTCTGTACTAAATTTTCACGAATACAGACATTATATCACACTTCACTATTGAATTAATACACTAACCTGTATCAGGTCCAGAGAAGATAATGGCGTTTACAATAATTGCTAATGCTGATCAACTTTGGAATAACATATAACATAAAAAATATGGACGCGATGCACTGTATCCTGTATCCAACGTGAAACTGATCACAAAGATGGTGCGCGCGGCGCAATCATTGTGCGCGCGCAGTTGTGTCAACCTCTCGCGGATTTAAAACAACACCAGACGGTGTAAAATATCTAAAACGGTGTTAAATATATAAAACGGTTTTTTTTTCAGATTGACCAATGTCAACGGTGTTAGAGATAACACCATTCAGTGAAAAATGTTTATACCACGACAGAGTGTAGAATTTCGCACCATCAAATTTTATACTGTGTATAGTTGGATTCAAAGTTTACGAGAGACAGAAAGTATAACTGTGATATAACTGTTACAATATTTAATTTCAGTAACATATTGTAGTTGTAATTTTTAGAGAGCTTTCCGAGTTGGAGAAATTATTGAAACTCATTCCATGGAAAAACTACATGGCAAAGATTCATAAAATATTCCACAAGAATTACATAAAAAAACCGCCTTATAAATACAAGTATACAGATAAGCGTCTAATGAAACAAGAAGATCTGTTGAGGGAGAGCAAATACGCTTACGATTATGATGATAATATAAATCCGGCTTCCTACTATTATTTAAAAGAAAAAGGGTATGTAACGAAGCTGCAAAAAACTGAAATAAATTTATAATTTAATTTTTAAAACTTTTATAGTTTACCAAACTAGAAAACGCTCTAAAATAGAGGGGAGAGTAGGTTGCGGTGTCTTCCAAAAAGTCCCCTCACTTAGCCTATTTTTTCGTTTGCCTGATTACTGTAGTATGTATCAAACCTAAATGACAGCCATTACCGAGGCAGCTGTCTGGATACTCTGCAATGAACAAAAGTTTAGTGAGATATCCATTATTTGCGACAGCCAGGCTGCTATCAAATCACTGAGCTCAGTATACTTGACCTCTACGGTAGCGGTGCAATGCCGTGCAGCCCTGAATGAGCTAGGAACTAAGTTTGGAGTTCACATTGTCTGGATACCCGGACACAGGGACATACCAAGTAACTGTAAGGCGGACGAGCTATCAAAAGCGGACACCACCCTCCCAGCTGTATCTGTCTCATCTCAGCAAGGAGTACCGATTGCAAATTACCAGCTCCCCTTACACAGCCAACTTGGGGTGGCCTAAACTAGATCTACGTCAAACTAATGATGTTTTAACTCTTTGCAGGGAGTCCATTGGAAATGCGATCGCGGCCAAAACAGGACACTGGGCAGGTGGATCCCATGTACGGCGCATGGAAATCGCAGAGCTACGACACGACTTCTGTAGAAGCTGTCACGATGAAGGAAACAATGGTACATCTTCTCTGCCACTGCCCTGCCCTAGGCAGAAAACGGCTTTCTATACTAGGGCAACCGAACTTTGATATCTTATCTGATCTCAGCTCAGTTACCATACTTTTTATTAAAAGTTCCAACTGGTTCTCACGGTAGAAGGGGAAGGCACCGCCGTCCATCACAACGGGCCAAAAGGCCTAAGTGGGTTCCCCCCGAACCGCCGTTTTAACCTAACCTAACCTAAACTAGGAAATTGAATATAAGTTCGTAAAGGATTGTTAGCAATGTAGTAAAAATTATCTTCTACAACCATTTTGTATCTTTCAGATTTATCCTTACAACAAAAATAGAAAATCGACCATACGAAAGACTTCTTAGTACGAGTGGAAAATACGAAAAACCAATAAGAAACATCGCTAGAACTTGTGACCCGTCCAAATATATTGGTGAAACTGATTTTGACCTCGGCGTTCTGAGGGATCTTGCTTTGGAATCTAAAATACCGCCGTATTATATCAACTTTTGGTTTGAAAAATGTCCTTGTACTCAAACTCATTTTCAGTAAATATATGTTTACAGCATACACATTTAAATCATTTGCTTTTAGGCGCCTATTTTTAACTTGAAGTGTTAGGTTACATTATTCCCTCTTTTAAGATTCAACACGTAAATATGAGCAGCCAATGTTTTATATAGTATTCATTGCCATATAATAGTTATACCATTGTATTCATATTAAATACAATGGTTATACTGATCTTAGAGATTAAAGGTCCTCTTGGTTCCTCCCCATTTCTTCATAGATAAGTATTGAGATCGAAAACATTGGGTATACAATTACAAAATCATTTTTTTTAAGAAACTTAAACTTAAATTATCAATAATTCTCCCTCTGAAGAAGTTTAAACGCTTGCTAATTTCTTCTCACGAAGTATGTCGCAGGAATAACGTTTATAGGTTAAATAACGATTTTTTACTCTGCAGCTTGTATAAGTGTCAGAATGTTTAAAAAAGGAATGAAGTTCATAATCCATGAACTTAACAAACCGTTCTAGATATCTGCAATTTTATGGCGAACTAGAACTTATGGGACCAACTTGAGAAGAAACCATAAATCATAACCGAGAGAAAAGCCTTGGAATGAATTTGAAGAAAAACAAAATATCTGGGGGCACGCCAGTGCCCGCCGCCGCCAGAACGAGCCAAGCGAAGCGCGAGGGCTTTACTTTTTTTTTTTTATGTTTTGGTTCCCACGAAAAGGGATATCCTGTAATGTTCAGAGAACATCGTGGGAACCAAGGGAAAGAAGGTAGGAGTTGGTGTTCTTCTTAAATTTCTGGAGGTTGTATGCCTCGGGGAACACCTTCCTAGGCAATGAGTTCCAAAGCCTCGCAATTCGTTGGATGAATGAGTCTTTGGAAATTGATGTTCTGCAGGTCTCCAAAGTGACCACGAAGGGGTGTGAAAACTGAACTTGACGGGTTAATCTCGAAGAGACTGCCAAAGGAGGAACGATTGTTGATATTTCAGAAGAGCATCGCCCATAAAAATATCTATAAAATAGAGACAAATCGCCAACCTTTCTACGGTGTTCCAGACAAGTGAGCGAGTTTGTAAGCGAGGCATCACCGACGAGACGAATTGCCCTTTTTTGGACAGAATCCTTACCTTTTCTCAAAGCGTTTTTTTGAATTCTCATAACTTGGGTTTGGTTTATACCAGTTAAACAAATCGGGATATGATGTCAATAGTGGACTTATTAAACACATAAAGTTTCAATTACATATCTCTTACACTTTAGATTTTATTGATATCTTAAAAAACCCCGATTTCGTCAGTGAGTCGATGATCATCAAAATTCTTAGGGTACTTCTTGAAGTCCTAGATAGCTAAAATTTTGTATGTAAGCTACTATTGTTACACAAACAACAACAAAATTGTAAAACTTGGAACCTTTACCCCTTAAACAAGGAGATGGAAGTTTGTATGAGACTTCCGCAAATTTTGATGCTGAAAGATCTGAAAATTGATATAGGGACTCCTTGTAATATAAATAATAAAATAAAGTGGGCTATAAAAAAGGCATCTCTATTGTTCGAGAAATACACCCAAAAAAAAGAAAAAAAATATTATCACAAGCAACTTACAAAAAGAAGTGGAATTCCACCAAAAACGTTTTCATGTAAAATGTTGACCATGCGGCTCGCACTGTCAAAAAGTTATCAGATCTCAAATAGAGCCAAGCTTCTAACTCTACACGCCCTAACTGTACAAACTCTAATTTTACAAGCCCTAGACCTTATTCAAAACATGTGTCTTGGCCATTTCGTTAGTACAAAACCATTGTATAACAGAAAAGTAATAAACAGTGAATAAATTTTTCACCTTATACCCATGTGAATACCAAAAACAGACCCAGAACGCAACTTTCATCTCCACAATTATTATATCCTATCTTAAGAAACACTAACCTCAACTTTCAAAAACTCCTCCATGGACCAAAAAACCGCCGCTATTGAACAAATGCTTAAGGAACTACAACAAGCGCGATAAGCCAACATAGTCTTTATACAAAGATTTAAAGAACTGACAAATAACCAGAAGTTCGACAAAATCCTTTACACTGACGCCTCCAAAGAAGCTAATGATACCGGATATGCTGTTACTACACAAGATTCAACAATAGTAACACACAAACTTCCCGACCTATGTAGTATACACACAGCTGAACTATATGGAATACTGCAAGCTCTGAGGACTCCGGTACAGGATAACAGTAAACTTGACATATGTACAGACTCCCTTTTATCAATATACTCCATCAAAAACAATTACTTACAACATCCCTTAGTTCAAGATATTCTTGACACCTGCCACCCCCATCGCACTAGTGGTATCTACGTGAATATCATCTGGATCCCTTCCCATGCAGGAATTACGGGCAACGAACGTGCAGATCAAGCAGCGACACAAGCTCGTTCCTCCGACTTGTTACTAGAGCAAATTCAACTCCATCAAGACTTAAAATCAGCAGCTCGACAAACGATGGCACAAACATGGCAAACACATTGGAATACACGTAACGCAAAACTACGTACAGACCAACTCGCAGTTTCCGCGCAAAAGATGCCTCCAATGACAAGAAAGGACAAAAGCGTTATAAGAAGACTCAGAATAGGTCACTCCCGGCTCACCCATGGTAACCTGATGTCTTCACAGAATCCCCTATCTGTGAGTTCTGTGTTAGAGTAAGACTTACAATTGAGCACATACTTTTTTTTTACTGAAAATAATCGCAAAAAGGGTAGACCCAGCGTGTGGGCCGTGGACGGCCCACGACTTTTAGAAGGGGGAGGGATTAAAGAAAGGAGATGTTTGTGAACCCGCTTTTTAAAACGTTGCAGGTCATAGTTCTCTAAAAAAACTGATTTTGGAAGCTTGTTCCATTCCGTAGCAGCCCTGTAAAAGAAGGATTCTTGATGGAGATTGGTCCTTGTTGTGTCAATCTTGAGAGTAAATGGGTGATACTAATCAGCGTGACGAGTTCTTCGGCCGAATGTGGCCAATGGTGATACAATAGTTTTTATTTCTCTGGAGCATTTGCCATGGAAATATCTGTAGAGTAATGTCTGATCTGCAACTCTTCTTCCATGTTCTAGTGGGTGAAGGGTATCTGTGAGAGTTGAGCTGTTTATCAACCGAATGGCCCTTTTCTGAATGAAATCTAGAAGACGAAGAGAACCCCAACCCAACCTCTACTCCAGTAGAGGTCGGATTTGAGCCTTGTTCGTCGTCAACAGTTGATCAGGAGTAAAAAACTTTCTAGCTTTCCACAGAAAACCTAGCCTCTGGCTTGCTGACTTTGCGATGTTGTCAACATGGTCATGCCAAGACATATTATTAGACACCGTTACTCCCAAAATCGAGATGGAGGGACTTGATTCAAGGGTATTTTCGGACATTGTGATAAAGTGACTGAGGAATTTACTTTCTTGGAAAACGTGGAAAACTGAACAAGATTGTTGATTCCCCACTCGACGATTGCTTCAAGATCTCTTTTGATGGATTCAACCTGTTCCTGTCTGAGTCTATTTGTATACTTTTAGTGCATACACTAAGTAATAAAAAAAAAGATAATAAATAATTAGTATTGCACCAATTTTTTAAAAATATTTATTGAAAACAAAATATTTACAATATGTACAAGAAAAAGTACGTATGGTTTCTAACAAAATCACAATTATTTTCGTTGACTAAAATGTTTCACAAGGACCAATTTTATTTATTTTCCTTAGTTTAACATATTAGTGTCAGCCGTACAATTTTTTTTAAATATTCTCTTTCTAATTTAACAAACTTCGTTAGTATACTCAAACAATTTTTTTGGGTATTTGAAGTACGAATTTTATATACTTATATTTAATATAGTTTATTGAATACACTGTCTCGAGCTCCATTTCTAGATATACCTCTGTGGTATAATTATTCGAAAATCATGCGAATCTGATTTAACAAGAGTCTCGTTGTATTACATTTGGCGGTTTTTATTATCTGTTAAGTTCTACAATATTTAAATATATAGTTATGCTTTATAAATTTTTTTTTAAGATAAGGTAAAACCTAAATTGAGCCGATGTAATTTTGGTAAAAAAGAATGGAAAATAAAGTTACACACAAAAGAAGAATAAAAAGTAGGTATGCGAAATAAATGCATTCAAACATACATACATAGTACAAATAGGCACGTCATTTTTCCGTAAGGGTAGGCAGAGACGCTTTCGCTTCTTCCACTTTCATCAGCGCTTTAATACATGCTCGTACCTGGCCAAAAGTCGAAAAACCCAATGAAAAAATTGTTTTCTAATATTTTAATAACTTGTTAATGACATCTCGCCCCTATTGTACCATTCTCGTTGCGCCCCGCAGAATACAGGTAGTCAGAACTCAGTAGTTGTCTAGTGTGTGCTCAGTTTGCTCGATACTTTCATTGTTTTTAAAAATTACACCTGCAGTTTTGAAGTAGGAGTTTGGGTGATAAACAACATGGATATGGAAGGTGAAGGTATGTACTTTATTAGTAATCACACAACATTTAATTTGTAGTCACATAAATATATTTTGCTTAAGAGAACTGCGAAAGAAAAATTTCCTTTTTTTTCGCCATTTTGTTTAACATACATTGAAACATGATGATAATCGTATTGGTATTTTACACGGTTTACAATAGATTCTTTTTATTTTTAGATTCCATTGGGAATTTTAAAAGTATATCTAGAAAGCAGTTATACGATAAAATGCAAGAATGTCCGGAAAAGAATACTAATGATAAGATGGTGTTTTTGGAGAAAAAAATTATAGAGCTCACAAAATGTCCTGATACTCAACTGGACAAATTAAAACACACTGTGAGCCATTGCAAATGTGAATTTAAACGAAGATGGATAGCTGCAAACTATAAGCATGAACGTTTTCTAAAAACAACGAACAGTTGCTTGAAAACACCCATAAATTTGCCATGTGGACTATAAGGAAGCCATCAAAGGAATTCGGGGAATACAACGATAGACCTAAACGAAAAAAAACTAAAGATTTGAAGGAGAACATATCTACAAAAGAGTTAACTTATGCTGCTTAAATAAGTCAACGTGCTGAAGGAAATAACGACGGGTCTTTTAGTAGATATACGGGAACACTAATGATGGCAAAACTTCCAAAAGATTTTTTTCCGATCCGGATACTGCTTCTCGAATCACTGGAATAGACTCAACATTGATCAACAGGTCCAAAGTGATCCTGAAAAAAATTTCAAGTGCTCATGCGATTGACGCAAAAAAGTTCGAAACCCATATATTTAAAACTGCTACTCTGTACGTGCAGCTGTATGGTTGGTATATGATGTCGCCCACTGTACATAAAATCTAATTGCTTGATGAAACAGCTATTTCGCACTCCATACTACCAATTGGACAGCTTTCTGAAGAGGCTGCTGAAGCTCGCAATAAGCACTTCATGCTCTATAGGCAGAACTTCTCCCGAAAAAATGACAGAGTGAAATGCAATAGGACGTATTGAATAGACTTTTACTTACGTCTGACCCATTGCTAAGCAGCAGTAGACAACAACTACGTAAGAAAAGTAAGCCGTTCTGTGTGAAAACTATAAGCCTTCTAATCCCTGGAGAGGAAAATACACGGACCGAAAGCAGTGATCATGAAGAGGATTCAAACGATGAATCTGACTTCGATGATTGAATTATTGTGAAACAGCTTTTTTCTCAATTTATCGTGTACTTTTGAAAACTGTTTTTAATTGTTTATGTATGAATTTCCACATGGTACATTGCACGGAATATTTTCACGCAACATTTTCCTGTAGCGACTAAACTTTAAGGGTATTTACAATTACAAAGTCAAAAGTCGATAGCAGTAGTTTTAACTGTAAAAAATAGAAAATAAAATATTTTTGGCCAGGTTTTTGCATTAAACACTCCACTGTGCGTCGGTTGGTTGCTGTATCTCTGGACCTGGTATCTTTTTTCCTCCATCCTCTCTACGTATCCAAACCATCCATTTTCGTACTACATCTTTCACACCTTACTTTATCTATCAGAGTCATTCCGGCTATACTTCTCAGACTACTCATCTCCGCATCTCCGTTAATCCTACTTTCATGCTTCTTCTGCCAAACCCAACATTCACCACTATACATAAGTGTAGGGACCAGCACTTCTCTATGCACAGCCAGTCGTGCCTTTTTTGACACGTTCTGACTGCTCATAAAGTTTTACAAGGCCCCATTCATTTGTTTTCCTGCCAACATCCTTTGCTCAATATCACAGTCATACTTTCCGTCTCTTGTAAACTTTAAACCCAAGTATACAAACTCATTCACTTGTTTTACTCTTTCTTCTTCAATCAGCACCTTGCAGTTCATCTTCTTTTTCAAAAACCATTACTTTCATCTTGCTTACATTTATTTTTATCCCTTTAGCTTTTTAGGGCATCATGCATAATATTAACCATCGCCTGCCACTTCTCCTCAGATGATGCTAATATGACCTGATAAATAAATAAATGAAACTAAAAATAGAGTGGTCAAATCTATCTTTACAGTAACTTTGTTTCCAGACAAATTTGCTATTGATATAACAATATTTAGAAATGCATCAGCACAATAATTTACTTTTTAAAAGTAAAATTTTTCCAGTTGAAAAGAATCTTTTATAATTATTTATAAATTTTGTGGTAATTTTAAAATTATAACGTTTATCTTGACAAATATTAAATATTCATGCAAAACAAAATTAGTACCAATATGTTTATACAAGCCAACTGTCCCATTTAAATATTAGGCTACTTGATAGTCAGGATAGCAAGAAGTTATTGTACAATTCGGGTCAAACAGTTTGGTAGCAGTTTGGAAAGCTGCCATATCTAAGTTTGCTTGGTGGTTACCCATGGAAGTCATTATGTTGTTCTGATGGGTGAGGGACATGTTGCCTATTATTAGGTCTCTGAAAAAAACAATAATATAATTAATAGTTTGTTTCATTTTTAATAATTTTTATTTACGTTCAACTAAAGCAATATGAAAGTACTTAAAAGGACCTTGGAAAAATTAAAGAATATAAATCTTAAAATCATAGTTCATAAAAATATCTGTAAAAAAGACTCTCCAATAGGCTAATAACAATAAATTGTTTGTAAAGACTTGGTTTTTAATCAGCCAAATATCATCTTTTTATGAAATCCAGAACAGTGGATTGAAAGACATCCAAATTAACACCTATGCTGTTGGGTTTTTCTATGTACATGGGAGATCCATAAAATAAAACCAGCTTGGATACTTATAAAAACAATTTCGGCATACCCCTACGTTGGTATGGTGGAGTACTAAGAACTAAACTACTTTTCTTCTTTTATGAACGTTTTTGCGTGCTTTTGACTTGTGGATTTATTCTATTTAGCCAGAGCTTCTGAGTGCATCTACTTTTTATGGTGCTTCTGTGGCGATTGTACAATCGAACACCAAAGTAAAAACAGAAGAATTCGCTTAGCAACGAGAATTTGTGTAAATAATGTCTGTCAATTGTAGTTGTTAAAAACAGTCGTTGTATTTATTTTAATAAATGTTATCTTCAAAATACGATAACAGTCCTGCCAAACCTTTATTTCCTATACTTCTTCTAAAGCTTTTTAAAACCACACAATGTGGTTCAGGTCCACTTTTACTGGTAAGAAAACTTTAAATTCATTATACTACCCTATTTTATAAATCCAAAATTAATTTTAATTATTTCAACAAAATAACACTATCCTGGGAAGTACAGCTAACTGGGTTTTAATATTTAATAAACTTGTGGATCGACTACAAATTATGAATGGTAAATAAACTTGCTCTTTTCGACTATATACTCGTACATACATAATGTATGTATATAGTCATTAAAAATGAACCGTCGCTAACATGTAAGAATGTACCCGAAGCACGTAGAACTATTTTTAGTCAACCTGTTTGAATTAAAAAAAAATCAGTTAAATTGTTGCTACAAAAAAGAAATCTGCTCGGTTTGCAAAATGTTTTGTCTCACATTAATTGTTTATTTCTAATATATAGGGTATTAGGGTAACAGGGTATTACACCTTTTTTCGAAAAGTGGTTTAGACCTAAAAGTGCCAAAAAAACGACTTTTAATTTATCATTTTAAATCAACGATTTTTTTAAAGAGGTACGACAAACTAGTCAATCTACTTCTGATTCTGTACACAAGGATGAAGAACCTAAAATTGCTTCTATTTCTGATAAATCGAGCCCATTTGAAGCCCATGCCAGTTTGAGAGGCTTGGAAAAGTATTTTGAAATGGTTACAAATGTGTCTAAGCTATTATTAAAATGTGGGTTTGGATTTTATAAAAATGAAGTTAAAAATGTGATAAATAATTGATTTCTAATTATTTAAAAAGAAATACATTCATATGTGAGTTATTTTAAAACTTGCTTGTTTATTAGTTATAAATTTCTTATTTTTACAAAAACGATAATTTAATTATGTAATCAAATTTATTAATAAATAAAGGTTATAAATCTTAATTATATATTATCTTATTTTTCCTACTAAACCATTAAGCGACCAATATGATTCCTCGGTGGTAGTCGGTATTGGGAGGGTTGCTGTGTATCACCCACATTGTTCAAGATATATGTAGCTCGAAATTTATACCAGTGAAAAAGGAAATGTAACAGAATGGGTATTGATCTCGAAGAAACATGTTTATATACTCTCCAATTTGCCGATGATCAAGTAATTAAATCAAATGATAAGGTCGATATAGAATACAAAGCTCAACAGCTACAGGAAAAATATAAGAGCTGGGGATTGGAGCTTAACACGCAGAAAACGAAATATCTTCCCAGAGGAGCAGAACCGTCTAACATCCAACTAGACATAGACAAGATAGCAGTTTGCAATGACTACACATATCTAGGTGTGGAGTCCGGCAACAGGAAAGGATGATAGAGAGATAAAAAAGAGAATAACACAAGCCAGGAGGACCATAGGCTGTCTGAATGGAATATTATGGAGTCGCGAGATATGAAAACAACGTAAACATAATACATACGAAGCTTTTATTAAAAATAGCTTATGTTATGGCGCAGAGACATGGAGAGTGACAGAACACAACCAAAGTAAGCTTGAGGCGACCAAAATGGATGCCTCTAGAAGATCACTAGGTATATCCAGAAGAGATAAAGTACGAAATGACCACATTTATATTATTTATAAGTTAGAAGGTGACTTATTGTATTTTTACGATAAATACGCCTCTCTCCTAGGCGGTGTATCGTCCACACAAAGACGTATAATATTCCTATTTCGGCACCAAATCGCACCCATTTAGCGACTGATTTATGGCCGCGGGCGTGATTGAAGACATCCGATGATTCTTGAAAATTTGGTACAATGTCCAGAAAGGAATGGTTTTGTCGAAAACATTGGTTTACTGGTATATAAATAAAATCACAGATCGTAGTTTTTAGTTTGGTTTTGAAGTTAAGTTTTGAAGTAAATTGAGAAGGTGATATTGTTTTGTAATTATCTAAGTGATTTGTCAAGTAAGAAACTATTGAATAGAGAGATTAGAATAAATTGTTTAGTTATTGTACTGAGTGTTTAAAATAATCGAACGCAATCGCAACATTATTTTGATTTTGCTTTTATAAATTAAACTTTACGGTAATTATGTAAAACAAATTGCAATTAACGGAATTTTCATAATTGTTATTACTTTTTATATATATATATATATATATATATATATATATATATATATATATATATATATATATATATATTTATATATATAAAACGTTATACTTACGGTCGAGATTGGGGAGTCCTATCTCTTTGTCGCCTGTTTTTGAACCAGTTGGAGACTTGCGTTAGGGTCAAACCCGTTCTTTTGGCCAACGCCCTTTTTTCATCGGGTGTCGGATACCTATTTCTGCTATAGCAATCTTTTAAGGCGTTCCTGCTTCTTTCCTTAAAGCAATAAACAGTCTCTTCGCCGTCCCATATTGTCTTTGGTAGGGGATATTTTTTGCGAAGTCTATATTTGTCGACTGCACCTGCAAATCGAATTTCATTTAGTCGTTGCCATTGTTGGTTATTGCTTTGCGTCGTACGATATAGTATCTCCTAAATTTCATAAAAAAAAAGAGATTGGCGAATATTACCGACCTTTATCATTTTTCGTAAATTTTTAATAAAAAAAAAAACGCCCACCTTTACTAGTACCGTACAAAAAATAATTCACTATTTTTATTGGGTGATTCTTTAAAAGCGGCTACTAACAAAGTAATTTAATACCTAATGGCCTTCCTCGAATTTTCTCGGCTTCGTTATAATGCGCCTTGAACCATAAAGTTTGAAGTTCCGAGTGCCACCTAGTGTGAAACGCATGAGATTCCAATATTGAATACAGCTCGTGATACGATCCTCTATGAAACGCCACCGCCGCCCTTGCTCTGAGAATACTCTCGTTGCCTCTCAAAAGCTCTGATGGTGGAAGAGACCATAGGAACGTCGCTAGTTTTTCGATATTGCCCCTTTGTTGGAGAGCTTCGCACATACATTGTACCTGTAAGAATTTTACACATTACATTAAGCAATAAAAATTACACCTATTTATTTATAAACATGTTATTGTTAGTTACATGGTTACAATCTTATTCGGCGGTGGCTAAATCGCATCTCACACGATCAGTATTAATGTCATTATCTGTAATGCATTCAAAAGTCTTTCATTATCTGGTACTTTTCAACGTTATTCAGTCATTACTAATGATAATTTCATAAGCTATTTGAAACTCTCATCTTCTGTGATATAAGGCAACCACGATGCTTAATATCTTATAGTTAGACAATATTTATCTGGAATTGACCTGACTTATTTTTATCTATAAAGTTAAGCACTTAATCATTTTACAACGAGCTCCCCAGCTGTTAGACAGATTCGTTTTGAAAAGCAACCAAATATTTTTGGTTTTAAAAAAAAATTAATAGTTGTAGATAATTTTTTATTGAAATTTATTAATATAATAGGTATCATTGAAAGAATTACAATGTATCTTAGACAATATAAACAAAGAAAGTAATAGATGGGGACTGAAAATCAATGTAAACAAAACTAATTTTATGGTTGTTAGCGAAATGAATGTTGGCCCGAAAAGAATAACACTTGATGGCAAGAATATAGAAAGAGTTCAGCACTTTAAATATCTTGGAAGCTGGATCAATCAGTCGATGGATCCAGACGAAGAAATCAAGGCTAGAATAGAAATAGCTAGAAGAGCATTTCTAAATCTTAAGCCGCTACTCTGTGCCAAGCAACTTAACATTCATCTGCGGAAAGGTTTACGAAGTGTTATATATGGTCCATTCTGTTGTACTCTTGCGAAACATGGACGCTTCACCAAAAAATTATTGACCGCATTGGTGCATTCGAGATGTGGCTGTACAGAAGGATGCTCAAAATTCCGTGGACAAGCCGAACTACCAACGAGAATGTACTCATCAGAATAGGGCACGATAGAGAGCTCTTAACTACCATCAAGCGCCGCAAACTGGAATACTTGGGACATGTGATGCGTGGACCACGTTATAGTCTGCTTCGGCTTATTCTGAATGGCATGATCGAGGGGAAAAAATGGATAGGCCACAAAAAGCTTCGAAATCTTCGATAATGGACAGGTTTAACTGCTGAGGAACTTCTCCACGCAGCTCAAGATAGAGATAGATACAAAGAAGTAGTCAATATGAGAGTCGTCAACGCTTGAGAAAGCAATACACTGTAAGAAGAAAAATAGGTAGTACATAGGTACTCGTTAACAGGAACCATTACTTTCGTCTTGCTTATATTGAAGTAGGTAGGTACTTTGATCCCTTTGATTTTTAGAGCATTATATACAGCTAAATATTTTAATGTTTATAACGGTCAGTACGGAACAGCCAACTTTATGGTGATAAGTTTTAAGGGTTATTTAAATGGTCTGCCTAAATCAGCCCAAATAAATGTTGTCAGACTTATACTTTATACCGACTATGCGGCGATAAGGAAGAAAGCAGCATACACATTCTGTGTTGCTGCCCGATGCTAGCGGTGTACAGGTATCAAACCTGGGGCCGCATGATAATGGATCCGAGTGATCTAAAAGAGACAGGGCCAACAGAAATCCTGCGGTTTGTCAAAACCAGCGGACTGGAATTCTGATGCCCTGAAGACACAGTGGTAGTCACAGAGGATTAAAATATCCAGGTGACATGGGTGCCTATACCAATGGCCCTACCGCAAAAATGTAATGTAATGTATACCTGGTATGACATTAGTGTCAGTCATACAGGCATTAAAAGTAGTAAGTCATTACTTGGCTATTAGAATTCGCGATAATGAGCGAAATAAGAAAACGCTTTGGTAATATTTCAGTCGGTGTTTGCCAAAATCGCCACCAAAATTACTACGCCTTAAATTTACATCCTAAAATCGCCACTGCTTGCACGGGTACCTGGACACCCTTAGCCGAGCATCGCCGCGAGCGTTCATGGATCTTTTAATGGTTCTTTTATTTAAAGGAAAATATCTTCTTCTTCTTCTTATATTAGGGCTTAAGCCTGTTCTTATCCGATCTCTTTTTCTTTACTGTTGTAGTCGTATTTGTAACGTAGACTGACAGCTATCTTGCCATCTTTTAAATGGCCGTCCTGGTGGTCTGGTGCCCGTTGGTTTTAAATCCCTTGATATTCGTGCTAGTCTCTCTCCGTCCATTCGTGTAACATGCTGGTTCCACTCTCGTCTTCTCTTCTTTTCCCACCGTACGATATCCTGTGTCCCACATAGTGCTCTTATTTGAATGTTCGGGACTCTGTCTCTCAATGTTTACCCTGTTTTTTGATCTTAATGTTGTAACGTGCCTATTTTTTCCCTTCTACAGTTCCATTATAATTGTGTCTCTGATAGTTTTGTATTCCTCAGGTACTCGTAAATAGTGTCGCGTGCCGTATTTTGTTGTAACTTAAATATATCATTCGTTGTAAATAGTGTTGCATACCTTATCGCTGGAGATTGAGTGGGGTGTTTTCGTTATTAGATTTTGCTTTGGTTTTTGACCTCGATTGTTGTGTGTTGTCGGTTATATTATTGTTTGGTTTGCATTTCTGTGTGGATGGGGCTGGCTATCAACACGGACGATCGTGATTCTTGGTGTGGAGCATGGACTTGCGAATATTGTTGGTTGACGTCGGTTCCGTGTCATTTTTCTTGATATCCGGCCTGGGAAGTAGTAGTCGTATGGTGACAGTCTTGGGAGTGAGTGGTGTGGTGAGAGTTTTTGGGGCGTTGTGATATTAACAAGTGTGCGGAGCCTCTACGTTTTTCTTTCATATCTGGCTGTATTTGGGCCATCTTTATTGGATTTTGAAGAAAAACCATTTAATTTTTAACTTGACCATTCTATCTTACCTTAGTTGTTGATATTTTGGATTTTGGTGTCAAGTTAAAATAACCGCATGCGGGATTTATTTGAGGGAAGCCATTGTTAATTAGCAGGTGCCGTTCCATAACCAAACCGGCCACAGGAGTAGTGCATTCGTATCATCCATATCGAGGATAAATTGCAGTGTTATAAAGACTTGCTTGGTGTTTTTAGCAGGAACTCCGTATTAAGGTGTTCAAGATTAAAGTTATTCTATTTTTTTTTTATATTTGATCTACAATATACGTTTACCCAAAGGTTACAAGTGAGTTATTTTTGAATATTTAACGACGTGACTTATTTTTGACACCACAATTAAGATTTGTTTTAATTTATTAATATAATACATTATTAAAAACTATTTATTGCATTAGATAATATGCCAAAACTGAGTACTATGATTTATTGTTAGCTGCTAATTTTGACTAAATTTGTTATAATGTTATTATTGAACTGAGTACTTTGATTTATTGTTGGCTGTTGATTTTGACTATATTTGTTATAAGTTTATTATTGAACTGAGTACTTTGATTTATTGTTAGCTGTTGATTTTGATTATATTTGTTATAAGTTTATTATTGAACTGAGTACTTTGATTTATTGTTAGCTGTTAATTTTGACTATATTGGTTATAAGTTTATTATTAAGCTGTGTATTTTGATTTATTGTTAGCTGTTGATTTTGACTATGTTTGTTATAATTTTGTTATTGAGCTGTGTACTTTGATTTATTGTAGGAGTAAAGTATCCAATATATTTTAGCTATAATTTTATTTATTTGGTTCACCATAATCTCAGTTGTTTATCGTGTGGCTCTGCTAGTGCCTATAAGACCTAGGGGTTTCCGGCTTGAACCGTCTAAGTCGGTGGCGCGGCTCACTTTTATATTTTTTTTTCTTCTACCCTCTACGGCTGAGCTCGGGCATAATTTGCCAGTAGAGAGACCGCTGGCAGAGTACTCTATAGAGAACGAAAAAGACGTGGCAATGTTTTCATTTCTGTTGTTCTAAGTATTCTTTTTGTTTCTGCTGTTTCAGCTTTCGTTTCTATTGAATATGTTAGTATTGGCCTTACACATGACTTATATATGCGTATTTTCCTGTCCAACCTCATATCTTTATTCCTCTAAATAACAACCCTTAAACATCCCTAAATATAAGCTACGAAAGCAGGCTAATAAAAGCCTGCTTTCGTACACATTCTTTTAGGTCTTCGTAGCTAGATATTTCTATTCCCAGATATTCGAACTTGTTTGATTATTTCTTCGTTAATTACGATTTTGCATCGTCTGGGTTCTCTTGCTACTACTAGAGATTTGGTCTTAGATGTTTATATCTGCATATTGTAGGTTTCCGCCGTTGTTTTAAAGGTATGCACCAAGCGCTGTAGGTTATCTTCGTTATCCGAGATCAGAGTTGCGTCGTCTGCATAAATTTTTTTTTTTATCTTTTTTCTTCCAAGCCCATATCCGCGTCCTACCTTTTTTGTTTATCCTATAATTTTATCCATTATTAAATTGAATAATAGTGGACTTAGGCTATCTCCCTGACGTATTCCAGATTTATTGTCTACTTCCGATGTCAATTCATTCTCGACTTTAATTTTGTTGTTTTGTTGCTTGTGTTAATGTCTCTTATTATGTCTACTAAACTGCTGGACTGGTTTTCTTCTCTTCATCAGGTACTGTTGGTGTTAGGTTGGGACGTTAGGTTAGGTTAGGCTAATATTAATCGGTATTAATTAAAGCTTTTTATTTTGAAGACAAGAGTGGTGGTGATTTTAGGATGGCGATTTTAGGATATACCCTCTTTAGTTCAAAAATTTAAACCAAAATTTACAAGGGGTCAGTGGCGATTAAGGTCTACCGCCATTTCAGTGAAAGAAATGGATAAAATAGTGAACGAAGATGAGCCTAAGAATACCGTGAAGAATAAAAAACAAGCGTGGAAGCAATTTTTTTATTTGTTAAGCACATTTGTACTATTCTTAATTTTTTATTCACATGGCTCGTTAAATTATCCCATTAAAAAAATGTGTGTTCAAATATTATCGAAAGTTCTGTCAGCAATGTTGAAATCGATCAAATTTATCGATATTATCCCCGACAGTATCCTCATTACGAGTCGCTTATGATGCCTCGAAATAAGAAAATCATTATTTGTAATATTTTCAAAAGTTTTTGATCTTTACTGTTAAACGATCATTACTAATGACAATATCACCATTACGAGCCACTAATGATGACTAAGTAAAAATCAGGAAATCCAAATTTTGTCTTATCTTCACGATCATTGCTAATGTCATTCTAAGGTAATAATGACATTAATACTGATCGTGTAAGGTCCGCTTAAGAATGCATCATCCGTGTGACCTTACTGCTGCATATCACAATGTATCATTATCATCTCATCATCTCGAGCTTATACTGTCCACTGTTAAACAAAAGCCTCTCTCAAATTTTGCCACGTATTTTGATCTTGTGCAGATTTGATCGAGTTTCCTGCAATCCGATTTATGTTATCTGTCCAGCGTGTGGGTCGTCTGCCTCTACTTCTAAAAGTTTCGGATTTTGGTCGCAATTCTATAATCTTTTCGTCCATCTATATCATCTGGCTACGTGTCCTGCCTAGTTCCATTTCAGATGTAGAATAGTATCAACGGCGTCTCGTACTCCTGTTTTGTTTCGTATGGTTCGATTAGGGACTTTGTCAGAAAGTTTGATTCCTAACATTGCTCTTTTCATATTTCGTTGCATGACCTGTATTTTGTGAGCGTTCTTCTTCGTCATTGTTAGCGTTGCCACGCCATATGTCAATACAGCGATGACACACTGGTTGAAGACTTTTCTCTTGAGACATATTGGCAGCTTGGACTTTAATACTGTGCTTAACTTGCCAAAAGCCGCGCATTTTAAACCTTTCCTTCGTCGAATCTCGTGTGTTTGTACGTGTTGTGTGAAACCAAACTATTTAATTAAAAAAAAAATATCACCGGACAATTTTTAACATTTTTAGTTACTGTTTCGAGCCATTTGTTAATGGCTGCTTTCATCAGATACAAACAGATGATAAACTGTTACGTTGTCTGTCAACATTTTTTGTCATTTAACAAACTTGGGATTAAAGTGTTTAATTTATTCAAAATATTTGAAAAATGGAAAAAAATGATAGATATTATTTTGAAATAAAGTAGGTATTTAATAGAATATTTTATTACCGAAAGTCCGAGAGTTCACAATCTCCTATGCAGTTAGTAGGTTCTATAAAATCAATGGAAATATTTACGAAAAAAATTTATCTAAGTTAACATATCTCGAAGCATACTCTGAACATCCTAAACATACATTCCTATATACATATAGTCACGCCTTTTTCTCGTAGAGGTAGGCAGAGACCACTTCTTTCTACTTTCTACAGTTCTTACACACCTCTTTCGCTTCTTCTACTTTCATCAGCGCTTTTATATAAGCTCGTCGGTTGCTGGTTCTCTTGACCTGGCTTTCCTCTAAAACAGTTTCGATATAATATGTTTGCTTAGGTCGACCCATACCAACTTACCTTATACTCGCCTTATAAATCCATCCTTTTTACGTTTTTAAACCATCTAAATATGCCTTTGCTACTACATGTTATTTTACACCAAAGCGTTCCCTTATTACAATATTTCTTACTTTATCTATCATAGTCACTCCAGCTATACTTCTCAGACCACTCATCTACTACTGCATTCTGAAATGTTAATTGACGAAACTTAAATAATACACAAACAACAAACAAGTAGTTCAACAGATCATAAAAATTTACCAATCATATTCTTATGACCATAGTTAACAGTTTAAAAACTGTTTATTTCTAGCGAACAAATAAAATGAAAAATACGTTGTTTCAACTGATTAGTAACGAATGTAAATAGTTAAGTAGATGTTTCCTATATATTTCATGTATAAAATACTGCCCATTCACTTGAATGGTTCGTTGAGGGCTCGGTAGTTAATATAAAAGGAGGGTTGTTGTTTGGGGTCGTTTTGCGGGTTACTGAACATATGTATTAGTAAGTATTATAATCAATTGGCTTAACAGCTCCCCATTTTGTAACTTAATTTTCAGTAAGGGAGACATCGTTTATAGGCAGATGAAAAATATAAATAATTAATCGAGCATTTAATTACATTTTTTAAGATAAACTTAATATTTAAATTTTGCTATGGCAACGAAATTGCTTGTTTTAATTTAGTATTTCTTGCAGCATGGATGTAACATAGATTTACCCAGAAAAAACATCATTTAATTTAATAGGTACCATACTTAGCGTTGCTGTGGATTGAAAGAAAAGAAAGAAAAATGTGTTTCAATAAAAATCGTTTTTCGTTACCAAAACAAAATAAATTAATTGAATACAGCGCTCAATATAAAATTAGTTCATCTTTTCGAAAACGGGTAATATAATCACTTATCGGATGAAATCAAATCAGTGTCAACATTTGATTAAATAATTATAAATAATACTATACACATCAATCAACTGGTCAACGTTTATTTCACTATCTACATTAATACCATTAGTTGATATTGACGCTGATTGACGTTTATTGTTAAAATCATAGGTATTGACATGAAAACAAATGAGTGAAAATAATAATATGTGTGGGTACAAAAATGTCATACAAAATAGTCATTTGTTAGATATCCCTGAAAAAACAAAAGGTTTAATTTTTAATTCTATTGAATTCTTTGAAATCATTCAAATCCTTGTAATTTTTACCCCTTATGGGTGTTTATTATGGGAAATCATTTTTGATTCTTTCGGTTTGTTAAATTGTTGCGGGTAGATAGGTACTCATCTATATTCCCAATAGATGTAAATGACGTAAATGACAAACAAACGAAACTTACGGCCTTCAGTTTCCGGCGTTGCATTGCATTTTTAAATTAATTAAGACTTTTTTGCAAAGACGGTGTAAATATCAAAAAAAAATCATGGATGATCATATGCATAAAAACTTCATCTAAATGCCTTTCTAATGATGTGCCTTAAATTCTTATGGATACTGCCAAATAATGAGGTGGACTTTCTTCTGTAGCCCACTCTGTATGTAAGATTTAATAGTGTGTCAATTAATACTGTTCCATGTTGCTGTTGGGAATAAATGTAGTCAATAATTATTGTAATACATTGGAACAAATTCTTTTTATCTCTTGTAACATTCAGAAATGACCATTCTAACATCAATTATTATTGGAACGAAGTTCCTTAACGTGGCTTACGGTTAGTGCGATTTAGTAGGAATCATCACGTAACGAAAAGCATCGATGGTTCAGTGGTAGAATGCTCGTCTGTCACACGGGCGGCCCTGGTTATTTTCCCGGCCGATGCATTCTTGTGCTTTTACCATTTAATACATAATTTTTTTAGTGGGTAATACAAATCGAACTAAAGAGCGTAAAATAAATTATATAAAAAAACTAAAAAAAACGCTTTTAGAGTTTTAAAATAAAAAGTAACTGTCACTGCCAAAAAATAATATATGTTAATCAATGTCACTGCTTTGTATGACATTTTTATACTAACTCTGCGTTTCGGAATGAAAGCACCCCACGCTTTTAGAACAATGACATTAATTTTGTCGTCAGTAATTTTATTCCTATGTTAAGAATAATTTTTTTTTTAGTTTGATTAACTCTAAAAGCGTGTATTTTAATTTTTTTAAACAATAATTTATTGTGTTAGATCATACGTGAATATTGTTTTATTACTGCAATTAAGTTTTGAAAATGGAAACTGCAGCAAATGTGTGTAATACAGATTTACAAAGGTAAGTTGATAAAATTGTATAACTTGATACAAGTATTTACTGTTTACATTCGTTTATTGTACATGTGATTTGAGTGTTTACTATTTAAATTATAGGAAGACAAGAGAGAAATCATGTGTTTAGAATCGAATAATTATTGATTATTAGTTACTTGAATTTTTTATTAATGATTTGCACTTTATTGGGACTTATTATCAACAGTAAATATTTATTTATAAAGTTTACGCATATAACTGTAACTTAAGTGCACTGCTCATGGCTGACAGTACCGAAAATTGGTTGACGGCTATCTGACGGCCAACTCTACCACCGCGCGCTCAATCGTCAAACCAAATAGCGCGTGCTTCCACGACTTCCTGTTACTTTTCACAAAATCACAAATTGCAAGAAAGCGATATGAAAGATGTTACACATCTGTTACACACTTCCGTCCCATTTCACGAAATCACTTCAACAAATTGCAATATTGAATGAAACTTTCTGATGTAATTCGTTCCTTTAGATTATTTGCCTTGAAAAAAAAAATATAAAATAAAAATTAAAATAAACAGATTTTATTTCGAATTACATTCGGAGTTGAAGAGATAACGTAAGGAACTTCGTCCCTTACGGGGGTCCCCTGACCGCACAATTTTTTTTTTCGTTCACCCTCTTTAATTGTAATTATTTTTGTTCCCTGTTTACCCTTTATTGAAGTTCAGGGATCATCAACTGCGAAACGTTACCTTCATTTATTAATTTTTTTTTTCAAAACAAAAATTTAATGCTCATTTAAATTTTCAAATTAAAGAATAATAATTAACAAACACACAACAAATTGTTCTTTTTACATTAATTGTTTACATTTCCTTGTTACTTGTCTTGATAACGCCACGTTATTCTTTTAGGAAACATTTCGTAGTAAATGTTTTTTATTCCTTTCAGTTTTTGACATTTTTACGCCGTTTGTTATTAAAACATCAATAATTTCAAGAACCAATACATCAACCTACATAATTTATTGTTATTCCATACGTAAATAAAAATTATAAACGATTTTACTTCGACGCAGGCAAGTAAGACTACATACAATTGCATAATTAAGCATTTATTTATTATGACTAGGCCAGGCGTTTAAAACTTTATCGAGCTTTAGATAATCGTCTAGCAATATTAAGTGGTAGGATAGAAATAAAGAACCGGTCAGTTAAGTTCAGTTTACACGACGTACGAATATTTGTTAACAACATTTTTGTTACCATTAGATTAGATTAGATTTTAATGGGAAGCTTTTTGTAAGTATGCACTCCGACCTGATGAGGTCTATTGTGGTTAAAGCTCCTCCTCCAGCCCCAGTTGTTTTATAAAGTTCCAGAGGCTGTTGGGGGTCATGATGTAGCTCTCTGGCTCATTGTTTGCCATTAGAAATTAAAATTAATTTAAAAATTTGTTCAAGGCGATCTTTCTGATAATGATACCTATCTGTAGATGAATCCCACAATTGTAAAGAGTGACTCATATTGTAGAGCGATTTTATATGCCAATCAAATTTGACGTTTACCCTGTACCAACAAATTGTTAATAGTTGTAGAGTTTTTGAATACCGACAAAAAGAAGAAATATTCAGTATTAGTTAATAAAATAGTAATTGGGTTCTAACACAAACTGTTTAATCTTTTACAAATTTTTAAAAACTCACTTCTTTTACTCACTCTCCAAAGACTATACGTTCAGGTAGTTTCATAAAAATTGAGAAAATCGCTATCTTTATATATTTTTTGAATAACTAATTTATTTGTTTATTATTTACTTTCCGAGCAGGTCTCATATTGTTGAAATATTTCTTTAATTTGACTGGTTTATTTTTAAACTTCACATTTCTTTTAATCAATTAAGGGTTTGATGCAAAATGAAACTTTGTCAGCGTGTATGATTCAACTTGATGGTATCTGTATAGTTGTAGTTAGATAATAGACGTGGGGTTGTGCTAGTCCCCCATCGGGCGCCTCCCCAGGTGGCGGATAGGGGAATGCCTCCCAGATATGGGTGGTACCCGAGAAATTAAATACCAGGGGCGGACCAAAACTAGCAACCAAAGTAGCGTCTGACTCAGAATGAGCGGCCACTAGCAGCGTCTGACCCAGAATGGGCGGCTGAAGCAAAACAACTAGGGAATCTAACTAAATAGCGAAAAATAAAACATACGGAATGATGCCCCAGGTGGGTACGGTAAACAAACCAAAATCCCATGCCTCCGTGTAGGTCAGCCTCACGGATTCTGGGGGAGACAAAAATTTGCCTAAAGGTTTAAAAATATTAATCCACACTATTTGTAGCCACTTATAATATTAGGACAATGCGAGACAACGAAAAACTAATCAATCTAGAAGAAGAACTGCAGAAACATTGAATGGGATACATTAGGACTATGCGAAACAAGAATGCCCGACGAAAAATGTACTACATTAAAATCAGGTCACGTCTTGTATCAGAACAACCTTCATGAAATTTCACACATTGAAGGAACGGCTTTAATAATACATAAAAAATGAAAACATGCAATTAACAAAATGAAGTCTTTCTCCAGCAGAGTCATGTATGTAGTCATAAAACTATCGAAACGATTTAGTATACAGATAATTCAGATTTACGCACCTACCTCTAAAGCAGACGATCACGAAATAGAGCAGATGTACGAAGAAATCTCCCTGGCACAATCTACCGTAAAAATTTATTACAAAATCGTAATGGGAGATTTTAACGCAAAAATAGGCGACAGTAATACAGACGGTATAAGTACAAAGATGTATTTAAAACAATTAACAGCAGAAATATCAAGAAGAATACGATTAAGTTGGGCAGCAGTAGGAAAACTAAATACCATAATAAATAACAACGATATACCAATCAATCTCAAAAGGAAAGTACGAGGGCGGTTTGATAAGTTACCTTTTAGCTCGATACATTTAGTCCAGCGTTTTTCTAATTTTTTTATTCCCTCCAAATAATAGGTTTTTTCAAAGCTCTCAAAATACGCGTTTGTTTAGGTAATGACTTCTTCATTCGACTCAAATCTTTTACCGCCCAGCCATTTCTTTAGGTTTGGAAACAGAAAATAGTCGTAGGGTGCTAGACCTGGAGAATATGCTGGATAGGGTAGCAGTTCGTATCCCAATTCGTGGATTTTGGCCATCGTGACCAGACAAGTGTGCACACGTGCATTGTCTTGATGGAACAGCACTTTCTTCTTTGCCAAATGCGGCCGTTTTTGCTTCAAATCAACGTCGAATCTGTTCAAAAGCTTTGAATAATATTCGCCGGTGATCGTTTTACCTTTCTTGAGGTAATCGATGTGAATGACACCGCGTACATCCCAAAAAACTGTGGCCATGACCTTGTTGGCTGACAGACTCTGTTTCGCCTTCTTTGGTCCACGTTCACCCCGAGCAACCCACTGTTTCGATTGTTCCTTGGTCTCTGGCGTGTTGTGATAGATCCATGTTTCATCCACAGTAACAAAACGGCGCAAAAATTCGTCGGGATTACGGCTGAACATCGCTCTTTTGAAGTGGTCACACGATTGCGCTTATGGTCGAGTGTGAGCAATTGCGGCACCCATCTCGCAGAGAGTTTTTTCATGTCCAAATATTCGTGTAAAATATGATGTACCCGTTCAGTTGAGATACCTACAGCATAAGCCAACTCACGCACTTTCATTCTCCGTTCATCCAATATCATTTCATGGATTTTATCGACGATTTCCGGTGTAATCACTTCTTTTGGGCGACCTGGACGTTCGGCGTCACTAGTGCTGGTACGACCACAACGGAACTCTGTAAACCACTTCTTAACCATTGAAATTGATGGTGCTGAGTCACCGTAGTATTTATCAAGTCTTTCCTTAGTTTCAGTGATGGATTTTTTACATAAAAAGTAATGCTTAATCAGCACACGAAATTCACTTTTTTCCATTTTCGTAAAAATTCACGAGGTTGTCTGCTTTGAACGGCTATCAAACACCAACTGCACGAAGTAGCTTGCTCAAAATTGGAAAGTTGCCCTCTGATAGATTATAGTTGACGGCAGCACTGTTGCATTTGGAGTAACTGCGTGGGAAATTCAAAAAGTCACTGACTTATCAAACTGCCCTCGTATTTAATACGTGCATCCTGCCAGTCATGACCTATGGTATGGAAACGATACCAATGACGATAAACTCGGCAAATAGATTAAGAAGAACACAGAGAGCCATAGAGAGAAAAATTCTGAAAATAAGTCTTAGGGATCATATAAGAAACGAAGTCATTAGAGACAAGACCAAAGTAGAGACGTGATCTCGAGCATAAGTAAGCTAAAATGGATCTGGGCGGGACATGTAGCCAGACAAGAGAATGAAAAGTGGACAAAACAACTGTTACAATGGAAACCTACAAAAAACAAAAGAAGTGTGGGGCTACCGCAACAAAGATGGATAGATAACATCAAGAAAAAAGCAGGAAAGAGATGGTATTAAGTGGCACAGAATAGAGATGAATGGCAAAAAATAGGGGAGGCCCACGTCCAGAAGTGGATGGAAAAAGGCTGACGAAGAGATAGAGAGAGAGAGATAATAGACGAGATCAACAATGACGTTCCAAATTAAAACTACGTTATTGGCAACAGCGCCATTTGAAAGGTATTTTTTATCTTGGATTTTATCGCTAAGGAAGTTTTATAGACGTGCTGCAAGAGTTTCGTAATGCAAAGACCGGAATTTTTTTGTATTACTAGGGGAAGGCATTTTTGCGTTTAGTTTTTATTGCATATTTTTACGTGCAGTACTCGAGTACGTCGAGACTTATAGTTTTGAAGTATGTAATAAACATTGTTTTTATTTATTCGTTGATCTTCGATACAATTAAAGTGTGAATTGTTGTGATTTAGCTTCAATTAAATTTGGTGACAAATAATAAATATGAGTGAGAATGGTAATAGTAAACCGGTTTTCAAAAGGAAACGTCACAATTTAACACCCGAAGAAAAAACCATGATCAGAAATTTTTTTAAAGGACATGGAGCCAGAGAATAAAATATGAATGTTGGTGAGGTATGTAGTATTTTGAAAAAAGTTTCCGAAGCAGATTGGCTTGCTAAGAAAAATATTAAATTTAATAAACCAATGTTGAAAATCAAACTACTAAACTTAGCACGATGTCATAAAGATAAATATATCTAATATGTAGTAGATGAAATGACGCGAGAACGAGGCGAAATTGTACTTCGATTGCCACCCTACCACTGTGAGTTAAACCCAATAGAACTTATATGGGCTCAAATAAAACATGAAGTAGCAAAAAACAATGTTACTTTCAAATTAAATGACGTAAAAAATCTGCTTAGTAGTGCTGTCAACAAAGTAACCTGTCAGTCGTGGATAAAATGTATCGAAAATGTAGTGAAAAAAAAACAAAATATGTGAAATCTTGTTAATTGCATTAAAATTACTATCAAATCCGTAGTTGTGGGTCTAGGTGAAGATACTAGTAATGAATCAGAAGATGACATAGACGACTCAGATTGGAATAAAGTTAACTTTTATCAGCTCATATTTTTTTAAATTTAATAGAAAGAGGTATTCAATTATGTTTAACTTTTAATTACTATTACTATCATCTCAAAAGACTATTACAGTTTATAACAGGAATATATAAAAAATATATAGTACCAGACTTACAACTAACATTAATTATAGAAAAACATGATATGTAACATTTTTTTTCGTATTAAACTCATTCGATAATTATTATTGCCGGTTTTCCTCATCTTGGGCATCTTTAAAATAAGAAAAGAATTTTTGTGACGCCTATGACTCGTCGATTTCCTTTCCCCTTGGACCCGCAAAGGTCCACGTTAAAAATATGAGTCACTCTAAACATTTGTGGTAGTCTACTATAATAATATACCACCCACAACTTTAGGTTTATATTTTTATTAGAAAATCAACAAAAAAAGGTTAATGATTTTTGGGGTTTTGTTGCTATTTATATTTTTGCTAATATAGTCAAAGTAACCGATTAAGCAGTGCCATATATAAATAACGGGATTGTAGAAAGAACCCATTTTACTGTGGTAGGTACGCCCATGGTATTTGTCTTTAAAGTTAGTAAAATTATCTAATTAATATTAATTTAGGTAAAATATTTTAGGAATATTTCAATTTCATTATTTTGCTGCCCTGTAGATACCGGGTGTCTGATTAAGAGAGGTAACCTGCTGTATTTCAGAAACTATTTATCGTACAAATTTGGAAAAAATCTGTATTACAAATTTGCATACGAGAAACTGCTGAAAACTATTTCCTACGCCACCGCTAGTGGGCGTAGTTCACAATAACACAAAAACATCATTTTTTTATAATAAATGC
This sequence comes from Agelastica alni, assembly GCA_950111635.1. Lineage (NCBI taxonomy): Eukaryota > Metazoa > Arthropoda > Insecta > Coleoptera > Chrysomelidae > Agelastica > Agelastica alni. The sequence continues at coordinate 40,710,208 of OX467708.1, read as the reverse complement.
ACAGAAATAGTACCACAAAGTTTAAATATTCATAATCATCAGATTATTTTACGAAACCTCTATCTTTTAAAATAACTGATTTTGGAAGCTTGTTCCATTCAGTAACAGCCCTGTAAAAAAAGGATTTTTGATGGATATTGGTCCTTGTAGTGTCAATCTTGAGAGTAAATGAGTGAGACTGATCAGCGTGCCGAGTTCTTCGGCCGAATATGTCCAATGGTGGTACAAGAGTTTTTATTTCTCTGGAGCATCTGCCATGGAAATATCTGTAAAGTAATGACTGGTCTGCAACTCTTCTTCTATGTTCTAGAGGGTAACGGTTTTTGTGAGAGTTGAGCTGTTTATCAACCTAATGGCCCTTTTCTGAATGAAATCTAGAAGACGAAGAGAATTCCTTGGTGCTGAACCCCAAGTGTGCGAGCAATACTCCAGTAAAGGTCAGATTTGGGCCTTGTACGTCGTCAACAGTTGATCAGGAGTAAAAAACTTTCTGGCTTTCCACAGAAAACCTAGCCTCTGGCTTGCTGACTTTGCGATGTTAGCAACATGGTCATGCCAAGACATATTATTGGACACCGTGACTCCCAAAATCCAGATGCAGGACTTGATTCAAAGGTATTTCTCGACATTGTGATGGAATGATTTGAGTAATTCACTTTCTTCGAAAACGTGGCGCTTTGTGTTTTCTGGGCGTTGAACTGAACAAGATTGTTGGTTCCCCACTCGACGATTGCTTCAAGATCTCTATTGATCATTCACCGAAAGTGATCGATAGGATGTGAAAGTTGAGACAAGAGTGCTATTGTCTGCGAAACTGTAAATGGGGTTCGTGGTGGTTTTCAAGAGGTCGTTGATGTGTAAAAAAAATAAGGTGGGGGACAGGATGAAACCCTGGGGGACCCCAGCATTGGTTTTAAACGCATCAGAAAAAATACCGTCAACTGCCACATGTAAGGAGTGATCTTACATGAAGCTCAAGAGCCATTGGCGCAGTTTGGTTGGGAGACCGTAGGCAGATAATTTACTTAACAATGCCTAGGCCAAACGCGGTCAAAGGCTTTAGATAAATCAAAGGCTATTGCACGGGATTCACCAAACTTCTCAATAGTGTTTGTCCAGAGATGAGTGACATAAGCCAGCAAATCTCCAGTAGACCGAAGTTGTCGAAATCCATTATCGTTTTATTCCAGTGGTTTTTACGATCGCTAGGTGGCGTTGATTGAACAATTGTTTTGTTGTCAACTTTTTTTGGGAATCTTTAAATGCGATGCTATATTTTTAATAATTTACTTTAAAGAGCATGGAATTTAAAAAAAAAATGATTCGAGAAAAAATAGGTATACCAGGGAATCGATTTTTACAGTTTACCTAATAGGAAGAGATAGCATATTCCCGTGGCCGCCAAGATCTCTCGACTTAGCTACTGTGTTAGATTTTTATCTATGGGGTCGAGTTAAAGATTTAGTGTTTCAGACAAGACTTGCAAATAAAGCATGTCTTATTCACCGAATACAAAACGCAATTGACAGTAGAGGAAGCAAAAGATTTGTGTAAGAACCGTAGCTAGTGGAAAGAAGTGGTCTTTGCCGACCCCTACGGGAAAAAGGCGTGACTGTATGTATGTATGTATGTTCACAGTATTCCCACGGCTTAAATAAAATCTGCTGTATTTTCTACCACGCAGGGATAAAATATCTGCATTGAAAAAGATGGAAAACATTTAGAGCATAATTTTTTTTGCTACCTAATTATTATTACAATGATACTAACTTTGTCAAAATTCATAAACAATTAATTTTATATTTAAGTTTTTATTATCTGGACGCCTGTAAAATTTTCAATTTACTTAGGTATAAAACTCGATCTTTGCTTGAAAAATAGATATTGGGATGTAGTTTTTACAGTTTTTTTATTTAAATTCAATGCTCTTTCAAGTGAACGATTAAAAAAATATGGCATCGCATTTAAAGATTCTCCCAAAAAATTTAAAACAAAACAATTGTTCAATCAAGGCCAGATCGTTAAAACCACCGAAATAAAACGATGATACCTATAATATTTTATTAGGCATTAAATTTCCTTTCAAATGTTACTAAGTTCGTTAAAATCCATAAAGCAGAACAAAAGTTACCTATAACTGTTTTATTGAGTCAGTTTTCCCACTCACTCCTACCACCTACTTTACAAGATAGAGGAAAAAGTACTGGAGCAAACTTACGTAAAATAATCTAATAAGATTACGAATATTTAAACTTTGTGGTACTATTATAGCTCATTTCACCAATATACGATGGTATCGGATTAGTCCCCAAGGCATTGACTTAACGGGCGCAGTGTGTTGAGAGGTACATTAGTAAATTCCCCTAAGATTTAAACCCAAAAATTTTTTGTTTATTATTATGCTTTTATTAAGAAGTTCTATTTTTATTTTTTGCTTTATTGTAAACAGGAATCGTTAATGTAGCTAATGTAGCTTCATGTTTAATCATGTAGTACTTACGGTATTATCAAGCATCAAATTTATAGTCATCATAATCGGAATCACTGTCATCGCTATCCTCATTCGGATTGTAAATGTTAACAGGATTAACTGTTTCGATGCAGTTTTCACGAACCCACCATTCCTCTATTAAATTTTGACATTTAATGACACATTTTTTCCAAATTTCAGAAGTGGCAGTATTAAGTGCTCGTTGCCAGGTTTCCAAAACAGCCTTATCACTGTAACCATTAGTTCCAATTTGATTGTCATAATAAGTTTTGCATAATATACTCAATGGGATTAAATTGGCAATGATAAAGCGAAATTCTTAGCACACGATGTCCATAACTGAGTATAATTTGATCCACTTTGTAAATATTTACTCTTTAGTACCTTTTAGCTATCGATAATAATTCCGGCTTAAAGCAATACTGTGGAAATGAAATATTTTCGTTCGTTAACCATTCTTTTATTTTCTGAACCGTCTAGGAGTTTGTCGGTTGCTTATTTAAAATTTCCGAATAATACGGTGCATTATCTAATACAATGACAGATGGTTCATGTAACGATGGTAATAATTTCTCTTTCAACCATATCACAAATATCTCTGTATCCATACTGTCATGATAATCGGCCGATTTTGATTTTGACAAAAATAAAAGATCCGCCCCATCAACAAAACCATGGTTTCCACCTGCATGCACAATAATGTGACTTTTTCCTTCACAGTCGGTGTGTTTTATAGACTATGTTACCGTCCTACCAAATTATTTTTGTTCCACCTATAGCAAAAATCCAAGTTCCATCCAGATAAACAAATGAAGAGCAGTCTTGTTTACAGTGAGCATAATATCTTAAAAATTCAATTCTTTTGTGCACGACTCTAGCCTTTTCACACAAAGCCTTTCGGTTGTTTCCATTGTTAAAGTTAAACCCTATATGTTTCAAAAACTCGTTCTAGATATTTCAAATACATCTTTTTCTTTTACGTTTTCTAATATTAAATCTAAAGAGACATGTTCTTTTTTTTTCACGCATTTTGTACACAATTTCGCGAATTTTAAATTTGTGAGCTTCGGGAAAGTCAACAATCTTTGGATGTCGGCGGGGTTTATATTTTTTAACTTTTTGTTCACTATTTCCATCCACACCTTTTAAAACTAGGGTTAATTTTTTTTCACCAATACCTATCGCATCACACAAACACACTCTTACGTATAGATAAAACTGGTAGCAACGGACCTCCATTGTTTTTTTCTGCAGTAAAATAAGCGTGTACATTCAATATTAATGCATCTAGGTACATCTAAAACACGTCGCGGCATTTTCGCGGTCTATTAGGTATACATACACTACTTGAGATTACAATCTGTACTTTACGATTTTAATGTAGGTACCCACTAAAATGATAACATAGGATTATTAATTACTTTTCTAGAAATCCAACAAAAATGAATCATCAAGCCAAATTAAAACCTAATATACTTAATTAATTAATTAGTAAAATTTGTTTGGATTACTTACCTACCTCTCTTATTATGTACAATAAATAAAGTCATTAGAAACAGATTTTTTTGCAAAATTAACCATACTAACAAATAAAAGTATTGACCCTTAATTTCTAAACAAGAATTCCCGTATAAAATAAAATTCGATACCTACGAAATTTGTTTAAAAATATTAGGGGAATTTACTTTCGTTCTTCTTAAATGTACAGTTGAATACTGGTTATCGAATTTCTAACGATAATTTGAAACCACTGTATATTCGTGAAATATGCTATACTGTTCATTTATTATAGTAAAATAATGTTTTTGTGTTATTATGGTGAAATGCTTCCTCTACCGGTGGAGTAGGAAACTTGAAAATAATTTTGAGCAGTTTCTCGTTTGTGAATTTGTAATACAATTTTTTTTCCCTAAGTTGTACAATAAATGGTTTCTGAGATACTTACAGCGAGTTACCTCTCTTAATCAAACACCCGGTACAGTGCAGGTTTTACGTATAAGCTACACAAGCTATAGTTTAGGGCCCCCAATTTCTTAGGGGCCCCCAAAAAAATTTGTCACATATACTTAAATTTACTGTAACTGTATTTGTCCCGTCATAACGTCCCGTACTCTTCACCCCATTTTTTTAGCGCATATTTTCGAAAAACAGAGCGCCACTGTCCTTAGGGTTTGCATTACTGGTTAACCGGATAATATTTAACAATCTTGTCCAATCAGCATTCCCTAATGTGGAAGCAATTTTGAGATTGTTTCTTAGTATGATGGTTGCAAATTGCTCTGGAGAAAGGTCTTTTTCTCAGCTAAAGAGGATGAAAAATGAATTTAAAACAACAATGATTTAAGATAAATTATGGTCCCATAAGTCTTTTGTGCATAGAAAGTAACAAACTACGCAGTTTATCATTTGAAGATGTTATCAGTCACTGTGTTTTGGCGATAAGAGAACGCTGCGGTGTAAAAGAAGATGTGGTTACAAAGATAGATAAATGAATGCTTAGATGGTTTGGACACGTAGAAAGGATGGATGAAGGAAGATTGACGAAACAAATTTATAAGGCGAGTGTGAATGGACGGAAGTCGGTAGAGATCGACCTCGGCGAACATCGATCTCGATCAGATCAACATTATTTTGAAGAAAGGCCAGGTCAAGAGTACTAACAACTGACGAGCATGTATGAGAGCACTGATGAAAGTAGGGGAAGCAAAAGATATGTGTAAGAACCGTAGCAAGTGGAAGGAAGTGGTCTCTGCCTACCCCTAAAAGGCGTGACTTTATGTATGTATGTTTTGGCAAAGGCAAGAAAGAAAATATTTTAGTTTAATATGATTCCTAAATCCTTTTACATTAGATAATAAGTCTTTGTAAATTGTACGTTTTAAAAGAAATTTTGCATTTTAAGTTTGTTAGAATAAATAAAAAAGATTTTAGCAAAGATTTATTATTTCAATATTTATATACTTGTTAATTGTATTTTAATTTAACCCTCTAGTTATTCGAATATCATAATTGGCACTGTCATAGCATCTGGATTTATAAAGAGCCTCATATCTCTAATAGCTTAGTGCCCTATTAAGTCTAAGTACGGCCCTTAGTAGAAAAAATGCAATTGCATAAAAAAATGTTTGCTAACCACCTTTATTTTTTAACAACCTCTTATGATTAGTACCCCTACTATGATTAATCGTTCGTACAATAGTTATTATTTTGTGTTAAATGTTGAAAAAAAATGTAAAGTTTGTTTTTTTAGATACAAAATTATTGTCACTGACATCTGGACCAGGGTTCATTCCCGGGAATTCTCGAGCCGAGAATTCCTGGGAAATCGTTGGGCTTTGTTCCCGGGAAATCAAGCTCGAGAAAAGTCGAGAACTCGAGAAATCATGTACCTATATAGAAATTAAATCGCCGTTTGTTGTGTTTTCAATTTCAGGAAATATAGTTAATAAAATAAGAAGACAGAGTAAGCTGACCTAATTGTTATTTATCTGTCTGTCTGTCTGTTCAGCTCCTCAGCGTGAGATGTTCCATTGATCTTGCTAAGTTTTCATTTGTTTTTATTCTTATTAACATGCCATAAATGGTGTTATGATTGTAATTAAATTATAATTTACATTAATTTTCTACCTGAATTTAAGATATTAACGTTTTCTTTCATGTTATTTTTGTTTTTGTTTATAGAAGCTATTTTTGATTACAAGCTTTAAGTTGATTTTTTTTTTATAACCAGCCAAAAATGGTACTGTCATTATAATTATGAGTCTGAATAATATTATTTCTGTATTTTTTAAAAAAAATTAATTAGCTTATTCATAAGATTAATGTTTTTGATTATAATCAATAAAAGTTTTATAATTAATTTTATACTTTTATTTGAGAGGAAAACCACTGAATTTGTTGACGTTATTGGAACCAAATAATATGAGAAAACGTACGTAAATGTATATTTCTCGACAATCTAAAAAGCCTCGAGAATTCTCGAGACCCGAGAAATTGAAAAGCTCGAGAAATCATAAACCCTAATCTGGACGAAAAAGCATTCGTATCAATATCTAAAACAATATCAATATCAAACAACTTTTTGTAGGACAGATATATTATCAGTTTCTGTAGCCGCAATATTATTTATAAGCCAAATCAACATCGTTAAGCAGGTTTTGATGTAAGAGAACTAGCTTTTGAATACTTACTTGATCAGGTGAAAAGTTGACAGGCTTCTTTCCATAACTATCGAGACTATTTATTTGTATGGTTCCTTCATTTTTATTGATATTGTTTGTATTAGTATTGTAATAATCCATTTGCACTCTACGCCCATCGTCCACTTTTTTTTCGAAACACTCCGTATAACTCAACACTCGCTTATCGAGATCACTCTTATTTTTTGTGACACTGTAATCGTCTTTGCGAAAATAATCAACTTTTTTAAAATTGGCACCAGGGTTATCAATTTTTTTCACAATTTTCTCACCCGCGAAATAGTTATCAAGTTTACAATTAGTGGCAAAATACAAATTATCGGAATAGTAATTTATGTTGCCCATGGGATGGCAAAAATTCCCTATATGGGAATCACTCGAGCCGCTGGCGCTAGAGGTAGCGTCGATTTCCATCATTTAGCAAAATTCGATCTAACCATATAAATTTCGCTATAAAAGTTTACACAAACTAACAACAAGCGTTAGATTACTAACTGGCGCACACTTTGTGAAAAGCTGGGGTACTGCCGAGAAATGGGCGCGGCCTAAAGCTTTCCTGACCGATAGAATGACGGGCTTTTGTGTTTCTATGGCAACCATCCGCGGCATTGGACGAATCGTACGCGAGGTGGTGACTATCGTTAGGGGAGCTTTCAAAAGGGCTTTTATTTGTTTCAAGCTGCTTTGTTACGAGACGAGGAATTTTTCGATTTAAATGTGGTTCAATGGGATGGTAAAATTTTCCGGTTGTTAAGTTTAATTGAATATTATCAATTGTTTCAGTCTAAATTTAATACATTTGGTAGGGACCTATATTACTAACAAAGACAAATCAGTTACTGAGAACATGTACAATGTTGTTTCTTTTTCCAAACCAATTGAAACCTACAAAGGTGTTTACGAGAAAAGTGAAGGTGTATACAAGATAAAAGTTCATTTTACTTTTATAAATTAGCAAAATGAGATTAATACCATAATAATTATAAGTACCGCAATACTAACAAATTTGGTTAAACATACCATGCATACCCATTTTATAAAAAACATCGGGAGTTACAAAGTAACAAAAACATTTGTAATAAAAGGGATCACGTTTCTCACTATCCTTATCTAGGTGCAAAAACATTTTGCAATAACATTTATTTTAGCAAGCTTAAGTAAGTAATGTATTAAATTAATCAATTTATACAAAAAGATTATTTTCATATAATAACCTCGACAAACAAGAGAATTAGTTTTAAATACAGGTACTTATTTGATACTTAATAAAGTGTAATACACACCTCTAGATATTTTGTTGGCATAAGTGTAAATCGCTAAATACTTACCTATCAGATAAAGGTTTGAGAAAGCTGATACACTCGTCACAAAAAGTACCTTTCAGATAATTGGAATGTTATTCATTTTTCACCTTTAGGTATATATTTTTTAATTATATATATAGGAAAGTTTTAGGGAGGTTTAGCTATATCACGGACTGATTTAACATCGACAAAGGTGTTAGACAGGGATGTGTGGCTTCGCCATGGACGGTTGTTTAAAGGATTTGAAATAGGGAGCGTATGGATAGAAAATGAATGATTAGAGTGTCATATACCTTCTTTACGCCGATGAGCAGGTCATAGCATCATCTAAGGAGAAGTTGCAGGCGATGATTAATATTGTTACGTTATTTAGTCTTGGGTTCATTCATATGAAACAATCAGTACAAAAACTAGACAATTCATTCAAATCTTTCTTATGGTAATACAATAAAATCTTCTTTAATAAATTACTTAGATAATCACAAAACTTTATACTTTTACTTAAACTTATTAAACAATCTTTTCAAAGCTATATCACTTTCTAACTGACTAACTGACAACCAATATTTTTGAAAATAACTTTCGAATCGCGAACAACATTCTAGATACATCGCAGGTTTCCAATTACCGCCCGCGGCTATTAATCATTTGCTAAATTTCGGGCGTTTGATATTACAAAAAAAAATCTTACATCTTTTTATAATTAACTCGCCGTCGCTTTCGGCAAAATAATGGGTACAGGGGCGTACTCTTTAACCATAGCAATATTGATGACCTAAAAATCAAAGGGATGAAAGTAAATGTAAGCAAGACGAAATGGTTTTTGAAAGAAAAGAAAAGCATGACAAGGTGCTGATTTAAGGAGAAAGAGTAAAACAAGTAAATGAGTTTGTGTACTTGGATTCAAAGTTTATAAGACACGGAAAGTATGACTGTGATATTGAGCGAAGGGTGTTGGCAGCAAAACAAATGAATAGGGCCCTGTATAACTTTATGAGCAGTCAGAACTTGTCAAAAAAGGCACGACTGACTGTGCATAGAGAAGTGCTGATCATTACACTTATGAATGTTGGGATTTGGCAAAAGAAACCTGAAAGTATGATCAATGCTGCTGAGATAAGTGTGATAGTATGATAAGTGAACACTGTGGTATGAAAGAAGATGTGATTACAAAGATAGATAAAGAAATGCTTGGATGGTTTGGGCATGAAGAGAGGATGGATGAAGAAAGATTGGTGAAACAGATTTATAAGGCGAGTGTGAATGGGCAAGTCGGTAGAGGTTGATCTCAGCGAGCGTATTTTGATCAGATCGACATTGTCTTAAAAAAGCGGCAGGTCAAGAGTACCGACAACCGACAAGCATATTTAAAAGCGCTGATGCAAGTAGAAGAAGCGAAAAAAGTGTAAAAGAACTGTAGCATGTGGTCTCTGCCTATCCCTAATGAGAAAAAGGCGTGACTGTATGTATGTAGTTATTAAAAATGAAAATGTTTCGATACAATCTATATTTAATCTTTTCCATTTGTCTACTAAAGCGTGTTTTAATTGATTTGGGGTGATCAGAGGAATATAACGAGATCTTATGTGCCGATCTAGGTAGGAGTAGTCTTTAACATGCTCTATAGAGTTTAAGTCTGAACTTACAGCAGGCCAGTCTAAAACTTAATTAACAACTTCATAAAAATAACACAAACAAACAGTGCCACAATTTCTTCAAGAACCTCTCTGATATACAGATTAGCTGTCAGGCTAAGGTCAACTCTGCGTGAGCTTCAAAACAGATGCCCTTCCGTACCATAATGGATCCACCGCCAAAATTCAAGTCATCTGTTAAAAGGATATAAGCCCATTCGTTTACATTCCAATTAGCATGTTTTCTTGCGAATCTCAAATGTTCCAAACTGGTTGACAAGGTTGCACGAACAGAAATTTTGGCTCTAATTCTAACTTTCCCCAACCTATTTCTAACAGAAATATCAGTAGTCTGGGTGCGACTCGAGAAGTCCTCACGACTAACTTTCCAGTGGAAAGAATGAAAAAATACCATATGTTTTGCTGTTATAATATTATTATTATTAAAAATATTGTCATCATAGTTTTCATACAAATATTCCTAACATGTCATAATCATATTATTAATTCCCGCAGTAAAAAAAAAATAATCATAAGTATTATTTAAAAGATCTAAAGATCCAAAAATTTTTATTACAAATAGGATTATTATAAATAGCAAAATTCAGGTAGTTTAACATTTTTTTCAGTTTTTTTATTCTCCTTAAAGACAGCTCGACCGATTTTGCTGAAAATCTAATTAGTTTTAAGTTGCGTAATTATGCGTCGAATGCAATTAGTTCCACGTCGATAACATTTTTTGTTAACGAGATAATCAAGACGAAAAATAATTCCGATAGTTTACCATTTTTTTCAGTGTTTTGATTCTCCATAAAAAACAGCTTGACCGATTTTGCTGAAAATCCAATCAATTTTAAGTTGCGTAATTATGCGTCGAAAGCAATTGGTCCTACGTCGATATCATTTTTTATTTTCGGGATAATAAAGACGAAAAATAATTCAGAAAGTTTACCATTTTTTTCAGTGTTTTGATTTTCAATAAAAAACAGCTTAACCGATTTTCCTGAAAATCTAGTCATTTTTTGTTCTTGATATAATCGAGATATCACCTCAAATTTAATCCAATCGATAAATCAAGAAGTCACGGAACCCTGAGTATAATACTTTAATCTTTACTTAGCTGTTAATAACATTAATTAATAAAAATTAAAATTTAAAATACATTACATTTTATTAGTACAATTAATATTAATGATAATTATTTAAGTTTTTTTTTTCATTTTAGACAGTTATGTAAAATTATTTAAAAAAAAATTTCAGTACTTTAATTTGATAAAATATTTTAGTTTACCGGGTATTAGTAAAACTGTTCGCTACACAATTAGCAGCCCTTGAGTTGGAATAATTTAGTTTTATAAAAGTTACTTATAACATTACACACAATTTAGAAAGAAAGTTTTAACGTAAAACAAAATTGTCGCCCAACATTAGGGAAATTAATAAGTTTTTTAAAGTCACACAATTTGGCGCCAAACTTTTGGGGTTTTATAAAAATACTTTTAGTAGGCTACAACACTTCAATTTGATAAAAAACTGAGTATCACATATTCATAAATATGTTCTCAAAAGAAACTAAATATTACCCAATAGATATATTCTCATTTTGAACAAACAACACGACAATGATTACAAGCGTGGCCATAAGTCGACAATAATGTTACCTACAGCGTTGCCAGCACGAGGACGGGACAAAGAGAATCGATTGGTATTCTTTGTCATACTCATGGCCACTCTCGTGTAATCATTGCGACAAAACAAACAGAGTCCATGATATAACCCATGTTTAAATTTCACAAATATCTATAGATACATGATACAGTACATATACAAAATTTGTCAGAAAATATCAACAAATATATACAAAACTGAAAACTGGAGTGATTTTTTTTTAAATGTTTGTACAGTACGAAAGACGGTTAATTACCTTCCCAGTGGAAGTTAAAGTAATGGGTCCGATTTTGCGAATCCCGAATTTTGATATATCTCCACATTTCAAGGTCCCCTGAGAGTCGAATACAATAGTTTTTAAGTGGACGTCTGTATGTGTGTATGTACGTAAGTGCTTATGTGCGTATGTTCGTATGTTCGTTCGGAATTATTTTGCATCTCGATTATCTCGAGAACAAAAAATGATATCGACATGGAACTAATTGCATTCGATGCATAATTACGCAACTTAGTACAGATTAGATTTTTAGCAAAATTGGTCAAGCTGTTTTTTATGGAGAGTCAAAAAATTGAAAAAAATGGTAAACTTTTGAAATTATTTTTCGTCTTGATTATCTCGAGAATAAAAAATGTTATCGACGTGGGACCAATTGCATTCGACGCATAATTACGCAACTTAGAAATAAGAAATAAGATTTTCAGATGCCTTCTTTACGCCGATGATCAAGTCATATTAGCATTATCTGAAGAGGAGTTGCAGGCGATGGTTAATGTTATGCATGATGCCCTGATAATCAACGGGATGAAAATAAATGTGAGCAAAACGAAAGTAATGGTTTTTGTAAGAGAAGAAAGCATGACAAACTGTGAAGTTTCGATTGAGGGACAAAGAGTAAAACAAGTAAATGAATTTGTGTACTTGGGTTCAAAGTTCACTAGAGATGGAAAGTATGACAGTGACATTGAGCGAAGGGCGTTGGCAGGAAGACAAATGAATGGGGCACTGCATAGCTTTATGAATAGCCAGAGAGTGTCAAAAACTGCACGTCTGGCGGTGTATAGAGGTGTGTTGGCTCCTACACTTATGTATGGTAGTGAATGTTGGGTTTGGCAGAAGAAGCATGAAAATAGGATTAATGCTGCGGAGATGAGTAGTCTGAGAAGTATAGCCGGAGTGACTCGGTTGGATAAAGTAAAGAATAGTAAGAAAAGAGAACGCTGTGGTGTAAAAGAAGATGTGGTTACAAAGATAGATAAAGGAATGCTTAGATGGTTTGGACACGTAGAAAGAGTGGATGAAGGAAGATTGACGAAACAAATTTATAAGGCGAGTGTGAATGGACAAGTCGGTAGAGGTCGACCTCGGAGAACATATCTCGATCAGATCAACATTGTTTTGAAGAATGCCAGGTCAAGAGTACCAACAACCGACGAGCATGTATAGAGCACTGATGAAAGTAGAGGAAGCAAAAGATGTGTGTAAGAACCGTAGCAAGTGGAAGGAAGTGGTCTCTGCCTACTCCTATGGGAAAAAGGCGTGACTTTATGTATATATGTATGTAAGATTTTCAGAAAAATCGATCAAGCTGTTTTTTATGGATAATCAAAAAACTTAAAAAAAATGGTAAACTACCTTTTGCAATTTATAAATTATGCTATTTTTAATACACAATTTTAAGATCTTGAATAATATAATTATTGCAATTTGCAATTTGTATGAAAAGTATGATAAAAATATTTCATAAAAAGAGATAGTTTAAGAAACAAAAATAAGAATTAAGGAATTTTAAGCTTGTGTTAATATTAAGAGAATAGCATTGAAGACGCTATAACTTTGAAACATTATTGTTAGTAATAATCAAGCATTGTTTATAACAATTGAATATTGTTACTAACAAATGATTATTGATCATAATAATTAAAAAAAAATTTCAATTATTATAAACAATTAAAATGATAAGAAAAAGTTTGAAAGAATACGGTTGACATAAACAGAATATTGTTAATGACAATTATAATTTGTTATAAACAATTTAAAATCGTTTTTTATAATAATTTTAATAATAATAATTATAACAACAAAACAATTGGTATTTTTTCATTCTTTCCACTGGGAAGTTAGTCGTGTGGACCTCTCGGGTCGCACCCAGACCACTGATATTTATAAAATATGTTTCTGACTGTGCCCATTATTGGTCCGCAACGGTTTTCTAAAAAGATCATGCACTTAAATTTTTCTCAGAAAAAGTAAAAAAAATCATCTTGATCTATGACCACAGTTAATCACAATAAATTTTTTTAAAAAAATGTTTAAGTATCCGCTTAAAAAATGTCTCTCCGAATTCTCCATAAATTCCAGGCGCGCTATCTGTGGCCAACGTGTTAGTCAAAAGGTCAAAATGTGCCCCTGTTTTCATAAGCACGACAGCAGCAGTGTTCGCTTTTTTAAGGGTCATAAATTTCGTAAAATTTATGGCTCTTCCAATTATTTTTGATTATCGATGCTAAGCGAATATTGGACATTTTTTTTATGTCACAAAACGAAAATAAAATTAACGTCTGCCAATTCCTCATGCTAGAACTTTGTCCATTTTTTGTTTGAAATAATCGAATGTGTGTGTTTTATGTCACAAAAGGAATAAACATTAGCGTTGTTTTTATACAATATGTTGTAGGTGTAGACCTCCTAGAAACTTATTTTTCAAACTGACAGGTTATTTTTAGCAACTATACAAGAAAATCAATAATTTTTAATAAATATTGCAGGTAATGAGCAAAGAACAACAATTCGACACAAAGGGGTTGTTACATCTAATCGATATTTCCGTTTCGGAAGGATCTCAAAGTATGACATTTCAAAAATATTTTCTGAAAATTGTATGTCCAGATGGAATTCCGAAAATTGTCCTGAAGACCTGTGCTCAAGAGCTCACACCAGTTCTCTGTAGACTCTTCAAGTTATCATACAGCAAAGGAGTATTTCCGTCCATGTGGAAAAACGCTAAAGTCCAACCGACTCCGAAAAAAGGAAAGAAGACTATTCCTGCGAATTATCGCCCTATTGCATTGCTCTCAGTCATATCCAAAGTTATGGAAAAAGCGATTAACACAGAACTCATCAAATATCTGGAGAAATTTGAGATAATTCATGACAGACAATATGGATTTCGACAACTTCGGTCTACTGGAGATTTGCTGGCTTATGTCACTCAGCTCTGGACAAACACTATTGAAAAGTTTGGTGAATCCCGTGCAATAGCCTTGAGTATATCTAAAGCCTTTGACCGCGTTTGGCACCAGGCATTGTTAAGTAAATTATCTGCCTACGGTCTCCCAACCAAACTGCGCCAATGGCTCTTGAGCTTCATGCAAGATCGCTCCTTACATGTGGCAGTTGACGGTATTTCTTCTGATGCGTTTAAAACCAATGCCGGGGTCCCCCAGGGTTCCATCCTGTCCCCCCGTCGCAAAGTCGGCAAGCCAGAGGCTAGGTTTTCTGTGGAAAGCCAGAAAGTTTTTTACTCCTGATCAACTGTTGACGACGTACAAGGCTCAAATCCGACCTCTACTGGAGTATTGCTCGCATATTTGGGGTTCAGCACCAAGGCATTCTCTTCGTCTTCTAGATTCCATTCAGAAAAAAACCATTCGCTTGATAAACAGCTCAACTCTCACAGATACCTTCACCCTCTAGAACATAGAAGAAGAGTTGCAGACCAGTCATTCCTCTACAGATATTTCCATGGCAGATGCTCCAGAGAAATAAAAACTCTTGTACCACCATTGGCCACATTCGGCCGAAGAACTCGGCACGCTGATCAGTCTCACACATTTACTCTCAAGCTTGACACTACAAGGACCAATCTTCATCAAGAATCCTTCTTTTACAGGGCTGCTACGGAATGGAATAAGCTTTTAAAATCAGTTTTTCCAGAGAACTATGACCTGCAACTTTTTAAAAAGCGTGTCCACAATCATTTCCTTTCTATAATCCCTT
Organism: Agelastica alni; assembly: GCA_950111635.1. Lineage (NCBI taxonomy): Eukaryota > Metazoa > Arthropoda > Insecta > Coleoptera > Chrysomelidae > Agelastica > Agelastica alni. Next base: position 40,694,915 of record OX467708.1, on the reverse strand, counting down.
CCCCTTCTAATAGTCGCAGTGCGGGCCGGGCCGTCCGCGGCCCACACGATAGGTCTACCCTTTTTGCGACTATTTTCATAAAAAAAAAAATGTCGATCCGTTCAAAATTGAGCGAGTTACGGCTATTTTTAATGTTTACGGTTTGTGGACCGCGCGACCTAGGATTAATGGAAAGCAGGTTTTTCTCGAAACATCTTTTTTAAAATCAGTGACCACGATATCTCAAAAATGAACGAACCGATTTACTTGAAATTTTGTATACTTTTTTTTATCAGAAGGCAGTCCTTGATTAAAGAAATTTTTTTTCGATGCATACTTTTTTTTTATCAGGGAAAATGAATTGATTTTTTCACCGAAATCTAAACTTTCACTATTCATCGCCAACCATTTTTTCAAAAATTGATAATTTTTTAAATCCTTCGATTAAAGACTAGATAATACAATACAAAAACCTAATTCATTTGGTTTTTTGATCTCAAATAATTGGTAGAGAAGTTACTGTGGTCACCGCGGAAGGCCTTTTTTTAACTGCGGTCCGGAAAATATATTATATCTGCTACATTTGTGAATTTTTTGCATTAAAAAAATTATAAAACATATCAAAAATATACTCTTTACTATGAAAAAAAAACGAGCGAGCCTTGATGATGATGGCCAACTCTAACCGAGCACTCATTCGTCAAATCAAAAATTACTGTTATAGTTACATATATCACAAAACGACCCCCACAAATTTCGAGTAAGCCAGAGGAAAGATGTTACACATGCAAGAAAACGAGAGCAAAAATGTTTCACATCAAAAAAACAGTTCAAAATCTGCAATGATTGCTACCAAAATAAAAAAAATCACAAAAACGGGCCTTTTTTCGGCCGCTAACTAGATGTTACCCGTTTTTATACACTTGCAGATAAATATAAATAAAGTTGCCTTTGTTGCTTCCATACAAGTCTGTTTTATTTTTAACAAAGTGCAAATGTCTCTTAGATAAACATTTTAAAATCAAAATACCGCGTCTCTAAAATTTACCTAATATTCTTCATATACTTGTGTTCGGTAATAACTGACTAGATGAATACTTAGATGGTTTGATTACGTAGGGAGGATGGATGAAAGATGGTTAACAGAACAGATTTATAAGGCGAGTGTCGGTAAAGGTCGACCTACCCCTACCCCTACCCCTACGGAAAAAAGGCGTGACTATATGTGTGTACGCATGATAGTAATTTTAAAAAACGTTTTTTCACAGACAAATAATGAAGTATCCCTTGATGTTTTTTGGAAAAAGTTCCTTAACGCGGCTTACGGGGGGTGCGATTTAGTAGGAATCGTCACGTAACGAAATGGAACGGTGGTTCAGTGGTAGAATGCTCGCCTGCCATGCGGGCAACCTTGGTTCGATTTCCGGCCAATGCATTCTATTTGTGCTTTTACCATTTAATACATAATTTTTTAAATTGTATTAAGGTATTCGCGAACTACATTTTAAAAATTTTTGGCATATCCAAACGAAGACAGATAATTTTCTTGGTAAATGGAATAGTTTATTGACGAGAAAATTAATGTGACTGTTCTAAAAGCGTGGGATGCTTTGTATGACAAAAAGAACAGTGACATTAATTTTCTCGTCAGTAATTTTATTCTTATGTAAGGAATTTTTCTTTACTTTTTAGTTTGAATAACTTTAAAAGCGTGTTTTTTTTTTTTTTAAATTATAATTTATTATCATATAACCTTAAAACAGGGTTGTACAGACACAAGGAAATTTTGTAAAAATGAATTTGTTTTTTTGTGTTTTTGTGTTAGATCATACGTGAATATTGTTTTATTATTGTAATTGAGTTTTGAAAAATGGAAACTGCAGCAAATACAGATTTAGAAAAGTAAGTTGATAAAATTGTATAACTTGATACAAGTATTAACTGTTTACATTCGTTTATTGTACATGTGATTTAAGTGTTTACTATTAATTTTACCATTTAAATTATAGGGAGACAAAAGTGAAATCATGTGTTCAGAGTCCAAAAGAGGATGGAAAGCGCAACGTCAGATTGCAAATAAAATACCGAAAACCAATGCTCAACGCCAACAACAATTCCGGCAGAATCAAAAAATGATACAAAAAAGTGAAACGTTGAATTCGAATCTTGCCAGGTATTTATATATCTTTTTTATGAAAATCAGTAACAATTATATTTTTTTTTCTTTTTTCTTTTTTCTTGATCAAAATTTATAAATAGCGTTAGGAACTTCGTTCCTATTGGGTGTCCAATGACACCATACGGCTTTTTTTATTAAAAAATGGCACTGGTTTTTCCCTGAGTAAATGTTGATGTGTGCCAATTCTAAAAACGGTTTTTATACCTATGTTCTTTCTCTTTTTTTAGTTAGGACAAATTTTCTACTGAGACTCGTAGTTGTTAAGTTGCTTCATTGAATATTCAAAAAAAATTAAACTTAATCTTGGTCATATTTGAAAGCTTTGCACAGTGTTAGGTCTGTTAAAGATACCAATTATCCTTAAAAATATCTCGTGTGTGTCCAATCAGATCATGTTGCTGTACAATTACGTTGGTTGATAAAAAAACTGACATTATATCAACACTATTAAGTCTTTGGCTCAAAGTTTTAATTTCCCTTGCACATATGACTCATAAACTGTGTCCGTAATCCAATTACAATGAGCATATGTCAAACTTTCCCGAAGAATTTTAACATTTACGCGAGTCTTTCGAATCGACCAAGGCAGGTGTTCTACCTGCCCCGTCATCACCATCCCGTTAATACCATGGCAACGTTTGTTCCAATAAGTACGGACGTCGCGACGTTAGTAGAGTCTCAACTCTCTCGTTTGGCCTTCTCGACAAGAACAGCAGCGGAACTTAATAGGAAAAATTGATCGTCCAAACGGATTGTTCCAAACAAATTGAAATTTTTATTATTTATCAAAACATACGTGTTCTAATACTATAATAACTAGATTGGTAAATTGTTACGTTTAGGAGACAACCATTTTAACAGTTTTTTTTTTGATAATAATCTTATTTTAATGTTTACTCAAATTAGTATCTAATAAATCTCCCAACTTCTTGCCTGTAGACTGGAATGAGTCTATCAGATCCGAAAAATTCAAATATAGACCCTTCTTCTTCTTCATTCTTTTATTACAGGCCATAGGGCCTGTAATTTCTTCAGTTTCTCAGTCAGGATTTAGATTGTCACTCGTCTTGCGTTGGGTGACTTATATCTAGCAATACGGACTAGTCTGTCTTCTCCCTACGATTAATATGTCGATTTCATTCCTGTTTCCTCTGTAATACCCAATCTAGACTCAATCTTGACTTATTTGTTAAAATAATATTAGCCAAGTCGTTAACAATGGTGTATGGTCTAACTTTCCTTGGCGTATTCCTGACAGAATTAATGCTCACTTGGTCATTACGGACTGTGGACAGATTAATTTGCAGTTACTGTGCAGCAATAGGACGTTCCCGCAGGGTCTGCCGATGTAAAGGGATACACCTTGGACGTCCCGGAACTGGTCTTCTCCCAGTTTAGCTGTTCTAGATCTTTTCTATTAGTTAATACCAATAACTTTGGCTGTAGGACACAATTTTGGATACTTGTTCTGGAATTAAATTAGTCACTATTAACAAATATCCTTGCCAACTAATTTTTTTTTTCCACAAAAACATTACAGTTTATGTTTTTTGACTAGTAAAGTTGTAGTAAAAATATTATTGCGACCATTTTTATAAAAACAAAAAAAAATTTTGGTTAAGATTTACTTACGATTTCAAACTTCTTACAATTATTAATTTTATGCGATACTTTTTGTGTATATTAACAGTTATATATATTTTTTTAGCTCGCTTTTTACCAAAACAATTTAAAAAAATGATAAAAATTCATATTTTTTAGATTACTCTCAAGACATAAGTACAGTGCAACGGAAGTAGCTTGGCGGGCGAGAGATCACAAAATCTGCGCACGACGAAAACATTCTAATAACGATCCGATCGGCGACGACGAAATTTTCAGTAATCGTGAGTCTCAAGTACAATCGGAGGAAGAAGTTTACGAATGTGAAGTATATTCAGCCGAATATTTATTATTTCAGAGGCTAGTCGCCCGCCAAGCTAATTCTGTTGCACTGTACACAGATTGATTTACAAAAAATAAGCTAAATTTTTTATTGCGTATTTATGAGATAACTATAGTAACATTTTATCAATAACCATAGCTCTTATTTTGATTTAATGTAGATACATAGTGTTTTTTTTTTTAAATTGAGAAATATTTTAATGTAGTCCTTATAATTGGATTAAAACTATAACTTATTGACAATTTAACCTTTTTTTTTCCGCGTTGTCATTCTGTCGTTTTCTGACGCCAAGTGTGATGTTTACTGAGGAAAGTGAAAGTGAATCTGTTCTGGCAGCAAACCGCGTTATTGTTTGTGGTATCAAAGAAAAACAGGATGATGAGTGGATTATCAGAAACAATTTGCTCTGCTGGTCATTTTCACTTTCAATAAATTATTAGTCACTATTAAACAACTATAATCTTCACACAAATGCACGCTTCCAGGTAAATAAACACAAAGCAATCATACTTGCTAGTCACGTGATGTTGATGCGAGTTTATTTCGCCAGATGGCGTATTTCTTAGCATTAAAACTTAATAACTACTGGGTCGACACTCTTCGGTGCTTCAAGCAAAAAATTGTAAATAAAAAAATTGCAATTTGCTACGATAGCCAAGCTGCGCTTAAGGCATTAGCCTCTGCGGTTATCACTTTACGAAACGTGATGGATTGCAAGTATAAAACACTAGTATGGATCCCAGAACACTTGGGGTTAGAAAGGAACGAAGACGCAGATGCACTGGCCAAAACGGGCCCAGAGACTGTCCCCATCGGACCTGAACCCCCAATGTGAGGTTTAAAAAAAGCCTCAGAAGAAGCACCATAAAAAAGTGGATGCACACAGAAGCTCTGGATAAATAGAATGGATCCACAGGTCAGAGGCACGCTAAAAAGTTCATAAAAGAACCCTCCAGTGAGAGTAACAGTGGGTTTGCTAACAGGACATTGTTGACTCCGCAAATACCTTTGTAGGTTAGAAGGGGCTGAGAAAAGTGAATACCGTTTCTGTCTTGAAGAAGAAAAGAAACGTCATATGCCACTTAAGGGACTGGCAAGTTCCCTTTTCCTGTGTTAAGGCAAAAAAAAACCTGAGCCAGAGAGTTATATCAGGATCCCCAACAGCCTCCAAAAGTTGGTTCAACAACTGGGGCTGATAAAGGAGCTCTAACCACAGGAAGGGGACAACAGACCTCATCAGGTCGAAGTGCATACTTACAAAAAGCCTATCATCTAATATAATCTAATCTTATCCATAACTTATAACTAATTATAGATCTAATTTCTTACTTTACTGCCTTAGGTGTGTAATATACTATTTCTTGCTACCTCGATCAAAAGTACATGGTTTCGGCTCCGTTTTTTACGGCAGGAAGTCTAACTTTCATGCATTGGTCAAGCTATACGCACTCGTGCCGCAAATATCGGGGCAGGCATATCTTTCAATGCAGACTTGCAATTGTTTTCGTACTATCGACCGGGTAGCAAGAAAAGTAGTATACACCACATGGGCAGATAGTTGAAAGCCCTGACACGCAGTGCAGGAATTTCAACTTTCTGCCTTTCTAATGTAATAGATTAGAAAGTAAAGCATCTAAATAAATTGGAAGCGTTTGAATTATGGTGCTATCGCCGTATGCTAAAGATTCCGTGGACAGCACACGTAACTAACGAACATGTGTTAGAATCACTACATAAAGAGCGTGAATTGACAAACACCATCAAAATAAGAAAAGTCGAATACTTTGAACATATGATGAGGGGGCATAAATATCACATGCTCCGATGAATTATCCAGGGTAAAATAGAAGGAAAGCGATGGATTGGCAGAAAACAGCTTTCTTGGCTTCGTAATATTAGACATTGGACGGGTCGAACAGTCGAAGAATTGTTTCATGTAGCTACCGATCGAGAAGCTTTCCAACAAATTGTCAACTCTATGATAGCCAACGCCTGAACGCTTGATGATAGCCAACGTTTGAAAACAAGCATGGCACACAAAGAAGAATGTAATAGACTATTTATTACCAAAGGCTTTTTAATTTATAAAAATAAAAATACTTTTAGAGTCAATGGTTATTTGGTATAGTTTTCGCTTTCAATATTTTTTCTTCGTTTATTATTTATGTCTTCCAAGCTATTTTGCTTTTTCTTTTACTCAGAGGAGTACTGAATTAACTGTACGACAGATAAATAACCATCTAGGACTTCTTAAATAAAATAATTTCTGAAAAAGATCCCTAGATTGTGTATCAAGTTGAGTTTTTGTTTATACAATCCTTTAGTTCTTTGAAACTGTATTATTAGCGCCCACGTTAGTTTTTACTCCTACGGTATTTTTGTATTAGGCATCGCCTTCATGAAATTTTTCCACGGTAGTTTTTACTCCTACAATATATTTGTGTATTAGGCATCGCCTTTGTAAAATTTTGCCTATAAAAAAGTCCGGTGCTATATTTTGAGATAATCCCCTATTAAATCACCTGTGATACGTCCGTGGTCAGAAGAGCCCTAATTGAAATGATTGCTACTCCCGATGGAATTAATTACAGAGGACGCAGACAGATGCAACCCGATCTGCTATAGGGCCTTAATGCCAATAAATCACATAACATTAACGGATTCAATGGGAAATTAGGGGCCATACCGCTCAATTACTCAGTATAACGCCCGTTAAGGGTTTGTCATTTTTTTACGTATGAGTGAAGAGTTGTTTCGAAATTGACACTTTAATTTTCCAGATAAAATGGGTGGTAGATGTAGTATTATAGATCGCGGGTGAACACTTCATTATTCGATAAGATAAAGAGAATATATTTAAAGAATAAATAAACTTGATATTCACCTGAATGGAAACGTAAATTATATTAGGTAATTTAAAATGTAATAGTCACAATACTACTCACAGGCTGTTCTTGATAAAATTATCAAAAACTAAGGGGTAAATAGCATCAGTCAAAATTATGTTTTAACTTTATATTTAATCTTGTAATTGTAGCCTTCGTCTTTAAGTTGTATGCCTTTACGTAATGGTGGAATTATAGAAATATTTTTCCGCAAAGATGACTATTGTTGTATGCAAATGATAATTACTTTTCAAACTTTATGGTAAAGAAATAATCTTTTTTTTTGTTTTACGACAGGAAAATCTTTTACAGTCACTCAGCGCTTCGACTGCTCTGAAAAGAGCGCGTTTCGGTGCTGAATAGTGTGGTACTCATTGAACGCTCGTTCAACGTTACCCACTAAAAAACTCTTGAGTGTGATTTTGTGGGCTATTGTCTCTTGGTAGGAGACAATCTTCATACAAGAAGTAATGCGGACTGCTGAAGACAGAGAAACCTGGAGAAGCTTGAATGTCCTGGGCATACGTTCAAGGGTTCACGACGTCTGACACCAGACATCGACTGAAGAGAGAGAGAGAGAAGACAATCTTACCCCTTGTGTAGTGTAATATGTAAGAGTGTTTTGTGTGTGTGTGGGGTTTTCAGTTTGATAATTGGGAAGTTTTATTTTGGATCGGGGAAGGGGATTAACATTAAAAAATACTACTATACAGATTTTTATGTCTGCCACTTTGATGACCTGGTATGTAGTCGAAACTCGATTTTATAAGCACAAATTTCGGAGCACGTCTTGCCTATCGCTATTCAATTCGGTGTGTGGCTGTCACATGAAGTTATTAAAAGATGCTTATGGCTTGCCAACTTAATTGTACGAAACTATCAATTTACATAATTCCAACTTTGACTCTATATAAAACAATAGTATGAAGTGAGGATAGGGTCAAGGTTGGGTTGGGTTGGGTGAGCTGTCAGTTGATCAATTCTCAACAAGTTTTCTGTCTAGTTTTATACCTAAGTATTTGACTGTATTAGTATAAATAATATCTCTATTTTGAACCGTTAATTGAGGCATATTCTGGGTTCTTTTTTGAGAAAAGAGAATACCTTGTGTTTTTTCGGCGTTTAACTTGATTTTCCAAGTTTCTGTCCAATTTTCTATTTCATTTATTTGCCTTTGCATATTTATATGTAGAAATCTAAGATTTTTATGTGTGCTAAAGGCCGCTGTGTCGTCTGCGTACATAGCTATTGTTGTTTTCGGAGTGTCTGCTATGTAAAGATTATATAGGGTTGGCGATAATGTTGAACCTTGCGGTACGCCGGCTTTTATAAATCTATGCGTAGACTTTTTCGTTTATTTTAAAGAAATAATCATCTTGCTTGATTTCGATGTAATAAGACAGTGGCCGCTAAGGGTGCACCATGGTGCACCGGGGCGCTGTAGAGAGTAAACAGGGGCGCCGCGAGACACTCCTACAAAATCTAGTCTGAAATATTCTAGAATAATCATATCGAAACAAATTCGATGCTAATGGAACTTTCTGGAATATCTAGGTTAGATCGTTTCCGTAGCTTGTAGAGGTTTCTGGAAAGATATGGAAATGGATATCAAACTCAAAACCTTAAAGTAAACTCATTCCATTTGCGACAAGATGATATTGCTTGTAAATCAGTATGGAGCAAGAAATAAGAGTCTTAAACTTATATGTGGCCACCAGCTAACTCCCGCGTTACAATAATTTACTTGTTGAAGGTTTTCACTATTTAATTTATATTTTTGCTGTATTTTTACATTTTAATTTGATGGTTCTTGTGATTCACATTGTGAAGTTTAGTTGTTTTTAATTGTATGTCTGAATTTATGTACATATTTTTATAATGGCGCCTTCGGAACAAAATACTAAATCCTGCAAGTGCATTGTGGACTAAATATGTAAGCCTCTGTAATAAAAAGTTTGCGCTTTCGCTATTGTATTGTATTATTAAATAATTACAATTAAATATAAATTAAAAGTTATCAGTGCCTTCAGACTGAGCCAGACAATAAATCTTAAAGCAGGAAATCGGATTGGGCATTAAAGAAATTTGGAAAATATTTTCCTGGAGTCCATGTCGAAGCTGATAAGACATTATGCCAGTTAGGTACGACTCCGAAATGCAATTCATAAACAACCACCAAGTTTGCATAAAGAACGGCCCGAACTAGGAAGGGATGCTTTAGTGTGGTACACTGATGGATCTAAGATGGATAAAAGGGTGTAAGTGAGCATTACAGTGCCGAATTTAAGGCTCTTAAAACCCCTTGGTAACCCTCCAACCATCATTCAAGCAAAATTACATGACATAGAGATACGTGTACTGGAGTGCAACGAAACGAACACCCGAAGGGCAGAAATCTATATTTTATCAGATAGCCAAGCAGCACTAAAAGCTCTAAAGTCATACACTTGTGAGTCTAAGCTAAATTGGGACTGTAAACAATCCCTGAGACAACTGGCAGCAAACAACCAGGTTTCTCTGATGTGGGTTTTGGGTCACAAGGGGTTAGAGGCATCAAGAAAACAGACTGCCTTGCCAAGGAAGGGGCAAATACATAATTTTCCGGCCCAGAACCCTTCTGTGGACTTTCCAAAGCCCACTTGAAAGAACAGGTCCGACACTGGGAAACAGATGAAATGAAATCTCACTAGCATAAAGTGCCAGGACAAAGACAAGCGAAAAATCTAGTAAACCTTTCGCCAAGGAAAGCTATATCACCTGAAAAAGATGGGCAACACAGAGAGTAATAGTTGCCGCTACTGCGAGAACTTCGCTGAAACTGCAAAACATTTGCCCAGCGCTTTTTTGCAAGAGGCTCAAGTTTCTGGAAGGGCCTTTCCAAAGTCCTTCGATGTCAGGAACTTAGCCCCCAGGAAACTGATAAACTTTGTACGAAGTCTCGGAATCCCGGGCCTCGCATAGATTAAGGGTTATGCACAAAAGATCTGATAGGTCAAGGTGCTTGAGAGGCTGCATAGCCTTTACGACCCCCGCTTCAATCTACAATACAATCTAACAAATATTATACCGACAATATTATACGATTTTAATGTGCATACCTACATTAAGAATTAAAAATAAAAAGAAATAATATACAAATACATTGAAAATACACAATAACAAAGATACTAATATAGTAAGTAGTTGTAATAGTTGTAATAATTTTTTTATTTTATACTTTGTCTATATTTATTTGATTATTTTATGGTACTCACATAACTCTTAGTTTAGGTACGTACAAAGGGTACTTTTTAAATGATACAGTATTGCCTTCTTGTAAACGGTATAAGCTACAAGGTTAACTAAATGGGAAAAAAAGTTGTCTATTTTGAGACGATTAAAATGAATTCAACAAATTTAAAATATTCTGACTAGTTTCGGAGATACACAACAAAATCTGGATTGGTTAAAATCAATTTTTTGACATAGCGCTGTAATTGTACAAAATTTTGGAAAACTGTACCTATTTCGATTTTTTAGTGTATTTCATCTTTTGTATAAAACGCCGTATTTAATTTTAAAATCCGACATTTCGTCTCTTGAGGATCATAATCAACTTCATTTTTTTTAAAATATTGACCTGCCTTTTTTATTTTATAATGTTTAATCTCTTTGAATACTAAATTCAACGATTTATCATGAAAACTTAAGTAATTAATTCAATTAATTTATGATATGACATAATTGCAAATATTTTAAATGGCCAAAATTCATGGAGACATCTTTAAATTTTGGGAAGAAATATTGGACGCGCAGCTGTTAATTACGAGCAGAACTGTCCAATTTAAATTATTGCTGCTTGTTGTTGCTTCTAATTTTATGGGTAATGAATATTTGAACCATTTTAACTAGCGATTGTTTTGATGCATGTTCATGTAACTATTAAATCTACGAATGTATTTAATTGCTGATCTTTGATGATAATTTTTATACCAATCTAGAATACAATAATATATACAAATGACGTTTCTTAAAATTTTGAACGATTTTCAACAAATTCGGTTTGTGTCGTGTATCTTCGAAACTAATCGAGATATTTTAAATTTCTTGTAAAATATATCTGGATCGCCATGTATTTGTTAAGTCGCTTGCTCGTAGGTACGTTTCGGGAAAACTCTTGTTAAATAAAAGGAGCGTTGAATTTAAAATACGTTTAATTTAATTTGTGCGATTCAACATTTCTGTCGTGAACTTGACCGACCGCTGGCTAAAAACTAAAACAGCGTATCGACCGGCGAAAGTAAAACATAAACACCGAATTCTCAACTGAATTCATTAAACCTTTTTTCATGTTTTCCTGGCTAAGGGCACTACACTTGACATAATTTTAATCATCTTCAATTTAATGTGTTTTTCATTTAACCGAGGTAGTATACGGTCCCTAAAAAAAAATAGGCAATCTGTGTACATAAATACGTATATAGGTACTTACGCATATATATGACGTGCAGTTTATATTCACCACATATATTTGCATTTAAAAATTTGCATTTAAATATATATATATATATATATATATATATATATATATATATATATATATAGCCTTTAGGTAAACTATTTTTAAATGCAAATATATGTGGTGAATATAAAATGCACGTCAGAGAAAACGGGTCACCCCTAAAATTTTTGAAATTATTAATTTTTACTTATTTATTATTATTTAATTAGGTAAAATGGGTTAGTATGTATACTGAGAAGGCATACCGACCCTGTACAGAGGATGAACAAATTTTTGGAACCCTGGAAACGATACAATAGTCAATTACTTGTCAAGCACCGACCGCCTGATTGAAAATTTCGACAACTTCATGTACGTGTATAGGTAGTAATTTAAAAAGTTTTCTCTATAACATTTATGGTGGTTTAAAGTTTGAGACGTATCTTTGTAATAAAGTAGCCTTCACAGAGTTAAGTTTAAATCTTAACAATGGATGAAAATTATCGGGGAGCTGTTGAGATTGAAACATTACTGGCAATTGGAACAAGTCAACGGGATATAGCGAGACGTTTGAATGTTAGTCAGTACAAAGAACACACCAGCGGTTTTTGGAGACCGGCTCTTACCAACGAAAAACAACAGCTCGGGAGGATCGCTTTCGCAAGATTGCTGCACTGCGAGACCGAAAGCAAACCGCTAGAATGCTCCAAAGCGGCCTTCAGCAACCTCATAGAACAGCAGTCAGCATGTCTACTGTGACGACGGATTAAAGAAAGTGGTTTAAAAGCTTGCAGTCCAGCTAAAGGACCCTTACTTACTGCAGGTCACAGAAGACGCAGACCTGTTCACGGATCAGTCCAGAATGTGCCTTTATGGTAAAGATGGAAAAAATAAGGTGTACAGAAGAGCCGGAGAACGGTATGCTGCCTGTACTTGGTTACTAAGGGTTGCTTATGGGGGTGGCTCAGTAATGTTTTGGGCTGGTATTTCCTTTGAGGCGCACACGGATCTCATCGTGATTGACAGAGGCGCGCTAAGAGCTTGACGATATATTGGAGAAATCCTAGAAGACTATGTGCTACCATATGCTGGGTTTGTTGGTAATGTTTTTCTGCTAATGCAAGATAACGCGCGACCGCACACGGCAAGAATGGTAACGGAGTACTTGAAGAGATTGGTATTTCTAAAATGAACTGGCCCGCTCAAAGGCCAGATCTAAATCCTATTGAGCATATTTGGGAACAGCTTAAAAGTCGTGTAAGACGTCGTATACCTGCTCCAGCAGCACGTGAAGAGCTCCGATTGGCCCTTATTAAGGAATGGGCCAATTTTTCTTAAGCAAACATTCCGAATGTGCTGCGTTCTACGCCCACACGCATGAGAATGTCATCCAGAATCGAGGTGGTAATACGCCTTATTTCAAATTTTCAAATTTTTGCTTACTTTCTGTTTGTAACCCGTATAAACATCATATGACATGCTAAATGCATTATTGAATAAATACACAATACATTTATTACAACAAAAATAAGCTAAATTTAAAAAATTGGATAATTTCGAAATATTTTGGGGTGGCCCGTTTTCTCTGATGCGCAGTGTATATATACGTCTTTTTTAATTTTTTTGCGCCATATTTTTTTGGTGATTTGATAATGATTATATGCAAATTTGAGTAGGCATGTAAGTATTATATAGAAGTATGTAATTTAAATGCGTTTATCCTCTTTATTGTTGATGTTGAATTAGTATCCAATTTCATTTACTTACTCATTAAAAATCGCAATATTTATTTACAATAATTACTTACAATAACAAAATATAAATCGCAAGATAAACTAAAATATGATCGTAAAAATCCAAGATGGTTGTGTAGGATATTACTAATAATAAAAAATGTCGTAAACTGATCAAAAAGCTTCCGTATATAAATATTGTTACGATGTTTTTGAGCTCGTCCCTGTCGACTGTCGCCTTGAGGCGGCAGCACGGGAATGCATAATTATGGCCGTCGGCGATTGAAAAAGACCCGACAAATCTAGAATACTGCGGATAATAATCCCGAAGAAATGTCGAACAGTCGCGTTTCTTTTAGTAACAATTTGGATAAATATAAAAAAAAAGCAGCGATCGCGGAAGTTTTAGTTTAGTTTGAAGTCAAGTAATTATAAAGTGTTATACAGTTGTGAATATCTAAGTGATTTGTAAAGTAAAATTTTTCGGGTAGAAATATTAGAATAAAACTTGTTTGGTCATTGTACTGAGTGTGTAGAATCACCGAACCCAAAGAGTAAATATCGTAACAATATGATAGGGCCAAATTAATCTTTTACAAAAAAAATGCTCCAAAATCACACATAACGTAATATTCTATTCCGAGCTGAAAACTTTCAACCACATTGAAGTTTTGCAGTTGATAAAATAAAATAAGGTAAATTTAGGTTTATTTAAATCACAAAAATATAAAAAAGATTGAAAATATCCTAAATTAGTTAGCTAAATATAAAACTTAAATTTAAATTCAATTTTATATCAATACAAAAAAAATTAATTAGTGGTGTGTCATCCTCAATTATTTATAAAAGCTCTATATAGTCTTTGCATAAATAGAATTAAGTTATGTAATTCTTGTTAAGGTTTAGCTATCCATGGTCCCCTGCAAAACCTCAAAACTCTGAAAATTTCTGATTCATTTATAAAAGTAACTTATAATATTACCCACAATTGGCTTTAGAAAGGAAACTTTAACGTAACACAAAATTGCCGCCCAACATTTGGGGAATTAGTAAGTTTTTTAAAATTGGCACACCACTTTTGTAACTTTAGAAAAACAGTTTAGTTAGGGTAACAGAATTTGGCGCCCAACTTTTGGGGTTTAGAAAAATATTTTTAGTTGGCTACAACACTTCGGTTTGATAAAAAACTGATGTGTAATGATGTGTGTAAGAACCGTAGCAAGTGAAAGGAAGTTGTCTCTGCCTACCCCTATGGGAAAAAGGCGTGACTTTATGTATGTATGTATAAATATATTCTCGTAAAAAACTAAATATTACCCAATAAATATATTCTCATTTTGATCAAACAGCACGCCACTGATAACAAGCGTGACCATAAGTCGACAATAATGTTACAGCGTTGCCAGCACGCGGACGGGACAAAGAGAATCGATTGGTATTCTTTGTCATACACATGACCACTCTCGTGTAATCATTGCAACAAAACAAACAGAGTTTTATGAATGGAATGTTGCGTCTCCTCTGGATAATAGGTCTAGCATTTTCTAGCACGCCAATGACTCTCGGTATTTGTTCGAGATTTAAATGTCTTTCTCAGATCAATGCTAACACATTTTCTTCAGTATTTGAAACCGATAAAATATGGAACAGTAACAAAAACGTGTTTTGTTTTTTTTTAATATTTTTGTCAAGCTTTTTTTTGTGCCAAAGTAAAAGCATCAGATAATATAGTGACATATAATGTGAGTTAAAAATACAATACCCATATTTAATGAACTACCTTAATACATACAAACATACAGTGTGTCCTAGATTCGCTTCTCTATACAGGGATCTCGGCTCCTATTATACCTACAGCAAAGTTTAAACAGGGAAAGTTTCAGAGGATAACCGGCTTCAGATTTAGGATCGCTTAATTGGTTTTGAAAATAACGACGAAAATCCAAAAATGGCGGATTTCGTTTTTCGCCAGTAAATCCGAAACAGTTAATTTGACAGCTCTCGATATGTAACATTATTGAAACACTTTTTCAAGACGAATACGATAGCGTGTATGAGATTTCTCGATCGTCTTTTTTTATTGCGCAATCCACCTCAACTTTCATGTTTCTTATGACCGCCATATTGGATTTTTCGATTTTTTGAAAGAGTGTACAATTTCCAGTCTAGTGATGTCTCACAAATGCATAAAAGATTGGAGTATCATCGAAATATCACACTTCTTAAAGTTGAATTTTCAATAGAGCATGAACGTAAATGACTACTTCTCAACAAATCAGATGTTTTGGGAAACATTCCCAACTATGAGTGTATTGAAAAAACAAGTCAGAAAAATCGCCTTTAATTTAATTATCACTTGAACAAATAGAACAAATTGAAAATGAGGATCGCGACAGAAACATTTCGCAAGTTGCAAAATTTAATGTAATGTAAAATCTAATTATGTTCTGAACTGCTGCCTAACTTTTTAAAGGTACAAAGAATTAAGTGGTTAGAAAATGTGAGTAGAATGCCAGTAAATAGACAAACAAGTAGGAGAAGGAGAAGGAGAAGGAGTAAAAACGAAGAAAAAAAGAAAATTGTTGAATGGCTGCGGAAGACAGACAAAAATGGGAAATACTTAGTAAAGACAATCGAGGAAGAGAAGTAAAAATATGGAAATGTATTGTAATTTATTGAGGCATAAGCCTACAAGGCCTGTACAATTGTAATATAAATAAAAAATAAATTAGGAAAATGCTCTGTGTACTTCAAGAAATAATATATGGTGTTCACTTTACAATTATGGGTGAATAGGAACCCAAGTTAAAATTTAAGTTTGTTCGGTTTTAGACATGTAGTTGGTTAATGAAAAATGTGAGGGGAGAAAAGAAACACAACTTACAAAACGACAAAAAATGTAAGTGTCATAAAAAACTTTATTTTACCACAATACAACAACAAATCACTTAAATCGTTGTCAAAACTGACCATGTCCTTAAAACGATCTGATATGGTTTTATTTTGTGAGAGTTTTAAGTGTTTTAAAATATCTTTAACGGCAAATAAAGCCTCTTTTCGTTTTAGAAATGTATGAGGAGCCTTTTTATAAAAAACTCCAATATATCCGTCATCTTTAAGACATAAAACTTTAAAAAAACCCATAGACTGCATGTATCTTTGGTCTATTAAATAGGCAACAAAAAATTAAACTCAAATACCGTAATAATG
The DNA here is from genome assembly GCA_950111635.1 of Agelastica alni. Classification (NCBI taxonomy): domain Eukaryota; kingdom Metazoa; phylum Arthropoda; class Insecta; order Coleoptera; family Chrysomelidae; genus Agelastica; species Agelastica alni. The sequence goes on along the minus strand of OX467708.1, from coordinate 40,678,504 downwards.
AAGTAACTTCTCACAGTATTAGGATAGGCCTAGGAATTCCTTAAGGGAGTGTGTTGGGACCCATATTGTTTATACTATATGTTAAAAAGCGTGGTAAAAGTGGCGATTCTGCAGATAATACTTCACAAATATCAGTGGTCTGGGTGCGACCCAAGAACTAACTAGACTAACTTCCCAGTGAAAAGAATAAAAAAATACCATATGTTTTGTTGTTATAATTATTAAAATTATTACAAAAAAACGATTTTAAATTGTTTATAACAAATTATAATTGTCATTAACAATATTCTGTTTATGTCAACCGTATTCTTTTTCTGATAATTTCATAAGCGGGAGCTGTTTTCAATTGTTTGTAACAAATGAATTTTTATTTTAATTATTATAATTAATAATCATTTGTTAGTAACAACATTCAATTGTTATAAACAATGCTTGATAATTACTAACAATAATTTTTCAAAGTTATAGCGTCTTCAATGCTATTTTCTCAATACTGACACAAGTTTAAAATTCTCCAATTTCTTTTTTGTTTTCTAAACCTATCTTTTGTTATGAAATATAATCATCATATTTTTCATACAAATATTCCTAACATGCAATAATCATATTATTCAAAACATCTTAAAATTCTGTATTAAAAATAGTATAACTTATAAATTGCAAAATTCAGGTGGTTTACCATTTTTTTTAGTTTCTTTATTCTCCATAAAAAACAGCATGACTGATTTTTCTGAAAATCTAATCAGTTTTAAGTTGCGTAATTATGCGTCGAATGCAGTTGGTCTTACGTCGATATCATTTTTTGTTCTTGAGATAATCGAGACGAAAAATAATTCCGAAAGTTTACCATTTTTTCAGCTTTTTTATTCTCCATAAAACACAGCTTAACTAATTTTTCTGAAAATCTAATCAGTTTTAAGTTGCGTAATTATGCGTCGAATGAAGTTGGTCTCACGTCGATATCATTTTTTGTTCCTGAGATAATCAAGACGAAAAATAATTCCGAACGCACATACGAACACACACACACACACACACACACACACACACACACACACACACACACACACACACACACACACACACACACACACACACACACACACACACACACACACACACACACACACACACACACACACACACACACACACACACACACACACACACACACACACACACACACACACACACACACACACACACACACACACACACACACACACACACACACACACACACACACACACACACACACACACACACACACACACACACACACACACACACACACACACACACACACACACACACACACACACACACACACACACACACACACACACACACACACACACACACACACACACACACACACACACACACACACACACACACACACACACACACACACACACACACACACACACACACACACACACACACACACACACACACACACACACACACACACACACACACACACACACACACACACACACACACACACACACACACACACACACACACACACACACACACACACACACACACACACACACACACACACACACACACACACACACACACACACACACACACACACACACACACACACACACACACACACACACACACACACACACACACACACACACAGACGTCCACTTAAAAACTATTGTATTCGACTCTGGGGACCTTGAAATGTGGAGATATGTCAAAATTCGGGATTCGCAAAATCGGACCCATTACTATAACTTCCACTGGGAAGTTAATAATATAGCAGAAATTATTGTGAATCCATGTTGGTGTTTAATAACAACATTTGCGGATGATACAAACATATTGGTGAAAGGTGATAACTTAACTAATTTACAGCACATATCGAACAGAGTATTCTAGTAATATCGATTGGTTTACAAAAAATAAATTAATCATCAATAAAGATAAAATTAACTTGATAATATTTAAAACAAATAGGTCTAAATTAGACATACCAAATGTATATACAATTTATGACGCACATATCAGACCACAAGAAAATCTTAAATTTTTAGGAATGATGTTAGATAATACCCTTTGATGGTCACAACACATTTATTATATTTGTCCAAAGGTATCTAGGTTAACTCACACTTTAATTGTACTGAAATAATATTTGGACTTTTCAACTTTAAAAATGGTGTTCCATGCTGTCATTGAGAGAGCTTTGAGAATTATTTTAGGAATAAAAGTGAGAGATTCTTGTAGGAATAAATTTAAAAAGAACAAAATACTGACGACTACAGCAATCTTCATACAAGAATCAGTGTTATTTTTCTTTAAAAATCGATCACTTTTTGAGAATAATAAACCTCAAAGTAATTACATAACCAGGTCAATAAACTTGAGTGAATTCTTCTAATTCTAATTTATAGTCTATTTCTGTAAATTAGATTACAATATTGTATCTTGTTACTATTGACCCTATTTCGTTTTATGTTATTTTGTAACATACTTCTGAAATAAAGTTTGTTTATTATTATTATTTCGTACCCTTTAACGACTAAAAAGTCTAATAGACCTTATTATCAGGGTTTTCAGGCATCTTTAGATTTTCAACGTCAGTCTCTTCTTTAGATGATAACATGTACTCATCATTATCACTATCTCTACTGAAGTACTCGGAAATATAAAAGCATTGTTGTCAACAATGTATAACGTCATTTCTCATCTTGATATCAGGTTGGACAACTGACAAACTATACAGATCCGAAAAATGACAATAAGTATTACAATTTAGGACAAAGTTTTTGTTTTTCTGTGAAGTTTCGTTCCTATTTATCCTACAGTTCCTATCACCCCATTTTACGGTTCATACTAACTCAAAGAAAGGCCAGGTCAAGAGTACCAACAACCGACGAGCATGTATGAGAGCACTGATGAAAGTAGAGGAAGCTAAAGATGTGTGTAAGAACCATAGCAAGTGGTCTCTGCCTACCCCTATAGGAAAAAGGCGTGACTTTATGTATGTATGTATGTACTAACGCAAAAGTGCCTCCATATTTATACAACTGTGTTGTTTGGGATTCTTATGTTTTGGTATAATGATTGTGTTTTTAAAATAAAAAAATATTTCTTCGTAAACAAATTTCGACATTTTTAAATATAAAAAAAAACATTCTTTTTAGACCGTTCATCATTCTCCCGTAATATTGCAACCCCTTACTAATCGAAATTTGACGCCGCGCCACGTTTGTCTTACTTATTAGCAAACTGATTTATTCTATACGTCCGAAAATAAAAAGTCTCGGAAGTTCAAATGTTTCTTCCTCATCCTCGTTTTTTATGACTAAACCTGATATCGTGTCTTTTTTTCTCTTAGATACCGTACACCTTACACATGTAAGAGGGTGTCAAATGTCAAGTTTATCATTTAAACGGCGTCTTAGCGTTGATAAAATGTCGGAAGACATTCGCAGCCTCCGGGAGCAATTAAGATATTTTCTCGAAATGTAATCTTCATTTAAACTGCTGAAATAAGACAACACTTAATGCGCGTTTTTAATTAATAAGAGTATTTCCAAGAAAATAAACTTACTTACTATTAAATAAACAAAACTCGTCAAGTAAGAGTAAAAGAATTGTAATTATTTAAGAATTTATACATTTATTCGTTATAAATTTAATTTAATTTCCGATGAAAATGATCCACCGTTAGACATATTTGACAATATGGTTTTAAATAAACTCGCAAAAACATGCGAAAAATGATAAAATTCCCCGTCCATAATGGCTTTTCAAAGAATCCATTATTTAAACCGATAATAACTATGCTTGTCCCAACATATTACATTTTTACCGCATATTTTGCAATTTTTTGGTCGATCTATTCAATGATACATCATCACCGTCACTTTTACAAGATAACACCAGAAGCTGTCAAGTGACGTGAACAAAGCCCTTAACAATCCTCTTTGCCACGCCCTTCGCACAGATTTGTACAATTCCCTTTGATCTGTTGTCGAGTTGTTCTTATGTATGCGCAACCGATGTGGCCAGGACCGAACGAGAATTTATTTTTCAACATAATGCCCTGTACATTTAATTTGAGCAATATTTTAGCCTCATAAGCAATAGGGAAAAATCACGTAACGCTGTCAATGACAAAATATTGTATCGAGGTGTGAAAAACAAATATTCTGTCATTTGATCAATCGTAAAACCAAAGTTTTTATAGATGGGAATTTTAGTTATTTCAGAGATTTAAGTTGATTTTTTGTGTTAAATTATTGGATTACAGCTGTATTTAAGGTTTGTTTTCGACGTTTCAGTTTTATTGTCGCTGGATTCTCATTAAATGCCAGTAAAGGCCAGGTGTGTCCAGGTATCAATTTTGGTTTGTTCTCGAAGTTTTTCCGTTCTGTTGTCCCTGGAATTCTTGTTTCAATGCCTATAAAAGTCGAAATATTAATTTCTGACATATTGTATTATGTGGGTGAACGTGTTGGACCAATTAAGGATTATATATTATAGTCCAATTAATTATGGAATGTTTATACTGGAAGGTTCTGGCTAGGAACAGATCCATCTTTCAAACGCTTTCTCTGTGTTGTTAAAGTCACTATGAATAATCCCAAATAAAATGATACACCATTGGACAATATCAAACTTACCACTGAAAAAATCATCTTTCACAAAGTGCTTGCATTAGCGGATTTTGTGGTTTATTACCACAATTTCTCCACTAAATATTGTTCAAATATAACACTTTCAATGCTTAAATTGCTCAAAATAATTTATAAAGTTCACTTTTTACCCATATAAACAAATGGAGGTTAGTTTGTTGTTCACACCTCGATCACACACAATCAATAATAGTTGTCACCCACTCCGTGATTTTTTCCTATAGGTTTTAATATTAAATGGGCTAATCACGTCAATATGCGCGAAAGTGTCTTTATATAAGGTGACCAACTTTTTTGCAATGAAAATGTGGACAAATTAATTGAAAAAAATAATGTAAATAAAAGAAACATTTTATTCTTTGCAATAATACACTATAATATGATATATACTTAATAGAAACATATGTAACATTTTTTATTGTGGATTATATTAATATTATAATATATTTTGTCTAATTATGCTTACATGTCTGCTAATTATTATTTAAATGAATACCTACTTTACATTGAATTAAATTTTTTTCCCAATATATCATCTTCTAACAATATATTGGAAATATCTATACAAGAAATATCTTTTTATTAAATTTTACGGCAAGTACTGCAGCTAGACTTATCAACATTCAATCTCGATTTCTCACTTGTCCGAAAATCATTGAAAAAACTGCTGCATTAGTTCCTGGACAGTACAACGTAAATTTAACAAGTATTAATAAATTTTCGAATGGTTTAAATATATTCACTTTTCAGTCTTTTAATTCCTTTAAAGAGACGATTGTCGTCTATTTTAAAATCTGGCATTTCTTTAGATAAAAACTCACCACAAGATTCACTATCTGTCCAGTATACTTGTCAAAAAAGAACGATTAAAAACTGTTATTTCCCATGATGTCATATAACGCGCAACAAATTGAAATATGGAAAAGGAAAAGGACACTTTTCGAGGGCAGACAAACTTACAAAAGAAGTACTGTCCTCCCTAAAGGAGGACGATTGGTCACCTTAATTTATAGTTAAATTAGTGGAAAACATTTTAAATTTGTAGGTTACCACAAAGAATTTCGTTCTTGGTTGGTGCTTGACCTTAACCTCTAAACATTTTGCCATTTCGTACTATAGGTAAATTAGTTTTCACTAGAAATCCTGAGACTTTTTTTGCCTAGCATACTGGTAGTCAGTTGTAAACTTGACTAGTGTGCAGCAGACTTGAATCATTATTGTTAGGGACCACTTTGGTTAAATCAGTCAGAGTAGGATGAAACGTCAAAAAAGCCAAATAACCCTGCTTGAAGATAAACAAAGAAGTATGCACGAATATTTTTTAGCGGGAATATGTAATTATGTAGAAGGAGGTTATAGGTGAGGTTTAGTTTTAGAAGTTGTATAAGTACGTGAGTGAATAGTGGTTTTTTTTCTGTTATATTTTTCTATTTAAAATACAAATTTAAAATGGGTAGACTGAAAAAAAAGAGAACTACTTTGCTGAAACAAAAGAGGTAATTGCTGATGTAATTAATTTTATGAAAAACATGACTTGCAAGTTCAAATTAATAATTACCGTTGCAGGGTATTGGTTGCGACAGAAATATCGAAAAAAGTGTTTTACAGTGTCTATGATGAGGCTAAAAGAGTAGAGACATGTAAGCAACCTTGTATTTTATCTCCGAAAACATCTAATGGAGTTGCTCCAATAGTTTCATAATAAAAGGACAAGGAAAAAGAATTAAAAAAAATCGTTAGTAATTTTCATAAAATACAGAAGCAACGGCCGACTCTAAAAGCAGTTTTACAAGAAGTACGCGATACACAAGTAGGGTTTGAAAGTGGGCAATCAACTTAAAGAAAAGTACTTTTTAAAAAAATAAAATAAACAAAATACATAGCATTTTCTATTACAAATTATAACAGATCTTATTACAATAATCTGAATTGTAAGAACTCAACTGAACACAGAATGTGACAATATCAAGTATTTAGGTGTTACGATTTAAAAACATCTTAGATGGGATCAGCATGCCGTAAAATTCTAAATAATAAACTTGTATAGTCGTTTATAAAATATGGCACACTATTATGGGGTGGAATATATGATAACACCTTATATTAATTAAAATTAATAATTAAATAAATTAAAATTACATACTAAAAGTTATGTTTAATATAAATAAGTACTTTCCCACCAGTTTCTTGTATAATGAAAACATTTTAAATGCCAGATGTCTTTATTTACAAACAATTTCAACATTCTACTATAAAAATAGTCTTATTCTTATAAAACAGTAAAGAATGATATCAATTTCACTCAAAGATTTGTTACATATTTATGGCACCAAAAGTTTTCAAAATACCTTCCCTAGAAATAAGAATATCAAGTACTGTAAGACTACTCAACAAAAAGTGTAAAAAATATATTTGTACAAACTACAAAAAGCATTGTTATGAAATGTGTTATCTTTATAATTGTAAGTGTATACTTAGTAGGTACTCATTAAATGATTAAGTCTTCTCTGTTTCCTATTTCCACTTACACATTAGAATATATGATTATAATAATAGCGTAAATCATACACATAAGTTTTCATTGAATATGGTTAGCTGATATTTGCTTATTCAAGTGTCGTACACTTAGGTGCAAAAAACAATATTCTGGAAGCTTTTGTATTATCTATAATTGTATAGTTCATGTGCAATAAATTAAATTAAATTAAAATTAAAATTAGATTTTCGGTAGCAAATAACACTCGATAAAAGAGATGTACTAAAGGAAAGTTTTATTTTTTTTTACTGCGGTAAAGAAAAGTTAAGTAAAACAGCGTTTGGGATAAGAGAGCAATTTTTATTCTGTCACTGGCGAAAAGAGCAACCCCTGTGTCCTCGAAACTATCAATTTATATATTTTTTTAATTAACTTTAAACGAAAGTAATGATTTTTGAAAGAGAAGAAAACATGACAAACTGTCAAGTTCTGATTAAGGGAGAAAGAGTGGAACAAGTAAATAATTTTGTGTACTTGGGTTCAAAGTTTACGAGAAATGGAAAGTATGACAGTGACATTGAGAGAAGGGTGTTGACAGAAAAACAAATTAATGGGGCACTGTATAGCTTTATGAGCAGGCAAAAAGTGTCAAAAAAGGCACGTCTGGCTGTGCATGGAGGTGTGTTAGTTCGTACACTTATGTATGGTAGTGAATGTTGGGTTTGGCAGAACAAGCATAAAAACATGATTAATACTGCGGAGATGAGTAGTCTGCAAAGTATAGCCGGAGTGACTCGGTTGGATAAAGTAAAGAATAAGAGAACGCTGTAGTGTAAAAGAAGATGTGGTTGTAAAGATAGATAAAGGAATGCTTAGATGGTTTGGACACGTAGAAAGGATAGATGAAGGAAGATTGACGAAACAAATTTATAAGGCGAGTGTGAATGGACAAGTCGGTAGAAGTCGACCTCGGCGAACATATCTCGATCATATCAACATTGTTTTGATGAAAGGCCAGGTCAAGAGTACTAATAACCGACGAGCATGTATGAGAGCACTGATGAAAGTAGAGGAAGCAAAAGATTTGCGTAAGAACCGTGGCAGGTGGAAGATCTCTGACTACCCCTACGGGAAAAAGGCGTGACTATATTATTGTATCTTTAAATTTTAATACATTTTCTGTTACATAAATATTTGTTAAAAACTTACAGTCCTGGAGGGTTTGCGACAGCATGTGGTAAATTAGTGTTCAAGAGATGCAATGTTTACATGGAAAACTCTTTGAGCATTTTTTGTAGGTTCATTGAACTGTAGGTACTAGTACTTATTTGTGTTGATAGTAGGTAAATTTATATTTTTGACAACTGACTAATGGTCTACCCTGTATTTTCTTGACTAAATTTTAATTGTTAATTTTTTGTTTTTTAGTTATTAACAAAGTTATTTGTTGTACGTATATAGAAGGCATCAATGTCACCCGTTTAAATGTTTATTTTGTGACCTTTAATTGAATCCAGCCCTGCGTATAATCCAGATGCTCACCCAGGGACTGGCATCAGCATCATAGCATAGTGCAAAACGGCAATCCCCGTTTTATAATCCTGTAATATGAGTTGAGCATTGTAAGGACGAACTTACTAAAGGAAAAAAGCGACGAACACCCCGTAATAGTGTCGCAAATCTCGCCTTGTTGCGCCATTCACGATATTTGTTTGCCTTTTGCAGTTAGATTTGTATAAAGATTGTCCCGTTCGATAGAGATTCAAATTTTATGGACTTTACATTTTTTGTATCACCCCAAAAGTATCGCACCACATCGGTATTAATATTTACAATTAGAAGCAAATCTGCCAACCTAATCACTTCGTAAAATGCCTAAAAGGACCAAGATTTACGTAAAATTTCATGTAATATCAGCATTAATTCACGAAATATATCCTGATGAAGGACCCAGGTATAACAAAGCATATTTCTTTACCTGAGGAAGAGTTGCAGGCGATGGTTAATATAACATTAACCATGATGCTTGATGCATGATGCCCTAAAAATCAAAAGGATGAGAAAGTAAATATAAACAAGACGAAAGTAATGGTATTTAGAAAAAATGGAAGCATGACATACAGCGAGGTGCTGATTGAAGGAGAAAGAGTGGAACAAGTGAATGAGTTGTATACTTTGTTTCAAAGGGGTGTAAAGTTAGTTCGCCTCCTCGTGGTGCACCCTGGGTAACGCTAAATGAACTAACATAAGAGGCGCCAGACAATCTCCAGATCTCTTGGCAAGAAAAATCACGGGCGAAAGCGCATGCAATTGTTTGCACCAGACAATCTCCGAATATCCTGGTGAGAAAAATCACAGGCGCGTGCAATTGTTTGCAATGTATTGAATCCACTTTGTTGTATTATTTTATTGTATTTATAACTTTCCTGTGATGTAGCCATACGCTTAATTAATAATTTGTTTCAAAGTTTACGAGAGACGGAAAGTATAACTGTGATATTGGCACTTCAAGCAACCGTTTACTTACCCTGTACATTACAAAATGTATCTTTTGAAGTGCGAATTTATTTTTGTAATATTCCAAGCAAGCCCATTGTTTAATGTCAAAATTTCTTACCCAAACCAATATTTACATTCTTATTCCAAAATGTTATTGCATGTCTCATTCTGTTTAACTCGTTTTCGTACGCTATTTACTTGAACTGAGTGATGTGGGAACAAACCTTTTGTCTCAAAAGTAAAGAACACTGCGTATTTGAGCATTAACTAATACTAAATGTTTGTAGCATTACGCTTACTATAAATGCATCTTTTTTTTTACATTTATTTTTGGTAAAAACTTTTGCTATTTGAGTACCTTTTTAATGCTGCATGGTACTGTATGCATACATACATATATATATAGTCACGCCTTTTTCCCGTAGGGGTAGGCAGATACCCCTTCCTTCCACTTCCGCTTTGGTTCTTACACACATCTTTTGCTTCCTCTACTTTCATAAGTGCTTCAAGCATTGCATCTCTTGAACAATGATTTACCACATTTTGTCGCAAATCATCCAGGACTGTAATTTTTTACCAAATATTTATGTAGCAGAAAATGCATTAAAATTTAAACATACATACATACATACATATAGTCACTTCTTTTTTTCCGAAGGGGTAGGCAGAGATCTGCTACGGTTCTTACTCAAATATTTTGCTTCCTCTACTTTCATTAGTGCTCTCATACATGATCGTTGGTTGTTAGTATGTTGATATGATCGAGATATGTTCGCCGAGGTCGACCTCTACCGACTTGTCCATTCACACTCGCCTTATAAATTTTTTTCGTCAATCTTCCTTCATCCACCTTTTCTACGTGTTCAAACCATCTAAGCATTCCTTTATCTATCCTTGTAACCACATTTTCTTTTACACCACAGCGTCCTCTTATCTCACTATTTTTTACTTTATCCGAGTCATTCCAGCTATACTTCTCAGACTACTCATCTCCGCAGCATTAATCCTATTTTCATGCTTGTTCTGCCAAACCCAACATTGCACATTGCACAGCCAGACGTGCCTTTGGATGTTAAATAAAGCCATGCAGTATACTGTATGCTTTGTTGATAATTAAAAAATCCTTTTTACAAATTTTTTTAACTGTATTGTTTTAATCTTATTGCCACAGTTAAAATAAAGTAAGTTGCTGGAAAAAAAATGTCGTAACTTTAGTTTTAACGATAAAGAATTAACGAGTTATTATTTAATTTTTATAATCAGTGCCTCATACCAAAGGATCGTTTATACATAGATGTGAAGAAGAGAAAATGTGGACCCAAATTTGAGTCATCTTGTATACTAAAAGAGAGTAAATTAATCTATAAAGCGAGAAGCACAATGAAAAGAGAGACTAACACTTGTGCACCGTTATTTCATTTACTGGCTTTGTTATGCCCTGAATAGTTGATTTTAGCTCATTATATTAGGTAAACGGGTACTTGCGTTGTTCATTTAAATAAAGTGAGAAGGAGACTTCCTGCGGAAGAGAAAACAAATAATATTGATTTTGTAGAATGATGAAAATGTTATTTTTAAAAACATTTTACTTTTAGCTAACTTACTCAAAATATTCGACAAAAATGTTCTTCCATTTTTTCCCAAATTCCCAAAATATCTTTTTCACTCGGAAGAATTCCGTTATCCAGTTAATAATATCATAAAACCAAAGAAGTGCCAGCCACACCTCAGCCTCTTGGGCTTTTTGTGTATTCCAGATAGGAAATTTGTTTGTTAAACTCTTCTCGTTTCATTTACTAATTTGTACAAGTTCTTAAGCGAACGGCTGTTATATTCTTCGGAGCATAGACCGGATATTACCTCTCTTCTGCGATCCAAGGCTTCGAATTTTGACTGGGTGTGTTTAGCTGTCCCTATACCATATTATCCACATTATATCAGCTCCGTTTTGGGTACATGATTTTAGGCCTTTAATAAACAGAAATAGCAAAGACAGCATTCTCAAAATTCGGACCATTATTATGTGACAGAAATCTAAATACTGTGCTCAGATTGAGGTTTGTAGAATGTTATGTCTGGTCCCAACTACTACAACAATCAAAGTACGCAAGACATTGGACACATATTGTGGATAGAAGAATACAGGCTATTGCAGGTCATCATGCAAGGTAGAGTAAAAGGGAAAAAGGGAATCGGTAGAAAGAAAAAGTCATGGCTACGAAATATTCGAGACTGGACAAACATGAATGTAAAGGAATTATTCCACGCAGCTAAGGCAGAAAAACTTTTAAAAATGTGGCTGCCAACCTTCGTTAATGAGGACGGCATAGGCAGTAGAAGAATAAACTCGTAAAAAATTATCTAACGAAAACAAACGTACTTACATATAGTCACGCCTTTTACTGTAAAGGTAGGCAGAGACCACTTCTTTCCACTTTCTACGGTTCTTAAACATGTCTTTCGCTTCTTCTACTTTCATTAGCGCTTTCATACTTGCTCGACGGTTGCCAGTTAGGTTAGGTATCATGTGAGTATGGTGTAGGGTCGCCCCTCCACTGTGACCCTTAATGGGTCTATTGTGGCTCACCCCTAGACGTTACAGTTCACCACAAAATCCATGGTGGTAGATGGTTCACCCTCCATCGCCCGGTGAAGCACCACCGCTCTGATTATAGGTGCCGTGAAATGACTAGTCATGTTTCGGCACTTGGTCAGAGTTTACGGTCGCTCGGGTGAAATGTGTTCTGGTTTATATTCGAATGGAAGCATCCAGGCATCAGTCAGGCCTCTCTGGGGCTGAGGGAACAGCATTGAAACAGTTCCGCAGGCTGGCCGCCAAGTAGTACAGTGGCCCCAACCCATTGGTAACGCTCTGGGAGGCTGCCACATCAATTGGTGTATAATCCCGATACTCCTGTTCTGCCAGTTCGTGACTGGAGGAGATCCGAGCTCGTGTATTCGGGGGGCATTGCCGAGGCCACAGTCCAACGAGGTCAACTGACCGTCCTGGATGCAGAAATTTCTGTAGAAGCTAGTCCACATATCTGCTCCCCTTTTTATTTATTTATTTTTTTTTTCTTCCTCTTACTTCTGCCCTTTTTTTTTTCTTCATATTTTTCTTTTAAATCAAACCATTAAACCAAATCATGAAAAGTCCAACAAAAATACATGTTTCAACTGCGGTTGCTGATAATTCCCCAAAAAGCAACTTTAGAATTGATTTCTGCAACATTCGAGGCCTAAACTCTAACATTAATTCAGTACACCACCACCTGCAAACTAACAGGCCTCATTTACTGGCTCTGACAGAGACACAAATTAAACCCTCCTCCAACAATACGCATCTTTTGTGTCCCGGGTTCGAACTCGAAACAAGATTCAAATTTAAGACCGGCCTTTGTGTTTACACTCGCAGTGATATTTCCTGTTGTAGACAGGAGAACTTAAAACCAAAGGACGGCCTAGAGGTCATGTGGTTCAAGTTAACCTTACAAAAATCAACAAAATTTCTCTGCTGCCTGTATCTTTCTCCTACGAACCCTCCTTACGTCAACCTCTTTCAACATCTTTCCGACACGCTGGAGCTGTTGCAAACTAACGACCCCAACACAGAGGTTATATTTTTGGGTGATTTAAATGTTCACAACGCGAACTGGCTGAGATCCAACCGCACCGACAACGCCGGTCTAGAAGCTGAGAACTTTGCGATAAGCCACAACGTGACCCAGCTAGTTGAAGAATCTACCCGCATACCCGATAACCCCAATCACCAAACCAACATCCTCGATCTCTTCTTCACGACACATCCCGACCAGTACCGAGTCTCTATAACCACTCCGCTCGGTAAATCTGATCATAAACTCATCTCAGCCACGTCCAAACAAACAACCCCGCCCAAAATCACGCCTGGTACCTCTATTGTCTGGCATTATAGATCAGCTAAATGGAATGAACTGAGGGATTTTTACCTATCATTTCCATGGAAAGATGTCTGCTTTCGCTCACAAGACCCATCAACATGTGCAGAATCTGTAACCGAAATCATAAGGCTAGGTATGGACTCATACATTCCTCATGGTACAAGACGGATCTTCAACCCCAAACACTGGTTCAACCAAGAATGCAACCGTGCGGTGCGTGATAAAAATCAAGCACATCGACTCTGGTGCGAAGTCCCGACAATTGCCAACCGAGAAGCCTTTGTCCACGCAAGGAACGCCTGCAAAAGAACGATCGATCTTGCCAAAGAATCCTACGACAGGAGAATATGCAACAAGCTTGTCAATGCCCCTCCTGGATCAAAGACCTTCTGGTCTTTGGCCAAAGCCATAAATAAGAATTTCACAACTTCTTCTTTACCACCACTCGAGAGGTCCGAAGGCACGACAACCGTATCTTCCAAAGAAAAAGCGGATCTGCTGGCCTAAATGTTCAGCTCTAACTCAACCCTCGATACCAATGGAAAACAACCCCCAACGATACCTAGAATAAACGCATCAATGCCTGAGGTCACTATCCGCCATCGCACTATCAGGAAAATCCTACGAAATCTTGACTCTAATAAGGCAGTAGGACCAGATGGAATTTCGACAATTGTCCTAAAGACCTGTGCTCAAGAGCTCACCCCAGTTCTCTGTAGACTCTTCAAGTTATCATACAGCAAAGTAGTATTTCCGTCCATGTGGAAAAACGCTAAAGTCCAACCGATTCCGAAAAAAGAAAAGAAGACTATTCCTGCAAATTATCGCCCTATTGCATTGCTCTCAGTCATATCCAAAGTTATGGAAAAAGCGATTAACACAGAACTTATCAAATATCTAGAGAAATTTAAGATAATCCATGACAGACAATATGGATTTCGACAACTTCGGTCTACTGGAGATTTGCTGGCTTATGTCACTCAGCAAACACTATTGAAAAGTTTGGTGAATCCCGTGCAACAGCCTTGGATATATCTAAAACCTTTGACCGCGTTTGGCACCAGGCATTGTTAAGTAAATTACCTGCCTACGGTCTCCCAACCAAACTGCGCCAATGGCTCTTGAGCTTCATGCAAGATCGCTCCTTACATGTGGCAGTTGACGGTATTTCTTCTGATGCGTTTAAAACTAATGCCGGGGTCCCCCAGGGTTCCATCCTGTCCACCACCTTATTTCTTTTACATATCAACGACCTCTTGAAAACCACCACGAACCCCATTTACAGTTTCGCAGACGATAGCACACTTGTCTCAACTTTCACATCCTATCGATCATTTTCGGTGAATGATACAAATAGACTCAGGCAGGAACAGGTTGATTCCATCAATAGAGATCTTAAAGCAATCGTCGAGTGGGGAATCAACAATCTTGTTCAGTTTAACGCCCAAAAAACACAAAGTGCCACGTTTTCCAAGAAAGTGAATTCCTCAAATCATACCATCACAATGTCCGGAAATACCCTTGAACCAAGTCCCTCCATCTCGATTTTGAGAGTCACGGTGTCCAATAATATGTCTTGTCATGACCATGTTGCTAACATCGCAAAGTCGGCAAGCCAGAGGCTAGGTTTTCTGTGGAAAGCCAGAGAGTTTTTTACTCCTGATCAACTGTTGACGACGTACAAGGCTCAAATCCGACCTCTACTGGAGTATTGCTCGCACATTTGGGGTCCAGCACCAAGGCTTCTAAATTCCATTCAGAAAAGAGCCATTCGCTTGATAAACAGCTCAACTCTCACAAATACCCTTCACCCTCTAGAACATAGAAGAAGAGTTGCAGACCAGTCATTGCTCTACAGATATTTCCATGGCAGATGCTCCAGAGAAATAAAAACTCTTG
This sequence comes from Agelastica alni, assembly GCA_950111635.1. Taxonomy (NCBI): domain Eukaryota; kingdom Metazoa; phylum Arthropoda; class Insecta; order Coleoptera; family Chrysomelidae; genus Agelastica; species Agelastica alni. Next base: position 40,663,043 of record OX467708.1, on the reverse strand, counting down.
TACCACCATTGGCCACATTCGGCCGAAGAACTCGGCACGCTGATCAGTCTCACCCATTTACTCTCAAGATTGACACTACTAGGACCAATCTTCATCAAGAATCCTTCTTTTACAGGGCTGCTACGGAATGGAATAAGCTTCCAAAGAACCATGAGAACCAAAAAACTATGACCTACAACTTTTTAAAAAGCGTGTCCACAATCATTTTCTTTCTATAATCCCTTCCCCTTCTAATAGTCGCAGTGCGGGCCGTCCGCGGCCCACACGATAGGTCTACCCCTTTTTGCGACTATTTTCATAAAAAAAAAAAAAATCTCGTTAAGTTCGTGGTTGTATGAGATGAGATTTTCTTGAAATCGGTGGTAAAACCAAATATGTTGATCCTTATTCTTCATAAGCAGGGGCACGAACATAGTTTGTGTTTAGTAATTTCGTCTTCCACGTAGCAGAACCGACAGTCCGTTTGTTGGTTCAGACCTATCCTTCCGGGGTAGTACCTTGGACGAGAATGTCCTGTAAGCAGTCCTGTCATAATTCGCGTTCCTACTTCATTCCAGGATCTGCTTGGCTGAATTTCTCGAGGGTTTAGGTAAGAACACCTTCGATTGAGTCAACCCAGGTATATCTGACCAGTGCGTGAGTCTTTTTCTTTCCACCCAGTCCAAAATAATGATTTTGGCAGCACTTGTGGTGACTCCAAAGACTGGTTTTGGTCTTGTAAACGCCGATTTGGCTCCCTGTTTTGCAAAGATGTCGGATTTCTCATTGCCCTCCACCCTCTGGTGCTCAAGTACTCACAGCAGAGTTACTCTGTTGTTCTTAACAAGGCACTCCAGGGATTCGATACAATTCTATACAAGTTTAGAACTGATCTTGTTAAAGCTCAGTGCTTTTGGAGCACCCTAGCTGTCTGAGATTATACTTTTTTTTTCATTAATGAATTGTAGCCAGCACTCTTGCTTCTACGAAGACATCTATTTTTTTTAATGTACTTACTCCTCTTTTGGGGGAAGTTTTAACAATCTGGGATGAGTATTATTATTAGAGCTTTAATATGATTTTGCACACAATTTGATAGCGAAGACTTCAGCCTGAAACATTGTAGCATATCTAACAAGACTAGTAGATATGTTATTCTTTGGTTTCCTGCAGAAAACACCGGCCCCAATTTCATCTGGGGTTTTTGAGCTATCTGTGTACATTACGTATTCAGTCTCTGGAAAGTGACTCATTCATCTCTCTTCGGAAAAAGGCCTTTGAAAACTTTTCTACGTGTATTTTTGTGGCTGGCGTTTCTGGCCTTCATCTCTAAGAGAATATCTAGGGAAGAGAGATTCAGGAGGTATTCCATCGCTGCCGTTAGCTCCAATTATGGCTGAAAGCCAGCAAGCTTTGTTTTAGCTGTTTGTTGCAACCCTTTGATCCACCAAACTACTGAGCACATGACCCTTGATATTATCTTTTTTTAATAAATCCAGTAAATCTGTTTGGGATTTAATCCCAAAGATTTGCCGCATACTCTTTTGAGGTTCCAGAGAAAAAATTTGGCTTTATTTATTGTTTTTTTCAGGGAAGCGTTCCAAATGAGTCTTTTATCCAGAACAACACCCAGGTATTTCACTTCCGCCGCAAATCGAATGCTCTCTTCTCGGTTGCCGGTACACTTGACCTGGCCTTTCTTTAAAACAATTTCGATCTGATCGAGATACGCAGCATTGATCTTACTTTCATGTTTCTTCAGCAAAACCCAACATTCACTACCATACATAAGTGTAGGAACCAGCACTCCTCTGTGCACAGACAGTCGTGCCTTTTTTGATACGTTTTGGCTGCTTATAAAGTTATGTCCAATTCATTTTTTTTCTACCAATACCCTTCGCTCAAAATCATGGTTAGGTTAGGTTAGGTATCATGTGAGTACGGCGTATGTCGCCCCTACACTGCGACCTTTAGTAGGTCTATTGTGGCTCACCCCTAGAGGTTACAGTTCACTGCACAATCCATCCTTCTCACGAAGTTCATGGTTGGATAAGGTGAGATTTTCTTGAAATCTGTAGGTTCTAGGTTGGTATAACTATATATGTTGAACCTTATTTTTCCCAAGCCGGGGCATGAACATAGCATATGTTCAACAGTTTCGTCTTTCACGCAGCAAAACCGACAGTTCATTTGTTGATTCAGACCTATCCTTAGGTTAGGTATCATGTGAGTGGGGCGTGGTCGCCGCTCCACCGCGACCCTTAGTAGGTCTATTGTGGCTCACCCCTAGAGGTCACAGACCTATCCTTTCGTGGTGGTATCTTAGACGACAGTGTCATGTAAGCAGTCCCGGGACAATTTGCAGGTCATTCCTGCTCCATTCTAGGATCTGCTTAGTTGTCTTTCTTGAGGGTTTAGGTAAGAATGCCTTCGTCGTACATTCCATCTCTCGTAAACTTTGAACTCAAGTATACAAACAATCGCGTGAAATTTTCATAATTACGGAGGGATAACTCAAGACGAGACGTCTTCTAGCAAACTGTTCGTTAAACAAATTTATAAAAGTAACTTTTAAATACTGGGTTCCAAACTTTATTTTCCAACACACAGATACATCGTGATTTATTAATCCCAAAATATGCTTTCGAAAATATTTTTTGGTTTATGAAAGCAAGTACTTTTGATTGATTCTATTATTATAGACACAAACAGCTTAACATATGCTTTTCTTAGAAAACTAGGAACATTCCCTTTATTTTACGATATTCACATACTTCAACAAAAAATCAATTATTCGGTGAGTAACATCTAAAATGTATTTCATGCTCCGTTTCTGTCAATCTGTCGCAGCAATCGAAAAATCTCGATCGGATAATCGCATTCCTAGAAAACGCCCTATTATTTAATGACCCTTATCCCTTATGTTTGAACGCATGAAAAGAGCTACTGTCGAGATGTCAACACCTCTTGACTGATATAAAGATCCCGTTCAGGTAGGAAATCTTGCGGTGTTTTTCATTAAGATACGACGCTCTTTTATTCTGATGTTAAGTAAGGTATATAAGTTCGTTTTAAGATATTAATCTTTTAGTTCTAAACTAATAAAAATGCGTCTAAAAACTTAAGGATGCAGCTTATCCCTATTAAAATAAAACAAAACTTCCGAAAGATCGTAAGTAGAACGTTTTTTGAGGATTTCTGATATTAACAAACGGTGACGCTGACTACTACTTTTTTTTGTTAAAAAATTGGAACTGAAAGGGGTCCTAATTTTTTGGTCTGTGTATTAGCTTTCTGACGTTTCTTTGACCGTGTTTCTTTTGAAAGTATGGACCATTCTGTCCCAGCTTTGCTACATACTTTGGACATTCGTGGTCTTCATCTATCACACCAGCTTCAGACTAAACCTCTTCGATAATATCTTCATCTTCTTCATCGCTCGCAGCATCTTCGTTGGCCCACTGATCAAATTCTGGATAATTGTTTTCGAGGAGTTATAACAGCTCCTTGTCCGTCAATGGCCTTTGAGAAGGCAAATTCACACTCATTTTTTATACGGATGATCACTTCTAAAAAAAAGAGACAGGACTAAACTAAAATGTTTGAATACAAAACGATTCTAAACGCATGGGATTCCCCTTAATAAAAACAAGTGGGTTTCCCCGACTGAATGTTTTTTTACTGAAAATAGTCGCAAAAAGGGTAGACATATCGTGTGGGCCATAGACGACCCACACTGCAAATATTAGAAGGGGGAGGGATTATAGAAAGGAGATGATTGTGGACCCGCTTTTTGAAAATTTGCAGGTTATAGTTCTCTGGAAGCTTGTTCCATTTCGTAGCAGTCCGGTAAAAGAAGGATTCTTGATAGAGATTGGTCCTTGTAGTGTCAATCTTGAGAGTAAATGGGTGAGACCTTCGGCCGAATGTGGTCAGTGGTGGTATAAAAGTTTTTATTTATCTGGAGCATTTGCCATGGAAATATCTGTAAAGTAATGTCTGGTCTACAACTCTTCTTCTTTGTTCTAGTGGGTGAAGGGTATCTGTAAGACTTGAGCTGTTTATCAACCGAATGGCCCTTTTCTGAATGGAATGCGTTGGTACTGAACCCCAAATGTGCGAGCAATACTCCAGTAGAGGTCGGATTTAAGCTTTATACGTCGTCAAAAGTTGATCAGGAGTAAAAAACTTTTTATCTTTCCACAGAAAACCCAGGCTCTGGCTTGCTGACTTTGCGATGTTAGCAACATGGTCATGCCAAGACATATTATTAGACACCGTGACTTCCAAAATTGAGATAAAGAGTATTTTCTGACATTGTGATGGAATGATTTAAGGAATTCACTTTCTTGGAAAACGTGGCGCTTTGTGTTTTCTGGGCTTTGAACTGAACAAGATTGTTGTTTCCCCACTCGACGATTGCTTCAAGATCTCTATTGATGGAGTCATAAAACTATAAATCGCATGAGATTGCCAGAACTAAAAATAAATAAATAAAGTACCGCAAACAAACTTTTTCCGACACCATAAACTGAAAAATATCATATATGTATAATTTATAACATACAACACGGACCCCAGTTAACAAACTTAAAGATTAAATTTCAAATTAAATATTGGGGGCATACATAACGTGACCAGACAACCCGTTTTGAACGAGACTGTCCCTTTTTATAATTACGAGTCCTGGTGTCCCCGAAATTACAATTATCTCTGAAAAAGCCATTAATAGGTATTGGATGTGGAGCCCACGTAATTCACAATGCAATAAAATCTGCTGCAGACAAACTACCCTTAAATTACAAAAGCATTATTATGAAGATATATTCATTTTTTTATATTTACATGAGTTCAAGCTCTGCCTACCTTGGAAAGTGTTTTAAAAATATATCAGCCATTAAAAAACTACTTTTTGAGTATTGAAAAATGTCCCCTGTTACTAAAAAACTGTTTTAAAGATCCCACATCCGAGTTTGGCTTTATTTTTTACACGCTCTGTCAGCAAGTTTTTATCAAGCTGTATAAAAACTTAAAGGTTGGACTGTATCGGCAATTGGTGCTGCAAAAGAAATCAATCAACTCAAAGACAATTTGACTCAGAAACAGACCAATCAGTTTCTTCCATTTACGGTCCATCATTTAATGGTGAAATCGAAAGATAATGTTACTGACATAGATAAAGAGTTTGTGAAAAGGACAGAATTTTAAAAAACAAGCCGTGAATATCTGGAGCAGTGGACTTGCTTCCTTACCAAAGAAATGGAGATATTTTATTGGGCAGATTTAAAAAAAGTCCCCGCATGGGAAGACGTTCAAAAATCTCTGGATGTATTAATTGAAAAGGAATATATTGACTGTAATAAAGATACAGAAGCTTTTGGCACATTTTCATTAATTTGTAACTACATTACATCGCAGAAAGTAACCGAATGGAATAATCTAAATGTTTCCACGAAAACTCGTTGGGTGAAAGTATTCAAACACTTTTAAGCCAACAATCTTCAGCTTCAACTTTTCTATTTTAATTAAATATATTTAATGTTTGCCTGCTACAAATGCTCCAATAAAAAGAGTATTTTCTATGATGAACAAGGCGATGTTAATAATTAGGGTAAATATTAAAAATGTGCTAAGAGTTTTATTCTTACTTAAAATCATCACCAGCTATAGTAAAGCAAATTTGTTCCTCTGATAAATATGAATATAACTAAACGTTTCGGGTATATTAATTTGTTAATTTGCTAACTTACTTTTTCTGAATAAATAACTTTAAAAAATTGTTTTTTTTATTGACTACCTGTTAATTGACCTAAATTTGTCCCGTTTTGAGTCAAAAAATAAATGGTCACGTTAGGCATACACTACATAGAAAACCAAAAATGTGAACACATAATAAAAGAAATAGAAGTTAAAAAATAAACGAACTATTTACAAAAAATAAAACGTGGGGTCCGAAAGGACCCCGGTCTGCCTTTTAAAGGTTAAATAGATACGGAAATTCGGCTAAAAATTATTGACGAAATTTTAAAAACCACGAAAAATGGAATGTATTTTTTTTATGAAAAACTTGCATTTTTGTGGAAACGTAAAATATGTGTTTTAAAAATATTTAATTCACTTCATTAATATTTTTGGGATGTTTGCTAACTCATAGTATAAAAATCTCAAATTCCCGGATAAAAGCATCGCATTCCAAGATTGTGTAAAAAATTTTGATAAGAAAAAAAGCCAAACATTGTGTTTTTATGCTTGTAAAACATGTACTTTCAATTTGAAATAATCAAATATGTCAGCAGTTCGTCGATTTTTTCGCTAAGTCGCATTTTTTTGCCTGGCATGGAGTCTGAAAACTTCAGCATATTCCCACGGTCTATAAATTATTATTTACCTATGGATGGTTCATTTTGAAAAATTGCTAATTAAGGTATTGCGTATTGAAACAGGAAATTTCACGTCACTACATGAACTGTAAAGGTATCGCGATTGAACAACCTACAAAATTTTTTAAGACATTTGATATTTTATATTTCATAATGATTTAAAACATCCATAACTATACGGAGCGTTAAGAGAATAATGGGAAAAATGCGAAAGATTATACTTGACGCCAAAATAGTATAAGTACTAGTAAAAATTTAGTTATAGCTGTATTTTTTTCTTTAATTTCTTTAAATTTTGCATGCATATTTCAGTGTTAAATTAATTTTACTTAATACTAGCTAGTGGTATTAAACGTCTTCAAAACACAACGATAACGCTGCTTGTCGGTTACAAAGAAGTAGGCGCCTAAAATTTAGTGTGGGTTTTTGCTACTCTTGATTTTCGTTTCAAAATACAAATTTAAAATGGTACGAAAAATTACTCTGTGGAAACGAACGAGGTAATTGCTAATGTAATTAAATCAATGAAAAACAAGGCGAAACATGGCTTGCAAATTCCAATTAATAGTTATCGTCACCAAGTATTGACTGCGACAGGAATATCGAACAAGGTGTTTTGTCAATCATCTCCGAGAACATTTAACAGAAGGCATAGCTGTAGACTCTCTTAAGGTGTCATTTCAGAATGACAAAGTCCCTAATAAAGAAATCGTAAATAATTTTACTGTAATTTTCCTTTTTAGCAAAAAAGTTATACTCATAGTCTATAATTCATTAATTGAGTCCGTGTTCAGATACTTCATTACAGCCTGGGGTGGCGTCTTCAACAACGTCATTCACAGACAACAAACAACACAAAATACAATACTGAAAATAATTTTGAAAAAAGAAGATTGTACTCCACGGAACAATTATATCAAGAATCACATATCCTAAATATCAAAAATATCTACATCTTACAGACCCAAACTTGGTTATTCAATAAAAAAAACAGGATTCTCAATCAATCCAGACATACAAGACATACCACTGATCTAACTTTGCAAGTTCCAAGATTCAGTAACACCCATATGCAAAGAAGCATCTTTTACTTCGGTCCAAAAATATTCAATAGCTTACCGACAGAACTGAGAGAATGCAATAGTTTTTAAAACAATTATGAAAATACATATCATACAAAATCTGCTGCAAAGTAGATTTTTTTGATAATTATAATTTTAAATAAAATAAATATTTATATGTGTATATTTTCATGCATAATATGTACTCCATCTCCATCCAAATTTTCACAGATATTCAATTTTTTCACAGATAGTCATATATTTACGTATAGGCAACTATTTATTATGAACTAACTTTCGAATACTTTGAGAACACTATATATTTAGTCTAAAATATAAGGGCTAGTAAGTAGATCGAACCGCAACACAAGCTTTGTAGGTTTAGGCGGATATACTACACTACCCCGAATAGATAAATATCATCAAATGTAATTTATAAGTTTATATATATATATATATATATATATATATATATATATATATATATATATCTATACTGTGTTTAAGTATTGTTGCTAAATAAATTTCATTTGATTTGATTTGTAATAAAAAAAAACGGCCGACTTAAAAAGCATTTTTTTAAGGAGGTACGCGATGCACAAGTAGGTTTTGAGGGTGTGCAGTCCACTTTAAGAAAAGTGCTCTTTGAATTAGGTTTACACTGGCAAAAAACACCCAATAATAGAGAGATGTTAAGGATTTTCATTGGTTCTTTTAGGTGGGTCCCGTGAGGGGTTGATGATCCCCCATCGGGCGCCTCCCCAGATGGCGGATAAGGAAATGCCTTTGCTTCAACGTGGTACTGGAGAAATAAAATACCCAGGGCGGACCAAAATCAGCAGAGAGAAGGAGTAAACCTGCTGGAAAAAATCCCCCAACGTCGTGGTGTTGACCGTGCCCGTGTCGTGCATGGCTCCGGGGTGAAGGAATCACAAACGGTCCCCCACGGCCATGGCGAGGGCCATTGGGGTAGGCCTTGGCAAGGCCTTAACAGGACAAGGTCGCACTACCCTGCTGGACATTATTTTCGTCCCAACTCGTGGGATCCAAAATGGAAAAAACAACTAAACAAAAAAAAGATTACGACGGGGATCCTTTTAAAAGGAGACCATCAATAGCGTGAACCCAGACAAAAAGTGAATCTAAAAGCGACACGGACGAGATCTTCTCGACTCCCCAGTGCTCGGGAGATGACACGCCAGTTCAAAAGAAGAGCCAGGCCGTCAGACCTAATGAAAAAGTACAGGGCTTCCAAGATGAGGAACTGAACAAGAGCCCAGGTTAGGAACTTCACAGTACCGATGGGACTGGCATGGAGTAGGAAACGCACCAGAGGAAAAGGAAGCGTATACTTTCGCCAAAAAAAAAGACAAAAACATGACACCCGTAGGGATTCGGAGATAGCCTGGCTACAAAAAAATATAGAAAACAGGAAAAACAACACAGTTGATGAAACTTATTCAAAATAATGTCAACGCAAAAGTAGAGATAAAGCATATATCTATCCAGGGAAATTGACGCACTAGCCGAACGAATGAAAGAGCGGACGAGCTTCTTAAAGTGTCTCAAGGAGTCTGAAAAAACCACAATAAACCTAAAACTAGAAAATACTCTCACAGGAAAAACGAAGAACAGAACAATGTAGAAAACACAGAGAAAGGCACCATGGTCAGCATCGGAACTCAGGTCAATCAGGAAGACCTGGACAACGATCAAGAGCTGAAAAGAATAGAGGAGGAAATTTTTAAGAAAGAAATAAGTCAAGTACTCTCGAAGAGCGAGGGCATAGGCCCTCTTAGGGTTATAGTGGACAGGAACTGGCCAGAAGAAGTATATAAGATCACCAAAATAGAGCACGACGACACGCTGGCACGCAGGCTAAGGGGGAACCTGGCCGTCATAGACAACCCCGAAATTAAAAGTGACGATAGGGAAAGGGAGAACATCAGAACGAAGTGCCCAGAAATATGTAAGTTCATCCATGAAGGCCTAGTTAAGGGCACCATAGATAACATCAATAACGTCACTGAAGTCACGAGCAGCACCGAAAAAAGCTGCATGACGCTCCTGCTGCCTCTGGGCCGAAATAGAGAGGCCCCAGGGGACCTCGAAAAGACTTACAAACTAGCGCGGAACGGGAAAAGAGAAATAACCATATGGGATACAGAGGAAGCCAGCAGCAGCTCCATTAGAAAGTGCTGTGAATACGTCTTCGTGAAATAATACATAAAGATTACTATATTGAGACGAGAGCCACCTAAAAACAACGAGACCACGAAAGGAGATAAACTGATCATTATACTGTTGGTATCAAAGCCAAAGCAAAATCATAAATTTTGTTTCAGCAACTATTAGTGACTTCATGTAGCTAAAGGCTATGGAAGATATTGTATCGTAAATTTTTTTGGAAATTATGACTCTGGATCCAAAAAATGCCAAAACTTTAGCTCGGTCTTATAGACCGAGTCGGCTCTCGTGTCCGGCCTCGGTCTACTGCAAGCTAAATGCTACGAAAAAGTAAAAAACGAATTAGCATGGAGAGCAGCCCGCAATTTGAAAAGAATACGCACCTCTTATATTCGATTGTACTGCCTCAGAAAGAATTATGTATAGGTAATTTTTTTTCACTGAATAAACGTTTCATCTTCTCTACTGGCAGGGCTAACTCGACCTGTGTGGAAAAAGCAAAATTTTGAAATGATTATCTTTGATGATATTATTAATAAATTTGCTCCATCAAAAGCAAGAAAAATTTATACATAGTAGTTAGTTTTATTAATGTATTATAATCATATTATTATCAAATATATGTATCTTCTTAGAGATAATAAATATTTACTTTTTTATTGTTTTAAAAATGTTTTTTTAAAAATATGTAAAATAAATAATAGGTATCTTTTGAACTTATACTAGATGATCATATACATTTCAAAAACTAGTCTTGTTTTCTTAACTACATAATTTGTTTTAAATTTATAGCCCAGCTTGAGCCTATGACTGTATTTATTTATTAATTTGCGAGTATATTTTACATATAATATTATATGGTTTTCGAATGGGGGGGAGGAGTGCTAAAAAGGAATTGTGCCCCGGGCGCGAGTTAAGCTCGATACGCCACAGCCGACTCGGTCTATGAGTCTCATAAAGACAATTTGAAATGCAAAATTGTCACTGAAGCCGGCTCGGTCGCTCTCCGCGTTATTATTGACGATAATTCAGACCGGCGGCGGCTTCCCGAGCCGTGTTGGCCTGGAGTATCAACTCCAATCTCGATCTATAGTTCAGGAATATGGGCTCAAGTTAACCATCCCATCCACCCAATGGAACCAAATGAAGACGAATATGAAATCTATGAAAGGCGTCCTACAATCACAAGACCGACAAGAGTCCGCCTAAAAGAGCTCTTGACATCCCTTTATTATAACTTTCCAAGAGTATATGACATCAACCAATTTGAAACTGCTCCTTGGAAAATAGACCCACATCCTATAAATCTAGAATTACCAAGATACAAAAAAGAAGATACAAACAGTATCATCATCCTGATAAAAAATTTCAGAATAATCGATCATAACCCAGAATGTCAAATAATCTACACAGATGGATCTAAGACTGAAAGAGGATCCGAAAGCTCATTTTGTCATTTGGGAACCTGCTACTCGTGGTCACTTCCTAGAGAGGCCACAGTGTACACTACAGAGTTTCACGCAATTCTACAGGCACTACCATATATTGAATTTATTATCCACCAATTATACCTCATATGTTGTGACTGACTCAGCTCCCTGCAGGCACTGAAAAACCCCTTCACTAAAGACCCCATGGTGAAAATTGTTCTATCAAGACTTAATTGGCTAAAGAGCCAGAATAAAATAGTAAGATTTTGTTGGATTCCTAGTCACCAAGGAATTGCAGGCAATGAAATGGTGGACCAGTCAGCTAGAATGGCCGCTTCACAAAGAAGCTTTGAAAATATCTCACACAGACCCGACGACATAAAATCATAGTTAAAAAATTAAACTACCAAAATGTGGCAAAGGGAATGGGATAGAACAAAAGCCAAATTGAAAAGTGTGAAACCAAGTATCAAGAAAAATACACATACTCTTGCCTGTAACAGAAGAGAGCAAGTTGTATTATGAAGAATAAGAATAGGCCACACCCGCCTTACAAATTCATTCATGCTCTTGGGGGTAAGACAACCTAAGTGTTAACAATGTGGACACAGGTCAACAGTACAACATATAACACGATTCCCTTATAAAGAAGTAATAAGACAACAAATAGGAATACCAGCAGAATTACAACAATGCCTTAACGGAAACAGAGATCGAAAGAAGACTAATACAATTTCTAAAAGAAGTCAATATTTACAATCAGATATAAAAAAAAACAAAACAAAAATATTAATAGGATAATGGGCAATGACCATAGCAGTCGACGCCCTTTAAAATAATAAAAAAAAAGACCGAGGTGGCACGTCGGGATATTTCTTTCTCAGTCTTATAGACCGACATGGCATTGTGTACATTGGACGGATAATTCCCGGACTAGTTGTTTCACTAAGCTATGTTGCAAAACGACTTTTTATAACGCTATAATCTTTGCAAAATCTATGACAGTTAATAAAATAAATATTTTCTTCTTAAAATTATCGATAAAATCGATAAAATGACAATCTAACGTTAGAACAGAATTTTTCTGTGTGTAGGGTATAAGCAAAAATAGTTTGAAAAACTCCAAAATCGGGAGCTTGACCTAAGAACCCATGCTAAATAAAGCTATTCGTGAAGTATTTAAGTACTGTATAACACTATGCTTAAACTTCACAAATATCTGGATATAATTTTGTAACCTTTGAACATCCTTTGATGTAAAATTAAAGCGAATAGAATAAAGCAACAACCCCTAATAATCTCAAAAGTATCCATTCGTATTTTTTCTTATTTGCTTTTTTGGTTACCGTTACGAAATATGCCTTCGTTGAATGTTAAATGCGCTAATCGTCCTGCACTGCATTTATTAAATGGTAAAACTTATTTAAATTCGAATTTAAATATCAGTGGTCTGGGTGCGACCCGAGGGGTCCACACGACTAACTTCCCAGTGGAAAGAATAAAAAAATACCATATGTTTTGTTGTTATAATTATTATTAAAAATATTGTCATCATAGTTTTCTTACAAATATTCCTAACATGCAATAATCATATTATCAGTTTTTGCAGTCAAAAAAAAAGAAATCATATTATTAAAAAGATCTTAACGTTCTGTATTAAAAATAGTATAATTTATAAATTGCAAAATTCAGGTAGTTTACCAATTTATTTAGTTTTTTATTTCTCCATAAAAAACAGCTTAACCAATTTTGATAAAAATTTAAGTTGGGTAATTATGCGTCGAATGCAATTAGTCCCACGCCGATATCATTTTTTGTTCTCGTAATAATCGAGACGAAAAATAATTCCAAAAGTTTATCATTTTTTTCAGGTTTTTGTTTCCCCATAAAAAAACGATTTGCTAAAAATCTAATCAATTCTAAGTTGCGTAATTATGCATCGAATGCAATTGGTCCTACGTCAATATCATTTTTTGTTCTAAAAATAACCGAGGCGAAAAATAATTTCAAAAGTTTACCATTTTTTTCAGTTCTTGATTCTCCATAAAAAACAACTTAACCGATTTTGCTAGAAATCTAATCAGTTCTAAGTTGCGTAATTATGAGTCGAATGCAATTGTTCTCACGCCGATATCATTTTTTTTTCTCGTAATAATCGAGACGAAAAATAATTCCGAAAGTTTATCATTTTTTTCAGTTCTTGATTCTCCATAAAAAACAGCTTAACTGATTTTGCTGAAAATCAAATCAGTTTTAAGTTGCGTAAATATGCGTCGAATGCAATTGTTCTCACGCCGATATCATTTTTTTTTCTCGTAATAATCGAGACGAAAAATAATTCCGAAAGTTTATCATTTTTTTCAGGTTTTTGTTTCTCCATAAAAAAACGATTTTGCTAAAAATCTAATCAATTCTAAGTTGCGTAATTATGCGTTGAATATAATTGGTCCCACGTCGGTATCATTTTTTGTTCTCGAAATAATCGAGACGAAAAATAATTCCGAAAGTTCACAATTTTTTTCAGTTCTTGATTCTCCATAAAAAACAGCTTGACTGATTTTGCTGAAAATCAAATCAGTTTTAAGTTGCGTAAATATGCGTCGAATGCAATTGTTCTCACGCCGATATCATTTTTTTTTCTCGTAATAATCGAGACGAAAAATAATTCTGAACGCGCGCGCGCGCGCCCACACACACACACATACGTCCACTTAAAAACTATTGTATTCGACTCTGGAGACCGGAAAATGTGGAGATATGTCAAAATTTGGATTTGCAAAATCGGACCCATTACTATAACTTCCACTGGGAAGTTAAAAAAAAGAACAATTTTGGTAAAATGCATAATTTTTTTTATTACAAAGAAAAACTGTCATTTCTTTAATTTTGTGGCTGCTAAATTTTTAATTGTTACGTCCTATATGCGGCTTTTAAATTTACCAACTATAAACGATATCACTTCCATTTTCCAAAATAAAAAACTGGCAGTACTTTAATAAATTTAATAGCATGTATAATTATTTCCATAAATTTATCTTATCTAAAATTAATGCACACCAAACTACTTTTATTTAATTATCATATGTTTTATTTTATATGGAAGACAGACCATGGCATTCTCAAAATTGTTTATGAAAATTTGCGGGCCGTAAACATAACTTAAAAATATGTTTATAACTTTTTAACTAAACGTAACTTCCAGAGCGTTCTTTTGAATATTATTTCAGTTCAAGAAGTAAAGCTCGTAGGTAATTGTTACTGATAATTTTTTTTATAAAAATTCATAAATTTCAAATTATTTGGAAGTCTATATAGATATCTTTATATCCTTTCGATCATTTAATTTACTGTTAGAAATGTAATTAATCACATTGTTTCAAAGTTACACACATACATTTACGGTAGAATAAATTGACCTTTACCCTGACGTCACTTACAATGAACAGTAGTAAACACAAACTTTATATATCTCATCCTTTTCTACTGACAGTAGAAACAGAGATAGCGCCAATAACGTTTAATAGGTTGTATTCATAAGCTTTATTTTGACCTCTTAAAACAACTGTCATTATTTTGATTTTACGGTGAGTACAAAATTCCCTGTTTTGCATTTGATAAATATTTTTAACAGAACCTTACTTCTTAGACGGTGGCTAAACTTTCGTAAAACGGGAACATTATTTATGGTAGATTTATAAAGTCAACTAAAGTAAGAATTACGTTAGCAATTAAGAAGTTAGAAAGATACATGCATGTAAACACTTATAGCCTTCTATAAAAAGGTTTATAAAGTTATTGGTGTCTACATACATTCATCTTTCTTAATTCTGTAAACTGAATTCTTACAGATTGACAATTGGTTATGCTTGTAAGCAAATTAAAAGTTATTTGTGATATTGACGTGGAATCACTAACTATAAATGTAGGTAACAGTTCCTCTTCAGAGTCTGACGATGATTTCTAAAATACTTAATATATATTGTATTGTAAATTTCGGTATGATAATAAATGTTTGAATAGTGTACATTAAATACCTTTATTCAAATGAAAGATTTATTAAAATTTTTACTTTCCTTAATGGTTACAGAATAGTTTTTTTGTGTATTAGTAGCAGACAAAATAATTATTAGTGAATATTATAGGATTCTTATCTAAATTTTCGACAATTTTAAAACAGTAATATGAAATTATTTAAATTGAGTTTAACCAACAGCAATATTTAGTTATTTATAACGCAAAAAATACTGACAAGATAAACGTAACAGTAGCCATTTTTGACTCATTGATCCATTTCGCGAGGTTTGTAGGTATGACGTCAGGGTAAAGGTGAATTTGTTCTACTGTACCTAATATATTAATTTCGTTTGATTGAACGGCTTAAAGTCGAACATATTTTATGACTGCTCAAACAATAATTGATTTTAAATTTTTAAATTACGTTAAAACGACCCCGTTAAGAAACATCGCAACAAAAATCTATGATGATATGATTTGTTATTAAGTTGACAAATTTTCATAAACAACTTTTGTTCCCATACATTTTTTATATACAACTACTTATACAAATAATTTTTTTTTTAATTTTGCAATGATATGCATGGTTATATAAAAATTATTTTAAGTCAAATATAAGTATCGAAATAGGTTACAATCACTATGCAATTTGAGGAATAAAAAACAATAACAGTCACAAATATCATCAGATAACAAAATCTGACTAAAAAAAAATACGTGAAAAAGCACGATGAAAAAACTCAATACGAACATTGTTACAGTACAATTTGACTACATCATCAATATTTTATTTCTTATTATTATCTTGAAGCTATGCTTCTTATGTTGGGTTTCGCGGACGGGATTCGCCGTAGAAAATAGAAGACGTAAACGTAAACGTTAAATTCTCTCTCCATGCGGCCCGCGGCTGGTTTTTATTGGTTAATGTAGAATTGGCATCTATTTTTTTGGTTGTATTATATTTGACATTTGTTTTCTTTTCTATTGGTTATATTACGTTTGATATACGTCATGTTAAATAAGTCGTGTAGAATAAAGCCATAATTCAGGTATTGTATTCTTTAATTTAGCTACACTGAGGTTCTTGAATCATGGTATTTTTTTTAATACATACATTTTTTTATTTAATTTAATGAATTTTAAAATATGAAAAGTGGTTCGAAAGAATTAGTGAATCTGGTGAGTGGTGACTGTGATATGTTTTACCAGATATGTTACCAGACTTTGAAACTTATACTCTAACTGACATTTTTAAAAAATCATTGTACTTAAAACGTTTATTCTAATGATTACGCAAGAAGTTGAAGCGCACATGCTGTCGGTCAGTCCTGCGACTGTCACGTTTTTTTTCCTTACAATTTATCGCTTACAGTAATCATTTACCACATCCACAGGCTGTCCAACATCTGAGGATAACTCGCCATTACTTGTTTTATCTATATACAATTATACATACATTTATTGTTTAGGTTCATACTGCCACTCGCAGCTGACCTATTGGAGCAAAATTTGAACACAATATATGCAATGATTATAGACAAAAGAACCTCAATAACATTCAAACTTAACGATACAGTATAATGAATGGTAAAATTTGAAGGCAGCCGAGGAATCGGAAGAAAACAGATGTCATGGCTGAAGAACATTCGCGATTGGACAGGAATACGCAGTGCCGAACAACTATTTAGATTAACCGAAAATCGCGAATAACTCGCCAATGTAATTGCCAACGTTAGGGGGACCTGATATGGCACCGAAAGAAGATACAGTCGAATTTAGAACCACTGGATTACCAACGAGATAAGACGTAAAACAAAAGTCAAGAGAGACGACAAGGAGCAAGGAAAGATCTCAAAAAAAAAAAGGGTGGACAACATAACAGCAGTGGCTGGCAAACAGCGGATGAGATTTGCAAAAGATGGAAACAATTAGAAGAGACCTACATCCAGGAATGGATGGATAATGGTTGACAAAGAGGATTACCACTAGATTGATTAAATATATCAAAATTGTATTTTTCCGTCACTGGTTGCTTCGACCTGTATATTGTTTTCCTAAAAGATTTTTTCAATTTGGTCGTTCGTTTATGGCCCTCGTGCATCTATTTCGCAACTTCTCTTTGAATTTCGGTGTTCTATTCTGCTTTATTATTCAAAATACTCTTTAAATACTATTTTATACTTTGAATAATTGTAACAGCATTATCGTATGTGCTTTTTTATTTTTAAAATCTGCAATTAATTTTGTCATAACGGCTGTAATTAATTTTTCATGCAATTGTGGCTGTTATCAAGTTAAAGCTCCGGGGAATTCTATCTGTAGCTGTAATTGTAAGAGAAGCACAAAGAATTAAATTATTTGATAGATCCATTACTTAAAGAAGATTTATTTTTTGCAATTTTAAATTCCTCATATTGCATAGAAAACAAATACTTTATTTGCCTAGATAGATGGTGTTCAATACAGTAATACAATACAGTATCATTCCACAACTTTTTGAAGACACTTTCAATAACTAAACATTTTTTTCATTATTTATCTGTCAACAAAAGTTGTGGAATCTTTGTCAAACTTATCATAAATCATCTAATTACAAAAAAAATATTTGGTGTAATATAAGTATTACATATGGGTACATCATAAATACTAATTTTAAATTAGTGGTAATAGGTATCAAACTTAAAGAAAAATTAGAAACATTTAACAAAATCTGCTGTGCTTTGATATAATATGGTAAATAAAAATATTAAATAATAACAAAATATCGAAGCATGTTTTAAGAATTTTTTCAGTTTTTAGTGTTTTTTGGTTTATTCATGTGATCTATGTTAAATGGTTAATGGGAAATTTTACAATTTTTAAATTAATAACCTTTCATTATTTATGTATTTTATATCATTTAATAATTATTATTACAAACATCACAGAACATTTACAAAACGAAACCTTTTTTCCGTTCAAAATAATAATTTTTTATTTATAGTTTTACAAATAAATTAAAAAAATTGCGGCATTGTTTATAGTTTTGAAAACTGCAAAAATTCCCAATTATGTGACTAAAATATAAGCCATTTAGTATACTTATATACAGGGTGTCTCATTGTTAATAGGACAAGGAGCAACTGAATGTACTTTTTAGCATTTAATAAAAAATGTATCACTAGTTTGATTTAGAACTGTTACTGTATACTTTCCACATAAATAATGGAAGACTTGAATTTGGATAGCCGCATAAAAATTGGGTTAGTTGCAGCAAATGTAACTTAACTGGTTTTTTCTATTTAAATGTTTCCGTTTTGACCCTTTGAGGTCATTAGCGGTGGAGTTTATGGATTACAATTATAGTCAAATTACTCAGGAGTGGAATGATATTGTTACTCTTACATAATCTAACGTTTCCTTAAAGTTATGGGATATATGAAGCGTGTCTCTTTGGATCTAGAACATGGGACATTGCACTATGATATGTTTCACCTGTAATCACAAATGACACATGATGGTTCATCATCACCTTATCTTTTCTATTCATTAATGTGTTTTGCCATGGTCCAACGTTTAACTTTATCAGATTTTACTCGAGCATATTTCGTTTGATTGTTATATTTTGATTATGGGCACATTCAGATGTGTCCTGTCCTATTTTAAAAAGTTATCTTGAGTTCGTTCTTAAAAATAATATTTACATATAACTATAAATGTATTAATATGCGTTTGTGGAAAAATTCAACAGGTTATAAATGTATACTGCCTATATGTATAAGAAACGTTCAATATTTTTAAAATTTCCTATTACTTTGGGCGTTGATAATTATTTACAATTAAAAAGTGCGATATGCGCTATTATATGTACGTGTAGGTAGGTATGTATATAGGATATGACTTTGTTTACATCAATGAAAATTTTCGAAAAATATGAATATATTTTTTTATTATTATTTTAATGATCTACTAATTTTAATACTGCTTTCAATCTTAGCTGTATTTTTCGAATTTAATGAAATATAGAGATTATTGACTAATTGTATATGACAATTTGTTACTTTTAGAACCATAATTTTTTTAAAAAGTAAAATTATTAAATATAGACATAGCTTTATTTAACTTTAAAAAAGTAGTAATTATTTTTTAATTAGGTATATAGGTAATCCACCAAATTGCACTAGGTACCTTGTATATTGAAATTACAAAATAATTCATAAAATATTTTAAAATGATCAAAATAAGTGTAAAACCTTTTAGTACAAAAAAAAACGTTTTGAAAATGTACACAATTTATGGTAAAATATATACTACTAGACAAGATCGTTAGTTTAAATTCTAAAAAAATATAGTTTATGTAAAATGAGGCAAGAGAAAAAAAGACAAAAATATCAGAATAAAAAGAAACAGTCTACTCTTTTCCCCCATTTAAACCATCATTAGAAAATAACATCAAATAAAAGTTATTTTTTTATTATCACTAGGTTTTTTTAGCTTGAATTTTCTGGTGATTACAAAATTACCTAATTAGGAGTAATTTTTAGCTGTGATGTTTCTGGCATTATTGAACTTTATTTTTTATTTAAATATAGATGAGATAGAAAGGCAATAGAATACCTTAGAAGAAATTCTGATATATAAATAAGTTTGAACTGCTTAGATAAATTCTTAACACTGTTTTTCATGTCAATGAAACATAAACTGAATATTTTTATTGACTGACCTCTTTGGTGTGATTGAAAAGAGTTCAAGTAATAATATAAGAAAATATCAAAGCTAAATTTTAAAATACTTTAGTGCATTGAAGTAAGTTTTATTGTATATTTATATAATATAAGGACATGTATTATAATCTCCAGTGTATTAAATTATTAAGTAAATTTTTAATAATTAATAGTCAATGGAAGATTTAAACATGTTAAGAAAGCTGCCCCAACCCCGCAGCAATATATGTGCCCCAACCAATGTATTATGAGCACTCCAAAGGATTTTAACTTTTTTTTTTTCAAATGTGTACCTATATCTAGTGCGTGATGTGATGATATTTAACTCATTGTAAAATGAGGTAAGTCACAGCTTATCTAAAAAAATCTACGATTTAATTTTACCAGTGTACCGCAAGTTTTCAACATTAGGGGAGACCAAGCCTGGTCACTTTACGGAAGTGACCACTTTCCGATTAAGATACACACAGTCTACTGATCTTTTAGAAACTTAGAGCCAAAGCTCGATTTTAAATGAACATGTCTCCAGTATAAAACCATCCACTCCCATAACGGAAATATGGAAAAAAGTAAAGAGAATCTCAGGAAAGAAAACATGTATGGAAATTAAAACCCTGGAAACATGTAACTAATAGAGGGGAAATGGCAGAAATTCTCGCGACAACCTACGAAAAGCACTCTAGTTATAGCAATTTCGGCGCAGCATTTATCCAACTCAAACAACAGACAAAAGAGAATTTTCCAGTTATAGCCGTAAACGACAATCCGCTCTCATTCTAGCAATAAGTAGCTCTGAATTTCAAGAGACACCAAACGACCTGAAACTCCTTCCCAGGACCGGATAACATACTGGTGACATTTCTGCAAAACCTTCCAAAAACTGGGAAACAGCTCTTTCTACAAATCTTTAACATTTTTTGAACTCAAAAAAAATTCCCGAAAGTTTGGTCGGAGGCCACTTTTATTCCCATATTGAAACCTTATAAAATCAGATCAGAGCCCATGTCGTACAGACCAATTGCCTTAACATGTTCAATGTGGTGGAGGCCTGGACACTGAAGGTAACCGACATGAGGAGCCTGGAGGCATTTGAGATGTGGATATAACGAAGAATATTGAAGATCTCATGGGTAGAGAGAATAACCAACGTGGAAGTGATGAGACGTATGGATAAGGAGAGAGAAGTGATTCCGACAATTAAAAGAAGAAAACTGCTGTACATGGGACATGTCACGAGGAGAAAAAAATATCAAATGCTACAAATACTTATGCAGGGAAAAATCCAAGGCAAGAGATCTATAGGAAAAAGACGAAATTCATGGCTGAAGAACCTTAGGGATTGATTTGGATGCAGTAATAATGAACTATTTAGAGCTGCGGTCTCAAAAATAATAATTGCTATTATGATTGCCAACCTTCGAAGCAGAGACAGCACCTAGAGATGAGAAGTTCAATGTGCAAGCTTCTGGAAAATATTATTAAACATCGACTCGTATGGTATCTAGAAGCTAAAAAACTTTTAACCCCTGAACAAAGCGGTTTCCGTAAACAAAGATCAACCCTGGACAATTTAATTGATTAAGAATCCGAAGTTCACGAGAGGCCTACGTCAATAAACAAAAAAGCATAGCAATATTTTTTGATATCAAGAGGGCGTACGACACGACATGGAGACACCACATCCTCCAACACTTAATCGATTGGGGAATTCAAGGAAATATGCTCGCTTTCACTCAAAACTTCTTAAAAAGGAGATGTTTCAAAGTACGAGTAAATGGTCATCTGTCAAAAGAAGTAATCCAACAAAACGGAACAACACAAGGATCGGTCATAAGCGTTACACTTTTTATCGCAGCGGTAAACCGCATCCTCGATAATGTATCACTTCCAGTAAAAGGAAGATTATATGCCAATGACTTAGTACTCCTTATTAAGAAAAAAAACACCCGATCAATGGCTTCCATCCCCCAAACCCAGGTGTCGCAAATTCAAACCTGGTTATCCAACACCGGTTTCTCCTTTTCTGTACAGAAAACCAAATATATCCTGTTCTTGACTAAAAACAAACCCAGTCTCCCTAAACTCAATTTGTGGAACGAAAAGAATTCTTAGGAATGATCTTCGACTGCAAACTCAACTGGAAGGATCACATCAATAGACTTGTTATGTCCTCTCAAAATGGACTGAACCTGTTGAAAACTCTCGCAAACAAAAACTGGGGAGCCGATACTATAATACTACTTCGCCTTTACAGAACCCTGATAAAAACAAAAATAGAATATGGATCATTTGCTTACAGTTCAGCAAACAAATCACTTCTTAAATCCCTGGACTCGGTGCACTACTCTACTATAGGAATAGCATTGGGAGCTTTCTGCATTATCCCAGTAGAAATCCTGCTCTGTGAGGCGGGAGAAACTAGTCTACTCCACCGCCGTCAATACCTAAGTCTCTCATATGCGGCCAAAATTTCTTAAAATCCAAAACACCCACCTTTTTATAACACGTTTTCCACGAGATACTCTACTCTTTATCAGAGGCGAAAATGGTCCCCACCGGCTTTCTATGTGAGAATAAACAGATATACAGCGGAACAACGTATCGCATTCCCACGTTTCTTTCCAGCTACCTTGCCAACCCCACGCCCATGGACAATAAAGATTTTGATTCCTCACTATCACACTTCAGGAAAAGTGACAGCAACCCAATTATTATCAAAGCTCATCTCAAGAACATCCTAAACAATTTTCCGCAAGCCACGCACATCTACACAGTCGCGTCAAGAACAAACGATTGCACAGGAGCAGCCTTCATATGCAACTATTCCACGTAAATATTCAGACTAAGTAAATTCTCCAGTAGATACACAGGTGAACTATATGCAATCTACCAGGCTCTTTTCCTCGTAGGACAAGAAAATATCCAACAGTCGCTAGTTATATCGGATTCCCTCAGTGCCATATATGCCATCCAAAGAATTTATTTCAATCACCCCATAGTTATTGCAATTAAAAAAAACTATCCATACTGGCGGCAACAAGTACCATCCCATATAGGTATAACTGGTAATGAAGCCACAAACCAAGCAAAAATCAGGGCTGTATCAGATCTAGAAGCTAAAGAGGTCACCCGAACAGTTGTATCAGACTTCATACCCCACATCCGATACACCATTACCAGAACCTGGAAAAACAAGTGAAGCGAATCAAACTGTAAACTTGCAGAGGTAAAATCAACCGTAAAACCCTGGACAAACTCCCCAAACGAGAGGAGATCTCAGGTAATACTATCAAGGCTTAGAATTGGTCATACCAGAATTACCCTCTTTGCAAATGCCCAGCGATTTTTTTGCAAAAGGCTCATGTTTCTGGAAGGAGCCTTACTAAAGCCATTTGACGTCAGAACCTCAGGAAACTGATAAACTTTGCACGAAGTCTCGGAATCCCGGGCCTCGAATAGATTAAGGCTTATACACAAAAGATCTGATTTTCAAGGTGCTTGAAAGGCAGCGTAGCCTTCATTCATCTTTTTACTGGCAATGACCCACCTAATTACAAAGATTGCGGAACAACTATAACAGTGAAACACATACTCGCCGAGTGCCCAAAATTCAACGGAGCTAGACATATGTGTAACCTTCCTATGAATTTTAAAGACATTTTAAAAGACAACCCTACTTCAATGAAGAATAATGTTATAAGATACCTCAAGGACACTGATCTTTACAATAAAATATATATTAGGTTATAATTTATACTACTTTTGTAAACCGTACCGTGCTAATAACCTTTTATGGTTGATGCGCAGAACTAAAAAAAAAGGCACCGGAGTTGTGATATGACATGATTGCGTGCAGTATGAAAAAATTGATGAATTTGTTAAAAAACTAAAGATATGTACCTATCTTCTGATTAGTCAAAAATTTAAACATTTATCATATTGTTAATAATATCGTATTATTTTAATACTATCTAAGTTTAAAACAAGATAAAAATACCGGTGTATTTTTTTATGTTTTTGAGGTAATAATTCCTCAAGTCAGAAATGAGCTCTTGGACAAAGCGGGTAGGGAAAAGTCATGTAAGTCTAAGTGTTGCTACATTTACATGATTGAGACTTTTATATTGTTAAAGACTGATTAAATGAGTCTGATATTATAATTTAATTAAGAATAAGCTAATGCTCTTATCAGTGTAATTTCTTTTTGTATTGCTCGTTACCCTCATTTACATATTTTAAAAATATTTGTCTCATTTGTGGTATTTACCCGTTTTGCCCAAACGGCTTACCTGCTTACCCCTATTAGGGTAAAGCGGGTTTTTGAACAGAGCTTAATTTTTGATAATAAATAGTTATTTGATATTTTAATTTAGATAACTCTTCTATCAAATACAATAAAATCTGTCATCATAATCAAACAAAAATTAAAATTTTTGGGACTTCAGCTTACCTGCTCCCCAATAAGATGAATATTCGTAAAGAAAGTTTAATACAATTCATGAAAACACTTTACTAAAACGAAAACCTATAAAAATGGTATTCAGTTTGTTTGTCCCGAAGATGGATTTAAAGCCGAAACTGGGTGCCAGACTGAAGTGTGTCATTTAATTAGTGAAGGAGAGTTGTAACTTTTATAATATGCGAAAAAACAAAAAAAAAATTAATACTGTGAAAAAATAACAGCGATTGGTCGCTGCGACAAATAGTCCACCAGCTAATGCATTATTTTCATGTTTGAATTTTGTAGCATATCTTTTTAATAATTCCTAAATTTTAAAGTGAAAAGAAACAAACGAAACATAGGTTGCTGCATCGAAAAATGAAACCAAATGATGTCACAAAAAGAATGCTTTTATGTGGAGGTAAGTTTTCAATTTGATATCTTCATCTTCATTAATTAATAGCTTTTTCATCACCGTTTATAAAACAGGCGTTATCGCTATGTTTCATTCTGTTTTATTTAATTTCTTTGAAATTTTTCAATTTTCAATAGCAATTTGTTTTTTATTTATTGATTTTGAAATTTTGCGTTAACAACAATAAACAAATTAATAATCTTGACGATTCGTAGGTAAAATGTGAAATTTAAATTAGAGTTAATTTTATTAGGAGGTAGTTTAAACCTTTCCAATTATATATTTTTTAAAAATTCTATATCGGATTTCAAACGAATTTTGATTTAAGTTTTTTACTAGAATTTTACTGGAAGCGTATTTAACTCTTAAATGTTATTCTAAATCAACCAAAAAAACTATTTATTATTGGAAATATGGAATGGCACTAATTTGAATTAAAAAAATTTGATCAGTGGAATCTATACAATCTCATTATAGATTTATGTAATTGTTGGGCAAATTAAACTTAGTATTGTTCTGGCGTACGCATACGCTCCAGTTTCTTTTCTCGACTGGTCAAGACGAGAAGATTCACTAACGTCTATATTAAGACATATACAGTGTGTGTACTGAAGGTGGAACCATAC
This sequence comes from Agelastica alni, assembly GCA_950111635.1. Taxonomy (NCBI): domain Eukaryota; kingdom Metazoa; phylum Arthropoda; class Insecta; order Coleoptera; family Chrysomelidae; genus Agelastica; species Agelastica alni. The sequence continues at coordinate 40,637,807 of OX467708.1, read as the reverse complement.
GGAAAACTTTTTTATTATTGGTTTTATAAAAAAAAATTATTCTTGATAAAAAGTTCTGCATGGTTCAAAACTTAAAATGCCACCATCAGATATCAATTTTTTTAAGGCATATACGGGGTTTGTCAAAAAATAGAAATTTTACTCAAGAGTAAAGTACCTTTATTTTTTATACAGAAAAATGTTATGGAGTAAAGTTATTTTGAATTTAAAGTTATATTTAAATATGCAATTACAGACATTTAGCATAAAAATTCAGGTTTGGTGATTATTTACGTTTTACATTATAAATTATTTGTAGTTATAAATTTCAATACTGAATTTATAATCTCTTATCTGTTAAAAATATGATAAACTTTTCATTTGTTAATATTTTTGAACAAATTTGCAATGTAAATAATAAATGCATCCTATTATATTAATTTTAGAAATAGAAAAATCCATACAAACAATATTTAGTAAACAAACATCTAATTAAATTTTATTTCTTTCTACTAAAGCTTTGACTTATCCACGTTCTCTTTGTTAACATTTAATTGTTCTTTTCTCAAACTCTTTTATTACTGTCCGTATCATATTTGGAGTAACTTTTTGACATTCTTCAGAAATAATCCTCTCCAAATGATCTACATCACCAAATGGTCCTTGCTGATAAACCTGCTGTTTTAAATAACCCCATCAAAAAAGTCAAGGAAAGTTAAATCACCAGACCTAGGAGGCCAAAAGATGTCTGAATACCTGTGGATCAACTTGCCATTAAACAAATTTTCAAGGAGTACTCTAACGTTTATTGTACTATGGATGGAGGCACTGTCTTGTTGAACCAAATTTTCATATGTTCTTGTAACGGAAGTTCGTGCAAAAAATAACTTGCTTGATTTTCTAATAATTATATGTCAAAAGAAAGGCATTCTAGATTACATTAAATTGTGTCAAGACAGAATAATTAATACGGACATGCTAAATGGCTATAATTGGATATTTGAATGTAACTTTACTTTATAACATTCTTCTGTATTGAAAAAAAAGGTACTTTACTCTTGAGTAAAATTTCTATTTTTTGACAAACCTCGTATATGCCTTAAAAAATTGATATCTGATGGTGGCATTTTAAGTTTTGAACCATGCAGAACATTTTATCAAGAATAATTTTTTTTATAAAACCAATAATAAAAAAGTATTCCATATGGTTCCAACTTAAGTAGACACTGTATATGTACGTACGAATTTTTGATTTAATTTGAAATCCACAGCTTCCGTGACAGTATTTTGGACTTGGAATGAATTTGGATCAAAAATTAATGCTTTGCTAGACTCTCTGCTATATATAAACTCAAATTATTCAAACGTAAACAATAAAGATTGGTTTGGCAAACGTAAATAAAGGAAATTCGAAAACCTTTTACTCCATCGTATTGTACTGAACATTTTTCACTTTAAAATACCTATAAGCCCCGTAACCTGAAATTGTAACCAAAACGGCTACAGCTAAGGTGGATCCCACTGCAATTGGAGCTGTTTCATCTCTGAATGATCGTTGAGGCTTGCACTCGAATGGGGGCTCAAAGGATTCACTTTTGTACATGAACGGTTGCACTTGGAGAAGTCTGAGAAAAAGGGTACCGTGGATTCCCGGTGGCGGGTTGTCTTCTTCATCGGTTTCCAAAGAAACTTTCACCTCACCACATGAGTATGATTTGCCGACCGGAGTTGGGATCAGCATTTGACGGTGGTAAAGTTTTATTGATGATTTTCCTAGAAAATACGTTTCTAATTAAAGTGTTTTACAATCGGAATACACATATTAGTTATTGATTTATGAATTATCAAGAAAAACGTTGTTAACATTTTTTTTATCTGTACTATAAATATAGCGTGAAAAAAAGCTATTTAAATTATTTTTAAAATGTTCTGAAATAATAAAATAAAAGTTCTTTTTTTAAATTTTTTTATTTTCTATGACTTACTTTCGATATTAGATATACCATGAAATTGGGATAGGTCGGGACTAACACTAAGTACCAAATTGCTAATATACCATCGCTCTCCACCTGGTGTCTGTAAAAAATATAGATACATGGCATCTTCAAATTCTTTATACTATACAATATACCTAAAGGTAATGAAAATAAATTAAGTTTTTTAGTGTAGTTCCAAACAATGTGTGCACAATATTTTATGAAAATGCCCCAATTCCAAAACGTTTGCTGTGACCTTAACATCATATCAGCCAGTTTTTAAAACAGTATGATATTACTTTTTTACGAAAATGACTTAAGACACCAAACAATTTGCAATAAAAATTTAAAAGAAAGAAAAATTAATACTAGCAATTACATGTGTGTTTTTAAACTGTAATGGTGTCAAGAATGTAATAGAAGGAACTTTAATTTGTGGTATTTACTTATTATATGATTAGATTCCTAAAGTAAATATAAATACAGATTTATAAGACGAGTGTAAATGGACAAGTTGGTAGAGGTCAACCTCGGCGAACATATTTTGATCAGATCGACATTGTTTTGAATAAAGGCCCCAGGTCAACAACCGACGAGCATGTATGAGAGCACTGATGAAAGATGTGAGCAAGAACCGTAGCAAGTGGAAGAAAGTGGCCCCTACGGGAAAAAGGCGTGACTACACAGGGTGTTTCAAAAAAAGATGACCCTGTCTTTAGGATAGGTAGAAAACTGAAAAATAATTGGAATTTGCTTAGTAAAAAATTTTCGTAACGTCATCCGTATTCTAGATAAAGTGCGTTGAAGAAAAAAAATGTATACATATTTAACATACATACATACATGCATCTCTCTCTCTCTCTGGTTCATTTCCCTGAGAAGGAATTAGTGACTATGATGCTTCCGTAGCAGCACTTATAGTATTGTGCCACTCCTCCCTATTTTGGGTCATATTTACAGTTTCATGTAGGCCTTGGCCGATTAGATCTTTAGTTTGGTCCACCCATCTCTTGTGTGACCTTCCGCGCGAGCGCTTCCCCTCTACCTTTCCTTCGACTATTAGTAGTTGCAATGAGTATGTCCTTCTTGCAATGTGGCCGATGTATGTTAAAAAGCTTCGGTTTATCTTTTTTAAAAGATTTAGTGGAATATTTAGTTCTGGAAAAACAGATTCATTTGTACGGTGGGCAGACCAGGGTATCCGCAGTAGCCGTCTGTATGCCCAAATTTCGAAGGCATTTATCAGTCTGGTATCGCTTTTCTTGAGTGTCCAGGTTTCTGCTCCATTGATTCCTCCTCCTCCTCCTCCTTTGATTAATAAATATAACCTAAAAAAAGTTATGTTCAATACTACTTAGTATGAACCGTGTAACTAGCGCCCTCTTTGAGAGTCAGATATAAAAACAAATTCATGGGATGTATCAGCTTTTAAAACATATTCGTATAAAATTTCATTAAAATGTTTCCAGTACTTTCCGCAAAATCGTAATAAATGTGTATACATTTTTTTTCTTTAACGCCCTTTATCTTGAATACGGATGGCGTTACGAAAATTTTTTACTGAGCAAACCCTAATTATTTTTTAGTTTTCCACCTATCCTAGAGATGGGGTCACCTTTTGTTGAAACACCCTGTATGTATGTAGTAAATATTAACAGAAAAAATTACTAAAAAGTAGTGAAGTATCAGTGTGTAGTAATACTAATAAAATAAAACTTATACTTTATGCAGATAGCTGCAAAGATTCTAAATTTTCTAAAAATCATTTAGATGGTCTTCTTGGGGTTACGTACACGGATTTTTATATATTAAATCCAGCAAATAAAATGTAAAAGGCACAAAAGCACGCAGCGCCATCTATTGAATTATCTACGGATGTACACCATAGCCAGTGCCGACTTTGTAACTTCACTATATCTCTAAGAGATGGCACACTATGTTTATATTTCTAGTTAAAATAAAAAATGTTGGTTCTCTAATTGTCATCGATCTGGTAACAGGTATGTGTACAGGGCCGGCCCGTTCATATAGGCGACAGTTGGCATCATTTTATAGGGATGCATTTTACTTTTCTTTAATATTCGAAAAATTGATGTGTGGCTAATGTTGAACAGCTTTTCGACTAGAATTATGTAGGTTTTCTTGAAACTTAAACATAACATCCAATATTTCCGAAACAGTTGAAGATAGGTAGGGAAATTGTACATGAATTATGTCTAGAATTTTCTGAAGAATTCAAAAAATAAATAATATACAGGGTTGTATTTAAAATAAGAAAGTTGGTATCGGCCACTGTCACATGACACGCGCTAAATAATTTTTTTTTTTTTGAAAAAAATGGGCATCTAAAAATACAAATCGACGTGTCCAAGCGTTTTTCCCAAAACGCTCTCATTTATTCGTTATCGAATTTATTCCATTTGGCTGTTCCACACTGTATACATACTTTTCTAAAACTAATAAATCTTGTAGTGGTTGTGTTTGTCTTTATAATAAATATATGTGCAGTGGCGTACCGAGGGGGTTGGCGGAGGGGCGGACTGCCCCGGGCGCTACCATCAGGAGGGCGACAAAATTGCCCCTTTTTGTACTCTTCAAGTGTAACAGTATTTTGCAGTTTTGTTTTCCGCCACGCTGCCGTTTTATAGTAAGTAAGTTTTAGTTCGTTTTTTATTATAAGTCTCTCGGAAAATATGAACAAAAATATGAACGCGACTGCCCCAAAATGAATCACTAAATATGCCAGTTTATTATTTTTACGCCAAAAGAATTTTATATTTCAAGGAACAATATAAGAGCATTCGCAAATTAGTTACTTAACCCAGAATACAAGTGTAAGTTCGGAGAAGAGCACTGTGATATCGATGTGGATGAGATGGAAATTGAGAGGGAGAGGTTACGCAATTTCGTTGCTTTGGCTGATGCTAAAGCTCAAGACAATGTCATGAAAGAATTTATTCAGCAATGCAACTATGGTATTTGAGTATCTAATATCGTAATTATGCTTTTTAACTATAGCTATCAGCGTTGCTTCATGTGAGCGTAGCTTCTCAAAGATGAAATTAATACAAAAATTACTTGAGGTCTACCATGAGGTCCATCCCCTGCGGATACGGGAAAAATAAAATAGATCCCAAGTATAGTCTGCCTGTCGTAAAAGGCGACTAAAAGACTCCCAATCCAAAGTGTTATGCGACCCATGCTGATGAACGCATGGCGTAGCTAACGGAGCCTACAGGAAACTGGGCGAAATCTCCTAGTAGACAGCTCTAGGCCTGTGCAGGGGTCACCTCAGGGCCGGACCACCCCTTCCCCCATACTCGTTGACTACAAAGAAGAACTGATAACGCTGTTAGACCATAATCACGTCAAACTGATACGGTTTCCAGGACGTCAGGTAGTTACAGGTAATGAGGAAGTACACGAACTTGCAAGCAGAGGTTCAGAAAAACACAAAAACTACTGGAAAAGTTTACCAGGAAACAAACACCGAAAAATAATACATCAAAGGACTGTGCCACAAAAGGACGGCAGAACTGTTACCGATGAACAGGAATCAGCTAAGACTGTATAATGGAGGCCAGACCTGCGGGTTGTGCGATTGCTGTGCTGATGCGGGGCGCTGGGGGGAATGGGTGGCTCTTGGGCGACTACATTGTTCCCAACCAATACAGAACTTGTACAAACTTGTGCAAGGTAAGAAGGTACTGGATTGGGTGCAGCGTGGTTCTAGGTTCCGGGAATTGCCTGTCCTTTTCGGACCAGTGCCTCACGGCGGCGTAGTGTGTGTTTTGCTGTTTTCGGGTCCTTGCCGGGCGGTCTGCGGGTCGGGTCTTCATTGTACAATGATACGAAAACACATAGGCAAGATACAATGGGCCAACAGGCCTAAGTGTCACCGGAGGCAATAGCCAGACGGACCTAATTAGGGATGGAGTTTTTAATGAGTAGACCTGAGACCTGAGAGCTGAGACAGTCGGTGGAGTCTTGCAGTAGACCTTGACCTTTAAGACCATGAGCTCCATAAGATTGAGAGATTTTGCCATTTTGTCAATAGAACAAAGTGTGACGGATGAAATTAACTTTGAGGAAGTTATAAATGATTTTGCTGCGCGTAAGGCCCGAAATATTGTATTTTAGACTTATCTATATTAGACGTTATTTTTATAGTGTAAAAGGTTTTGAACACCGACGTACTATATTGCATGGTTTTGAAATAAATATTTTTTGCTCAGTTCTTTCATACGATTACTTTTTGTCTCACCAACACCAACATCATCATTTTTATGGCGTCAAAGGGGCGACAAGTTATGATTCCGCCCTAGGCGACAATGGCCCACGCTGCGCCACTGCATATGTGTATTGTTTTTTATGTAAATAAATACCTTCGCAAAATTAATGACTAGCCTGTATCCAGTCCAAGAAATCCCCATGAAAGCTGCATCTTCGTCCTGACAATCTCCTTCTATGAGAGCTTTTTCTGGAATAAAAGAATCAGCTTGTTCGTCTAAATCGTGAAGCTTAAATCGGACCTGTAAACAACAAAAGGCCATATTTTCTTCTGTTCACGAAACTATAGTAATGAAAAATAAATTTATATAATCCATACCATTAATTTTACATGTTTAAAGTACAACTAGTTTTGATAAAAATTATCTGGAAAAGTTCACCTACATGGCGTATAAAAATAGAGAGTCTTGTGATGATACTATTAAAAACAGGATATTAGAAGTACATCCAGAAGTTAATTGTAAAAACAAAGGGAGAATCTTTGTGGGTGAAGACCCAGCTTGGTTTTATTTGACAAAACAAATCCAAAGACAGCAGTTACGTAGAGAAACATGAATGTACTCGTATGCTCCATCTATCCAAGAAAAACCTACGTTGAAAAATTAGAACCTGTATGGGCATCTTAATATCCTTAAATGTATTTACTGTTGGTTAAAATAGGCAAAAATTTGCTGTTCACAAATTTTTCTAATGAATAAATGTGAAGAACAGTGATAAAATATATACTTCAGATTCATCTTCTTATTCACAACCACTTCATGAGTGCATGTCCTTCTATTACAGTGCTTTTAGAATAAACAGTGACTACAACACATTTTAGTAACCTACATTCGAAGAAAAACTATTTTGTGGATAATTCATAAGTAATTTGAAGTTCATACCTCGACGACGGCATCAGTCTTGAGTAGAATGCAAGTTGCTCGAGTTTTGCTGTTGAATAGTCTATAGTAAACTACATCAGAATCATCCCTTGAAGCGTTGGTGGAAACGGGAGTAACTAACGGTCCGGTTCCTTCTGTTGTCGAAGTGCTAAACTTCGTGTGACGGGGTTTTGTCGTACCTTGATTTAAAGTTAAGGCTGAAACTAGAGCTGAAGTCGTTGCACCTGTAATTTGTTGTCATTACACACCAAACAATTAACTAACAATGAAATTTTTGACAGTATTAGAAAATGTTATAAACATAAATAAAAACAGTTTTTGTCACTATAAAACCTGTTCACTAATCGGATAACACACTGATTTTTTACGAATACAATAATTAAAAAATCCATTTAGCCATTATCTAAAAAAGATCTCGCCTAAAACTAATTTTTCATTTAGGTATGCACTGAAACTTTAGCCCGCTATGACAAAGAAGGATATTGTTCTGTGGGGTGGTTAAGATAAATAATTCGTAAGATGTAAGTCTCTAGAATGAAAAAATTATCTTAGTTTTTCCCGTTTCATTTTTTATTAATGAAAACGTAATTTAGTTTCCATCAGAGTTGTATTCTTGATGGTATATCTAATTTATAGCAGAATCTACATTACTGTGGATCTGTAGTCTACCAAGGAAGAAAGATCTTTTTTAATTCTGCTATTCTTTTGTCGTTCGTACCGTAAAAAAAACTTAAAAAATAAAACTCTCTCAAGGATATGTATAATAAAACAACATGCATAAATATTAGAAATTAATAAACATAATTTTATAGTTGAATGGTGTACAAGAACCTTTACAAGAATGAAGAGGCTTTTCTGCTGCAGAGATTTAAACCTTGATTTAAAAATACGACTAATGACTTGTTATGTGCTGTCTATACTATACTATACTATGGGATGGAGGCCTGGACACTGAAGGTAACCGACATGAGGAGACTGGAGGCATTTGAGATGTGGATATACCGGAGAATATTGAAGATCTCATGGGTAGAGAGAATAACCAACGTGGAAGTGATGAGACGTATGCATAAGGAGAGAGAAGCGATTCCGACAATTAAGAGAAGAAAACTTCTGTACATGGGACATGTCATGAGGGGAGAAAAATATCAAATGCTACAAATAGTTATGCAGGAAAAAATTCAAGGCAAGAGATCTATAGGAAGACGACGAAATTCATGGCTGAAGAACCTTAGGGATTGGTTTGGATGCAGTAATAATGAATTATTTAGAGCTGCGGTCTTAAAAATAAGAATTGCTATGATGATTGCCAACCTTCGAAGCGGAGACGGTACCTAGAGAAGAGAAGGTGTACAAGAACTGATAAGTAGTACCAAGTAGAAATGAATTAATATTGAAAGAGGCTACACGTACCTAAATTTGACGAAGTAAGATTGAACGTCCATAAAACACGACGATAAACAAAGATGTAGGTTGGTATAGTTCTTCCAAAGTCAGTTTAAAAATATGTATATAAAAAACATCCCATTAAAAGCCATAAAAAATACATAAAACGCAAACAATAAAAATCTCCAGAGAAATTATTGAGAAACAGAGCGCGCTAATGTTTTGAAACATCTAAAGATTTGACCAACTTGACCTTTTCAAGTGAACACCTGAGAGCTAGATAGTCGACCGATGATTTGATGAATGCGTATTAGCGACGTTGGTATTTAAAAATAAGCTGTGCTACCCGTAGCACATAAAAAGAGGCTGCCGATATGTATTGCTTAATTTATAGGAATTACTCGTTATAGAATAAAGCGCTTATTAACGGAATATCGCAGTACCCTAGTAAAATCATCTTTTTTAAACTGAGATTGGAAATACTATATACGCGAATATTTTTTGTAGGAATGTGTAAAACAAAATGAAATTACTGTAGAGGAGAGGTACCGTGTTTGAAAACGTGCTCAAAAATATTAGACTGAGTTAGCTTAAAATCGAATAAATAAGGAATAAACATAAGTCATTAACACCATAAAAAAGAGAAAGCTTCAATATCTAGGTCATATACTGAGAGGATCCAAATAGGCACTTCTCCAGGTGATAGTTCAGGGAAAGATTGGTGGAAGGAGGAATATTGGAAGACGCCGTGTGTCTTGGCTTAAAAACCTAAGGGACTGGTTTAATTGTAGCAATGTTGAACTCTTCCGAGCTGCAAAAAAAGAGACTCTTGTTATGTAAAGAACACATATTGTCCGATAACAACAAAAGTGCATCTAAGGCCTGTTCGTTTTTCATGCTCGCGCTGCTCAAAACTACTTTGAGCAGTATTCGACTGTTCGTTTGTTGTAAGCAATTGATCAGAGACCGTTCATTTGACAGGAGGAAGTTGGTATATACCAGATAAAGCAGGATTTATTTGCTCCACCAATTTAGGTAGAGCAGAAAAATCATATCAGTTTGATTCGACAGAATTTCAAATATCGGACATTAAAAATGAATAGAAAATTCATTTTAATTAATGGTGAAGTGACTAATGCAAATTCTGAGTTGGAAAATTATTTACTTAACGAAATGAAAATTTGATGGGCAATTTGGTTGTTTTTGTTGGAGTCAAATATCAAATTGTTTTGGTGGGGGTTTTGTGTTCCTTTGAACTATCAATCTACAACATTTATGTAATTTATTGAGCAGCGTGAGCATGACAAACGAACAGGCCTCTAATGTACAAACCTTCTTTTATTCAGTCAACTCACTTAGGAACTTTTACATGTGTTTTGAAGAAGAGTTATCGAAATAAATGATTATCTTGTTGACGGTTATTTTTAATTTATATTTAAAGTACAATTTTATCTTTCAATATTTTTACCGGTTTCGTTTTTCAAAATTTATTTCATTTTTATTTCAGTTATTCAGAATTATTTATTTGGTTAAGTTTTATAGAATGTTTACTCAAGTTTACATTTCAGGATGTTTGTTTATTTGTCTGTGAGAATTTTTTTTAATTATGTAATATTTTCGAAATTCTAACATATTTAATATAAATCGGTAGTTTTTGAATTGTTAAATAAATCTAGAAATTATTATGAAGTATATTTTATATTTTGTCACTGGTAAATGGAGCAACCCTTAATGATCTCGAAGGTGTCTATTTATATTTTTTTTACTTACTTTCGCTTCTTTAGATCATAAAGTGGGGCCGTAGGTCATTCCTTTTCATTAGTAAGACTTTATGCGCAATAAAAAACGATTTAAAAATAGTTCAAACAAATATATGCGATAATTTTACATCATTTATATATTTTTAGAATTAACGTAAACAAGATAACCTTTCGAGGGGATAAATAATAATAAACATGTTGTTTACCGGATTGTTATGAAAGTTACATTTTTGCCTATTTTCTGGTAATCATGTTTGGAGAATAATTAAACACAAAAGAAAAATTGAAGGGATATTTTGTTGTAGGTTTTTGGTATGGAACACATGTTTATACTAGATATTTTGAAACTTGATATTATTCTCTCTTTTCCAAAAAAGATTTTTCCGATTCACTTTCCGAAACATGTATTAACAAATTAGCACTTATATCCCAATAAACACTGATTTTATATAGAATTGGCATTCGTGTAAAAAAAAAATATTTATCTAATCATTAAAATTGGAAATTTGGAAATTTGTATTCTTATTCTTGAGTAAATTGAGAGTTCGGCTCTAGAGATAGAGTGTTAAAGAGTACCTAATGCCCCGTCGCAATACGCTCCCTGACTGTATGCAGTGATATCAGAGACGAATAATTCTTTAACAATCAAACAATTTCAAACATCGCACTATAATACGACAATTGCTCTTCAAATAATCCATTAGTACAAGTGCATCTAAGAAATCAAAACTGTTAATGCAACTTGTGCGTATAATTCCTGTGATGATTGTGTGTTAAAATGAATCACTTCATGCACTTGTTGCGTAAATAATTATTTAATTATATTGGATGAAAAAAGCGTGCGTTTTATTTCTTGAAAGATCGTTATATATGAGATTGAGACTGCATTTAAACATCCATCTTGAATGACAAAAATGGATGAACGAAATAAACTAGTTTTTAGATCAACAATAAAATGCGGATAATGTATTAAGTTGTGTGAAAATGAAAAAAAATTAGCGAAGATGGATAATTAATTGTACAACAAAAAATATGGTTGACACAAAGAGCATCGTTACAGAGAAAAAATTATGGTAAAATCGTTACTTTACAGTATGAAAAAGTTTATTTTGAAATATAAGTAAGTAAATTTAGAAAAAGATTAAACGGGATCGACCTAAGCAGATTATCATTCTTAGAAAGACAAGTGTACGTTATGAGAGAATGATGATTTGAGAAAAAGTCGTAACTTAACAATTATACATAGTTGTAACCCTATCATTATTTCAATAAAAAAACTTTAATACATCGTTTTACTTACAAATTATCAAACAACTTAAATAAACTATTGCTCCCTTTCGCGCCATGATGTTAGGCAGCACCATTCACGGACTACATGAACGTTTAGACTGTTGCGGAGTTATTCGGCCTTCGAAAGGATTCCCAACAGTCTAAGGGCATGTACGCCTGCGTTTTGACAATAGTCAATAACCCTGCGCAGACGTGCAAAATAGAAACGTGGGAGACGTTCATGGAAATATAGAACTGCCAATGGTTGGGACTTATAGTAAAGAGGATTGTGTTTCTAAACAAAATTTAAACGTAGGTACGAGAATAAATATTAATTAAGACACGAAAATCTACAAAATGGCACTTAAAGCTTTTAAAAATATTAAGAGCTTTAAGCATTATTAGAAACAAAAACTGTGTGAACTTTTAATGCTTTCCCATCTAAAAGAAACGCTTACAAAATCAATACATACACAGTTGATTCGTAGCTATAGTATTCTTATCAAAGAACGCTCAAAATGAGACGGGTGCGCGTTTTTTAGCTACAATTATGAAACCTGGTTCAAAAAGAACTAATATCCTTGCATAAAATGCCTCATCTACAGTGGAACCAACGAAGCCTCAGTAATTTTGGCAATCTGCTATTTATACACTTAAGACGAAACAATAATTGGATGCCAATTTTTGACAGCTAAGGGTAGTACAATTTAATGAAATTGAATAGCTAACAATAAAAATACATCATTGACCATTTTATATTATGCACTCTTGAACATTCCTGTCAAAATGAAAATAACTCATGTTCAACAAAATCAAATTACGAACCGTTTATAGATCAAATCTTATATTTGACAATGTAAGTGTTTGTTAAACTAGCCAAAATTTATTAACAGAACTTAGAAATTCGCTACAATGCATTTATTTAAAAATAAAAATGCGAACTTGCCAACAACAAAAAGTATCCTGCAAAAAAGCTAAAGATTTCTCTTGTCCATGCCTCCACCCTTTTCACATAATTGCTTTTATATTATCTGTAGATTAATAATTTTGTTAATATGTTTCTAAATTTAATTAAATGAACTAATTATTTAATTATTGGTGTATATAGAAATATTTATATTCTTATAATCGAAGGACTTAATTTTTACGTTTAAAAGCTGTTTTGAATTGTATTGTTATCTTCCATTATATTGTAAACCGATTTTTTTAGACATTTTCAAGTCTGATAAGATGATATGGGATGTGCAAGCAGGAAGGAGATCAGTATGGATCGGGTCTTTTCATTACGAGGTATAGTCGAAAAATTCATGGCTAGAAGTCAGAAAGTCTATTGCGCTTTTATAGACTTAAAAAAGTCCTATGACAGAGTGGTAAGGAGTGAATTGTGGTCGACATTGTCTATGTATGGGGTGAGCGGTAGTTCAATACGAGCACTGAAATCACTTTACGAGAATTCCACTGCTTGCGTAAGGATAAAACGAGCTTGCACGAACTGGTTTAACATCGAAAAAGGTGTGAGACAGGGATGTGTGGCTTCGCCATGGCTGTTTAACTTATACATAGACGATTGTTTAAGAAATTTGAAATAGAGTGCTTATGGATTGAAAATGAATGATTTGATCGTCAAATAAATGCCTTTTTTACGCCGATGATCAAGTCATATTTGCGTCATCTGAAGAGGAGTTGCAGGCGATGGTTAATGTTATGCATCATGCCCTGAAAATAAATGAAAGCAAAACGAAAGTAATTGTTTTTGAAAGAAAAGAAAGCATGACAAACTGTGAAGTTTCGATTAAGGGAGAAAGTGTGGAACAAGTAAATGAATTTGTGTACTTGGGTTCAAAGTTTACGAGAGATGGAAAGTATGACAGTAACATTGAGCGAAGGGTGTTGGCAGGAAAACAAATGAATGGGGCACTGCATAGCTTTATGAACAGCCATTAAGTGTCAAAAAAGGTACATCTGGCTGTGCAAAGAGGTGTGTTGGTTCCTACATTTATGTACGGTAGTGAATGTTGGGTTTGGCAGAAGAAGCATAAAAATAGGATTAATGCTGCGGATATTAGTAGTCTGAGAAGTATAGCCGCAGTGACTCGGTTGGATAAAGTATAGAATAGTGAGATAAGAGAACGCTGTGGCGTAAAAGAAGATGTGGTTACAAAGATAGATAAAGGAATGCTTAGATGGTTTGGACACGTAGAAAGGATGGATGAAGGAAGATTGACGAAACAAATTTATAAGGCGAGTGTGAATGGACAAGTCGGTAGAGGTCGACATATTTCGATCAGATCAACAATGTTTTGAAGAAGGGCCAGGTCAAGAGTACCAACAACCAACGATCATGTATGAGAGCACCGATGAAAGTAGAGGAAGCAAAAGATGTGTGTAAGAACCGTAGCGGAAGTGGAAGGTAGTGGTCTCTGCCTACCCCTATGGGAAAAAGGCGTGACTATATGTATGTATGTATGTTTTCCAGTCTTTGACCACATGTGTTGAAATATATAGCCTGTTATAAATATAAGCTGACACCTTTTTACGAATTAAAAATTAGAAAATATTTAATAATAATAATAATAATACATAAAAGAAAAACTAATCGTAGCTTGTTCCCATTTTAATGTTCTGGTTTCTGCAGATTAAGCGACTTTACCATTTGCGTTGGTGGTTAATAATAAGGGTTGAACAAGGGATTTGTCACTCCTACACCCAAAGAAATATCTTGATGTGTTGGTATAATTTTTTTAGGACAAAAATAACTTTTCCAGGAAGATCATATTAAATCATCCTTATATTATCCATTAAAAATATTTGTCTTTAGGCCATTATAAGCTATTGTATAACACATATTTGATGTCATATTTAGAATAATCAATAATTTTTTTGCATTCATTCCCACGAATTTAATTAACAGCCAAAAATATATACTGTTATTTTATAGGTTCGGGTAGCTATATTTATTTAGTACCAGGATGCCTTAAAATCAGAGAAATGAAAGTGAATGCAAGAAAGATAAAAGTAATGGTTTTTAAAAGAGAAGAAAGCATGACAAACTGCGAGGTGCTGATTGAAAGAGAAAGAGTAGAACAAGTGAATAAGTTTATATACTTAGATTTAAAGTTTACAAGAGACGAAAAGTATGATTGTTTTGGAAGGGAAACAAATAAATGGGGCGCTGCATAACTTTATAAGCAGCCATAGAGAAGTGCTGGTCCCTACACTTATGTGTGGTAGTGAATGTTGAGTTTGGCAGAAGAAGCATGAAAGTAAAATCAATACTGCTAAGATGAGTACCTAGTCTGAGAAGTATAGCTGGAATGACTCTGATGGATAAATAAGGAATAGTGAGATAAGGGAACGCTTTGATGCGAAAGAAGATGTAGTAAAAAATATAAATAAAGGAATGCTTAGATGATTCGGACACGACGAAATAAGATTGACGAAACATATTGATAAGGCTAGTGTGAATGGGCAAGTCGGTAGAGGTCGACTTAGGTGAACGTATTTTGATCAGATCAAAATTGATTTGGAGAAAGGCCAGGTGAAGAGTACCAGAAACCGACTAGCATGTATGAAAGCGCTGATAAAAGTAGAAGAAGCAAAAGACGTATGTAAGAACCGTAGCCCGTGGAAAAAAGTGGTCTATGCCTACGCCCTAACATTTAAAACAAACCAGCTTTATAAGTTATCTGTCTAGTGTCGTTCAGACTTTTGCAATCGCAAAAACTCCAAATATTAGATAAGGTCATATTATTTTTCTTTATTTTTAAATTAATCGCAAAATGGGATAATATAGTTAAAAAATAAAGTACCCGGATAAAATGTGGGATTACAGCTACAGTAAATACTGGAAAAAAAGCAACCCTGATGAAAATTTAATGCCAACGTAATTCATTAAATTAAAAGAGTTCCACACACCCCAAAGTATATTAAACCACCTCCGCACTGTGGCATTTCCTAATCTAACTTAATTTGAGACCATTACCTGCTCATGATGAGCCCCGTTCTCGAAACGTATACGTATAATTAGATTCTTTTCTCGTTACATTTTTTACGCCAATGTTTAATTTAATCTTGATCTTAGCGCAAATTACATTTTTTTTTAATAAAACAAAAACTAAATTATCCTCGAGCTTGAAGAAGCATCTCTATGATTGTACTTTATCGTTTAAGGACGTAAGCCAATGATTAAAATTATTAAATTCTTATATAATTGTTAATAAGAGAACCTTTAATTAATTTACGGGGTCTGACAAGAAGCACATTTTTATTGGCTGTAAGGTTTGCACTATCCTGCAGCTTTTGTACGGTTTTCGGGATAACCTACCCCTATTTTCGAAGGCGACCCATCCCTGGAGATCCCATCCAGAGAAGATTGGGACAAGAATCTAGTTAAACCTTAGGGAGCAGTATTTTATACGGACGACTCTAAACTAGAGGGGAGAGTGGGTTGCGGTGTCTTCTCAGAAGACCCCTTACTTAGCCTGTCGTTTCAGCGTTTCAGCGAGATATCCATTCTTTGCGTCAGCCAAGCTACTATCAAAACCCTGAACTCAGTCTACTTGACTTTAAGGGTAGCGGTGCAATGCCGAGCCGCCCTGAATGAGCTAGCAGCTAAGTTTAGAGTTCACATTGTCTGGGTACCCGGACACAGAGACAAACCAGGCAACTGTGAGGCGGACGAGCTAGCAATAGAGGGCAACACCCTCCCAGCTGTATCTGTCTCATCTTAGCAAGGAGTACCGATTGCAAATGGCCGGCTCCTCCTGCACAGCAAAATGGTTCAAAAAGCCAGCTTGAGGTGGCAAAATGAACCCACATGCACATAATTGAAACATATTTGGCCTAAACTAGATCTACGTCGAACTAATGATGTTTTAACTCTATCCAGGGAGTCCATTGGAAATGCGATCGCGGCCATAACAGAACACTGGGTAGGTGGATCCCATGCGCGGAGCATGGGAATCGCAGAGCTACGACACGACTTCTGTAGAAGCTGTCACGATGAGGAAGAGGAGAAAACAATAGTACATCTTTTCTGCTACTGCCCTGCCCTAGACAGAAAACGGCTTTCTATACTAGGGCAACCGAACTTTGATGTCTTATCTGATCTCAGTTTAGTTAGCATTAAAGACCTCATACTTTTTATTATAAGTTCCATCTGGTTCTCACGGTAGAGGGGCAAGGCTCCGCCGTTCATCACGGTATCACAAAGGGCCAAAACGCCTAAGTGGGTTCCTTCCGAATCGCTGTTTTAACCTAACCTAACCTACGGTATTCGGGATTGTTTGTATTAAGTTATGCGCATGCTTTAAATTTATACTCCCTCAAGTACTGGAAAATTTGAAAGTTAAACAATTTTGTGACCGTTTAAGGTTATTGACTAATAGCCCAACACTTACAGCGGATAAAATATCAGTGCAAGTCAGTTCAAACAATTTCTACATTCAACAATGCACCGAAATTACCCATCAAAAACTGTTTTACGAACGATCCCAAGTTTGGTTGAAATGAAAAAACGTCCATGCACGGTTGGAACTCGTTTTATTTATTGCGCATAACCGTGACCGTTCACTGTACGGTTTTTTTTTTGAGTAGTTGGAACCATTATAGGGAAAAATCACAGAGTGGGCGACATCTTTTAATGATCGTATGCACTTCTCGAGGTGTAAACAACAAACTAACTTTCTTTTAATTATATGGGTGAAAAGTGAACTTTATATTGTTACGATATTTTCTCCTTGGGTTCGGTAATTCTAAACTCTCAGTACAATAACTAACAACTTTTATTCTAGTAGTTCTTTACAATAAATTTAATTTTACAATAACTAATAAACACTTTATAATTATTTCAAAATATTTGACTTTAAAATAACTTCAACGTAAACTTTAAAACTAACTTACTAACTCACAACTTCGATCTATGATTCCGTTTAAATACCTCCGAATCAATGTTCTTAAATAATCGACATTATTCAAAGAAATTCCAGAATCATCCAGTGTCTTCTGTATCTTACTAGCAGATCATTAATATTCACCCCAATTTGTGGTCTACGCGCCGTTGCCTCAAGGCAAGGTCCATAAGGACGGACCAAAAAAAATCGTAACAATATATTATTTTGAGCAATTTAAGCATTGAAAGTGTTATATTTAAACGATATTTTGTGAAGAATTGGTGTTAATTAACTACAAAATCTGGAAATGGAAAGGATTAAAAAAGGTGACATGGAGATAAAATCGCAAAAATATGCTCTGTTCCACAATGCTCTACATATGGCAATTCGATTATATATTTGTATAAATTTCCTTTAAATTGTAAGGCAGCTGAGAAAGGGAAAATGATTTTAAAGATAGGAAAACCAATCTCAAAGTTTATATTTGTTTGCAGCAAGCACTTTGTAAAAGATGATTTTTTCAGTGGTAAGTTTGATATTGTTGTCCAATGATCTATCATTTTATTTGTGATTATTCATAGTAACTTCAACAACACAGAGAAAACGCATTTGAAAGATGATTTTTTCATTGAGACCGTCAGTTACACATAAAATGATATGGCCATCCTTAAAAACCTCTTCACCTTCCTTAATTGGTCGAACACATAATACAATATATCCAAAATTAATATTTTCACTTTTATAGGCATTGCAACAAGAATTCCAGGGAAAACAGAACTGAAAAACTTCGAAAACAAACCAAAATTGATACCTGGACACACCTGGTCTTTACTGGCATTTAATGAGAATCCAGCGACAATAACACTGAAACGTCGAAAACAAAGCTTAAATCCAGCTGTAATCCAATAGTTTAACACAAAAAATTAACTTAAATCTTTGAGATAACTAAAATTCCCTTCTATAAAAACTTTGGTTTTACGAATGATCAAATAACAGAATATTTGTTTTTCACACCTCGATACAATATTTCGTCATTGACAGCGCCATCTCGCGTTACGCGATTTTTTCCTATAGTTTAACACAAAAAATCAACTCAAATCTATTAAATTCTCTTCAATAAAAACTTTGGTTTTACAAGTGATCAAATGTCAAAATTTGTTGTTTACACCTCGATCCGACATTTTGTTATTGACAGCGCCATCTCACGTTAAGTAATTTTTTGCTGTATAAAATACTCCTACATGAACAATCTCTATGAGTGGAAGCTGTTCCGACAAAGTGAGACAAATAGTGTCTCGTGCTCTCTTTCTTCCGAGCAACGAAAATTGACAAATGCAAGCGCAGCACGAAAGGTTTGCCTTGGGGAAGAGAGAGAATAAATAATAAAGTCGTTACCGTAATGTTGGAACATTTTTTCCCATACCGACTAGCTATATAGGAGTATTGCATATATGGTTGGTACAAACCTATAGATATTAAACCTTTTTAAAGTATGGCAAATAGATGTTTTTTGATAATTCTGAAAGTGTTATAGATACATACATACATAAAGTCACGCCTTTTTCCCGTAAGGGTAGGCAGAGACCACTTCCTTCCACTTGCTAACGTTCTTACACACATTTTTTGCTTACTCTACTTTCATCAGTGTTTTCAGACATGCTCGTCGGTTGTTGGTACTATTGACCTGGCCTTTCTTCAAAACAATGTTGATCTGATCGAGATATGTTCTCCGACGACTACCTCTACCGACTTGTCCATTTACACTCGCCTTATAAATTTGTTTCGTCAATCTTCCTTCATCCATTCTTTCTACGTGTTCAAACCATCTAAGCATTCCTTTATCTATCTTTGTAACAACATCTTATTTTACACCACAGCGTTCTCTTATCTCACTATTTTTTACTTTATCCAACCGAGTCACTCCGGCTATACTTCTCACACTACTCATCACCGCAGCATTAATCCTATTTTCATGCTTCTTCTGCCAAACCCAACATTCACTACCATCCATAAGTGTAGGAACCAACACACCTCTATGCACCGCCAGACGTGCCTTTTTTGACACTTTCTGGCTATTCATAAAGCTATGCAGTGCCCCATTCATCTGTTTTCCTGCCAATACCCTTCGCTCAATGTCACTGTCATACTTTCCATCTCTAGTAAACTTTGAACCCAAGTACACAAATTCATTTACTTGTTCCACTCTTTATCACTCAATCGAAACTCCACAGTTTGTCATGCTTTCTCTTTTTTCAAAAACCATTACTTTCGTTTTGCTCACATTTATTTTCATCCCTTTGATTTTCAGGGCATCATGCATAACATTAATTATCGCTTGCAACTCCTCTTCAGATAACGCTAATATGACTTGATCATCGGCGTAAAGAAGACATTTGACGATCAAATTATTCATTTTTAATCCATACGCACTCTCTTTCAGTTCTTTTAAACAATTGTCTATGTATAAGTTAAACAGCCATGGCAAAGTCACACATCCCTGTCTCACACCTTTTTCGATGTTAAACCAGTCCGTGCAAGTTCCGTTTATCCTGACACAAGCACTGGAATACTCGTAAAGTGATTTCAGATACTTACTATTGGTTTAAGAGAGATCATTAAATAATTATTAGATTTATTTCTACAAAAATCCAAACGGTTGAAACATAACTTTTACGAAATTTTTTCATTACAGAAAAATTTAATAAATACATCTTAACTTCGCTGCCGTTAACTGCGGCAAATTGTTTGAAACTAGTTTCATAAGAACTTCGACGAAAATCTTGGCCTTCATATTCGAAAAACTTTAACACTAAATTACACAGCAATATGGTCGCCATCCTCTGGGTGACATTACAACAATCGGGGTACTTGCACAAGCTATAAACTCTATTCTTGTGGTGCTGACATTTATCGCGACAGGAGACTTTTCAAGAAATTTACGAATTTTGTGATTGGCGTTGTTTGTGTCCTAGAGAAAAAATATGAATGTTTTAATATACGGGACCAGCGCATTTTTATTATAGCGCAAATCTATGTGTAAAGTAAACAGGATCGCCCTAATGAAGAAATACGTTGGTTGATACCTAAGTAGGCGACGGAAAAAGCAAGATTTAATGAAAATAATATTTTCTAAACATGTACGGTAGAGGTATCTCGATCAGATCGACATTGTTTTGAAGAAGCGTAGCAAGTGGAAGGAAGTGGTGTCTGCCTACCCCTACGGGAAAAAGGCGTGACTATATAACGAATAAAACAAAGAACAACTATTACTACTTAAAACGATATCAACTAATTTTATCAACAAATTAAAGAGAAAGTACTTAGAGATAGCTTTATTTTGATTTGGTAATGAAATTGAAATTGGTATTCGGGACCGGACTGGGACCATTTGGGGCCCTCAGCTAAAACCTGTAAAGGGGCCATCTACCGGGGGGTCTGACCTGCGAACCTGGGCAGTCCGGGCCTGTTGGTATTGTTTCCATAATGATCTCTTTAAAAAATTAAGGTCGTAATTTGTCAAGTAGTTCCCAATTAAGGTAATCCCTTTTTTATCACATAATTATCGTCCGATATTTCAAAAGAATTCAAAAGAAAAACAAGTGCAGACCAAAAAAAAGAAAAGTGTTACAATTGTTAGGTATCATCATCATCATCATCATCATCATCACTCAGCTATAGTAGTCCACTGCTGAACATAAGCCTCTCGTTTATTTTGCCACTCTGCTCTATCTTGAGCCATTTGTATCCAATTACCACAGATTCTTTTGATGTCATCGGTCCATCGTGTGGGGGGGCGCCCTCTACTACGATAAGCTTCGTGCCTCGGACGCCACTCCAATAGTTTTTTAGACCATCTTCCGTCAGTTCTTCTAGCTACGTGGCCAGCCCAGTTCCACTTTAAAGTTGTTATTTTTTCGATTACATCTATAACACCTGTTCTTTGGCGAATAATCTCATTTGGTATTCGGTCTCTGAGGGAGATACCCAGAATAGCCCTCTCCATCGCCCGTTGGGTGACATGCAGTTTCTTTGCTGACTTTTTTGTAAGCGTCAATGTTTCGGCTCCGTATGTCATCACTGGTAATATGCACTGATTGTATACTTTTCGTTTTAGACTGATGGGAATATCCGACTTGAAAACATACTTTAATCTTCCAAAGGATGCCCACCCCAAGCCTACTCTCCGGAGAAGTTCGCACGTCTGGTTGTCCCGTCCTATTCGGATCTCATGACCCAAATATTTGTAGGCGGTGACCTGTTCAATAGATTTGCTTCCAATAGTTATGTTTTTACTGGGGACTAGGTTTGTCATGACTTGCGTCTTTGCAAAGTTAATTCTTAGGCCAACTTCCCTTGAAGCATTATATAATTTTTCCAACATCATGGACGCTTGATCTATACGGTCGGTGATAAGGACGATATCGTCTGCAAATCTTAAGTTATTTAATCTTTCACCGTCTATATTTAGGCCCATTTCCCCCCAGTCGATTTTCTTGCAGACATATTCGAGCAGTGTGGTGAACAGCTTTGGAGAGAGGGTATCTCCTTGACGTACACCTTGTTCTATTCGGAATGTTCTTGTGTTTTTATGTAATCTTACACACGCCGTTGCTTTCTCGTATATACCCTTAATCAGTGCAATGTACCTGTAATCAATTCTGCATTCTGTTAATGATTTGAGCATATGTTGTTGGCTGATTGAGATTAGGTATCATAAAGTAAAATAATTATGAAGATGAAGTAGCCAATAAATCAGAATGTAGCAAGATAGTCCTGACCAAAAAGTGATTGGTAAAGATAGATTTATAAGGATGAAAAATTTGTACAACACAAATATTTTTTTAAATAATTAAAGTTAAGTACTGATTTTAATTAAAAAATGTAGTTAAATAGAGAAGACTTCATTCTTTTCAAAATCTTACCGTTTTGAAACAAAATTCAATGGTACTGGTACCAACTTAGTTTTGCACAAAAAAGATTGGCCATCTAATATTACCCCTTATATCATTGAAATATGCCACAATTGTCTTATCGTGACTGTTTTATTAATTTTATCATGCACATATTTGTTACCTTTTGTCATTATACCTCAAACTAACACTACACTCAACGTAATGAAAACAGGTACACACTGTAAAAGGGCAATGATTGATTGTTCCATCACATTGAATTTAACACAAGACGGAACTGTTGTGATTAATTCACCCTCGTTTATAGGCCGTTCATTTACGTACCGTGTCACAATTATTCCAACATGCAGGACGATCCCAAATCCGTTTTCCAAGAGCAATTTACATATTAAATAACGAAGATATTTAAATTAATACAGTTTAACATCAATGGTATTTTAACTAACTTCATCTAAGCATTTTGATTCATCCATTATATTTGTTCTTGTTCGTTCCTTTTCTCCTATCATCCTTGCTTTATAAACATCTTTCGTTACTGTTTACTTATCATTCATTGTCCGATCCATCTTAACACCCCTCTCTTATACCAGTTGAATAATGTTTTTGTTAATATCAATTTGCTCCTTACCGATCTCTCATTGTTTTACCAAAAATTCTTTTTAAATTATTTATCATAATCACATTCAATTTGCTCGTGTATGCAATAATAAATACCCTATTGTAAACAACCATTTTTAGCTATTTTAGGGTACATTCCTCTATTGTCACTACACCTACATTTCTCTAATTTATCTAATTAGAGTTTACTTTCATAGCGATTTACTTATCAGACCTTTTACTCTTAAAGAACATTATTATTATTTCATCAAGCACATACAACGAGATTAGATCTTTGTTGCTATATAAACATAGGCAACACGTATTACACTTCCTGACTAATTTTGTCATGGTAAAAGGTAGAAAGATACCATGTATGTATCTGATGATACTTGTCGACTATTTAAATTACTCTTTAAAACCACAAAAGGTAGTCTCGACATTATAAAAGTAAAAAAAATACCTACCCAATGAACTAGAATGGCATTTATCGCGAGCAAATCAAACTAGTATTTCTAATGAGACAAAAATCGGTGTTTTTGAGTTATGACTATGAAAGAAGGGTAAATATATCTTTATCAATCATCAAAACTGTATTAACCTAGCCCTCTGGCGGACAAGCTCTAAAGCTAGGTTGATACAGTTTTAATTATTGATAAAGATATATTTAGCCATTTCTTTCATAGTCATAGCATTGTTGTTTTTATACAATGGTCATAGCTCAAAAACACCGATTTTTGAGTTGTGTCACTTTAGAAACACTAGTGCGAAATTTGATCTCCAATATTTATAAAGTATAAGTACATAAAGATGAAATGGTCGGAATCATAAATATTTGCATTTAAGATGTCTATGCAATCTTAAAATTTACATGTGGTTCATCTGTTTATATCACTGATCCTTTTATTAGTAATTAAAAAAAATCATTATTGAAATTAAGTGAAATTTTTTGACATATTTTGTAGTTATTTTTAATTTATCAGTGTAATTTTAAATGTTTATTTTTTTTATTGTAAAATTTGATTGTGTTATAATATTTAAATTACCTCAGACACCGTGTGAACCAAAAGGGTACTTAAAAATATCGCATAATGTAGATATAATAATACTTAAATGATTGATCAATAATATTGTTATAAGATTAAAGATTTTTACAGTTTAATTCTGGTTAAAATTTTTTTAAAGAAATATTTACAGATATTTATAAAATTTAATTAAAAAGTAAATAATATAATTGTTTGATTTCTGGTGTATTAAACCGATGTGCCGGGATTATAAGCACTACGAGTTTTGACGGTTTGTTTAAGTTCTAATCAGCGGCTCCTACATTGGTTTAATAAAATGAAACCACATTTATGGTAAATATCGGACTAATTCATGTTCAAGTTATTTATGGTAATATCAGTCTCTGTAAGTGTAAGCCATTCTAAATAAAGTCAATCAACGGAAGTTACCAAGATTTTATAATAATTAAAATCAAGCAAGAACAACACAATCGAAAGTTTGGCTGCCACTGTTTCTTTTACACAGTCCGGTTGCCCATGCGTACAAGTAGTCACCTTGTCAGCGACGTCATGAAAATTCGATCTAATCTACGATCGACGTTCTAGCAATAACTAACGTGCTTTTGTAGGGCGATTTCGTGGAAGTACGTCCTGGCTTGATTGGTGTGTATACGTTCAGTCTCCCAGCCATCTTGTAGTAATCCAAAAGTATGCTTTTTTGAGGTGTGTGTTGATTTTAAAGGATTTTTAAGTGACTAGGATTATTTTATGGGTAAGTTGTTGTCTTTATAAAACATAGTGTTGTGATATTTTGTGGTATAAGTGAAAAAACGCTCCGAAACGTGACATTTTCTCATCTTAAAGTGTGCCCCTGTCAAAGCTTTCACTTGCTCTCTAAATACAGGAAAATAGATTTAATACTTAAAATTAGCATTGATGGAAATATGAGATTCTATATTTGCGCATAGGGTGCTCTTATGTTGTTATTAGTTTGTAGTAAAAGTGATAATCTTCGGTTTCGTTGTCGGTTTAGAGGCCAATATTGCTTGCAGAAACTTAGCCTTATTAGGTAGACCTTTGATTTATCTATATAAATTTGTTAGCCTGTAATTTCACAGGTGTTTAGTCATTATTGCTAAATACCTGCCAAATCTAAAAATTGTTACAGTGTGTTTAGTACATATAAGTCCGGAAATGCATGGCAATTGTTTTAAAAATGGGTAGGTGTTCCATAAGACAGGTTCTTCATTTTCAAGTCTATAGGTATATCTTGTTAAATGAGTCATCATTGACAGAAGACCCTGGGAGGTCATTACTTCCTTACCATGGAAGCAATAATTATTTATTTTATAATTTACTCATAAATGTCCTATTTTGCATTAAAAAACTATGTCTATATGTTTTACTGCCTTTTTTTAAAAGTAACCAGTAATATTGAAGCAAACCATTTTTTGATTAACAGTTATCCAATTAGGTAATGATAAATCAGTTAGGTTATATTGTTAATGTTTACACCTGTATATCGTTTTATTATAAAAACTAAAAGTTTTATTACAATACCATAAAAATGATGATTTATTGATAAACCTATATAAATATAAATAAAACAGTTGAATATTTAAACAATTTTAAATAAAATAGGTATGCCTTTTAAATGTATATTTCAACCTTTTTGTTTTATATGTGGTTTTCAAACTTATGCATTATTGTCTGTAAGGTATGGCAATTATTACTATTTTTTTTTAATATTATTTTATATATTCATTTCATTTTATAAAGAGATAAGTAGGATATAATAATAATTGTGGTTTTAACAAACTTGCAGCTTTCATGGGTGACAACATTGGTATGGTTACTTTTATATGAAATTTAGTTATCAATTCCTATTGAATGTATTCTTATCTACAAGTTACACTTCTGTATTTGTTACAAATGTTATTAAAATAATTGATTGTTTAATAAATGTGTTAATTGACCTATAATTTATCCAGGCATACTTATCTATCAGTATTAGGAATAGGCAAACTGTTTTCCTAGCTTTTATATTAGGTGAAAATAATCGAAACTTATTGCCATATACTTCTATGTATGATATACATATAATATAATATAATAATTTAATAAATAGTATTTTTGGCAAATGTAATACAAGATTCTCCTGGTGCAACACTGGGTTATTAGAACACTTGCCAATAATATTCTAGAAATATTTAGATCAGTTTCTGATCAATTTATTTAAATAAAAAGTTATTTTGTCCAGTTCACACGATTGACAAATTGTGATCATTTTTCATGTTTGGTTGGTATTACATTTATAAGTGTTATTAGAGATTATCCATTCACAAATATAATTCAAATGTTTACTTATAACTGATTTACCTGTTACGATCTTCCTACTACTTTTCCTATAAATAAATAAAGACTTAATTTAATACAGTTCACTTAATAATTAAATTTCCAAAAAGTTCTTTTAAAGTTGTAACAACCTTCATAACGTGAGCAATTTATTTTTATTTCTCTATATCAAGACTTGCATTCTGTCATTGAATTTGCACTAAAACCCAGTACAAAATAAGTGATGATAAAATTGGTCTATAAAAATTTAAGTTCATTTTGTTTTTTTTGTACTTGGAAAATAAATAAGTAAAATTAAAATAATTTTTTAGTTGGAAACGTGATACCTAACTACCATTGTGGATTTAATGTTTAAATTAATTATTGCTTAAGCTTAAATCATTCTAAAAACAGCTTGTCCCTATTCCTTATAAGACATTGTTTAAATATTGTAGGGTCGTTCTCTTTATATAATTTTTTGAAATTTGTTGCTATGAAGAATATGTATATATATATATATATATGATGAGCTTTATTTTAATATTTACTTCTGATGCATTATCTAAAAGAAGTAATTTAGTGAAACAGGAAAAGACTACTAAAAAATTATTATCTAGTAAAGATGATGATAGACAAAGAAATAATGTGTGCAGTATTCCAGGTATACATACAGGTATATTTTATTAAGATTATTATGGTAAAAACTGAAAATAATAATATCAATGCCTGTTATTTATTAGCAGGGGCACTCTTCTGGTTGGATATTACCTCATTTTAAATATTTAGAAAATGTTGCAAGTTCTAAATTTAAAAAAAATATGGTTTATTCAAATATTTTTTCAAGAAACTAAACTTGTTCATTGGTCATGCTTTTTGGATACCAAATTTCAAAATGAACTTTCCAATTTTAGTGTTTAACAATAATAGCTTGTTAGTAATGTCAAGTCATTTATTCAGTTCCACATTCTCTGCATTGAATATGTATATAGGTTGGTATTTGCACTTTAGGTATGTGACTCATAATTTTCTTTTATTTACAATACAGGTTAATGTAAGCATAGTTTGTCTAATCTACTTTAGAAATAATTATTTTTTATTTGCTTAAGAGTTCTAGATAAGAAAAAATCATTTTTCCTGTATACATATTTTAAGAGGTTAATAAAAAAAATTACAGGCAGTATTATAATAATTATTCCAAAAATATTTTAGCATATACTCCTGCAGTATATAAGTAATTTCATATTTAAAAAATTATTGTTCATTTTATTTTTCCTCCTCAATTTAATTTCTACTTTGGCTAAAATAATAGATCATTAAAAATTAATAACATTTATTCCAGTGATTACAGTTGTAAGTAAAAAATGTACTTTGTTTTATTTTTATTTTAAGTTCTATAAGTACCTTGAATATACAAAACTGAAACGGTAACTACACTTGCAAAGCAAATTTGTTTTAAATATCAGACTAAAGTTATTATGGTAGTTAATTTTTTTTTTTTTGGTTGAGATTTTAATGTTTTTAAGGAAAAAATGTTTTCCCAAAAACTGTGTCAAATGTACTAGTAATATACTTCTCCACTTTTCGCTTGCCATTGTTTGAATCATTATCAGGATTTTATTTCGTTTTCTTATTTTTATTAGCAATCTGAAAACATGTAGAAAGAAGTACATACACAAATTAGTTTTACTGGCTAATGTAATCACTTATTTGGCACGAGGGGAATTCAATTTACCGATTTAATACTGCGTTGATCGTTGTAATCTTTTATTGCATTTGTCCAAGTCTCTTTGTGGCCTTGCGGACTAAAAAATTCTTGTTAAAATAGACAATTACTCATTGGGATGACTGTATGAAAATGTGTTTGTGGATTCTGACTAGAATCGTTGGATTTGACTGAGCTTACCGTATTTCAATTGCAAATATCTATACTGGGTTATTATCGCGTTAATATTTCATTATGTTGACTATATTTGTTTTTTTTGTGTATTATCTTTTGTTCACAAAAATACTTATTAACACGTTTAACCGTTGTACTGCTTTCTTTTACAAAGTTTGAACTGGCAATATCTTAAAATATAAAAATTACTTTTCTTATCTAAATGATAATATTATTACTCAAAATTATCGCATGCTGAATGAAGATTGTTTGTTATTTATTTACTAATATATTTCGTGTATTAATGTAACTCCCAACTGGAATATTGACGTCATGTTTCCTATTTTAATTGGCGATCAGTAAAATCAGTGAATTTATAGAAGCATTGTAATTATTTCGAGTAGTTTACACCCCATATGACAACAAAATGAAATGGTATCAAACAAATAGTTACACTTAAAAAAATTCAAATTACCAATAACTAAAAACAATTTCTATTACTACAAGTCACGTCATCATCTTTCACACAACCAGCATATTTTTTTTAATGTCAGCTTAACACCTACTCACTACTTTAAAATTTGATGATTAAAGGATTTTGTTGCTGGCTGCAATATCTCATCAATATTCTGAGCAGTAACAAAATCCTTAAATCAATAAAGTTTAAAATAATTAGGTGTCAGCTGGCGTAAACAAAAAAAATCATGCTGGTTGAAAAAGCCTGTCAGTCCTTAATTGCTGGCTTTGAGCATAATTTTTATTCACATTCTAAGCAGCAGCAAAATTTAAAATAATCAGGTGTCAAGCGGGTACACAAAAAAATTATGCTGGTCGAAAAAACCTGTCGATATTTAGTTGATAAGCTCTTAGCATATTTTTTATTAATATTATAAGTGGCAACAAACATCTTTTAATCAGTAAGTTGTCAGGTGTCACGCTGCAATAAACAAAAAAACTATGCTGGGCGAAAAAATGTGCCGATACTTAGTTGCCATTTTGTTAATAAGCTCTCAGCATACTTTTTATTAATATTATAAGTGGCAACAACATCTTTTAATCAGTAAGGTTTAAAATAATCAGGTGTTGAGCTGGCATAAACAAAAAAATTATGCTGGTCAGAAAAAACCTGCCAATCTTTAGTTGCCATTTTGTTGCTGGCTCTAATCATATTTTTTAATAATATTCTGAGCAATAAAGTTTAAAATAATTAGATGTTAAGCTGGCAGAAACAAAAAAAATATTGCTGGTCGCAAAAACTTGCCGATCTTTAGTTGCCATTTTGTTGATGGCATTATCAAAATATCATGCTGGTCGCAAAAACCTGCCCATAGTTAGTTGCCATTTTGTTGCTGACTCTCAGCATACTTCATATCAATATTCTAAAGCAACAAAATCTATTTCCACGTAGGTATTTTTAGTAAAAACTGCTTTTCATGGTAGCATGAACAATATTTATCGGTGCCGATCTATAGGTACGGGCCGTACCGTACGGTCGATTTTTTTTTGCTGCCGTCTCTTTGCCAATCCTTTTATGAATATTCTAGTCAGTAATAAAATAAACTTTTGGCAACTAATCAGCAACAAATTCTCGTGTATTTTTTTTATTTTACGGGCTTTCCACCGCTAGTACTATAGAGCTTCTAATAAATACTAACAATAGTTACGAGTATTCTGATTTTTTACACTGAATTCGAATGAAATTACAATCATATCCGTTTAGCAACTTCATGTCATTGGTATATTGTAAAATAAAAATAATTACATCGATATTCGTAGTAGGACATGATATGAAATATTTAAAAACTTTGTTACGAAGGTCGAAACTTTTTTTTCTGAACCGAGAAAGTGGATTTTTACGTTTTGCTTACGGCGGCGGCGAAAGGTCAGTTTTATATTAACTGATAATAAAAACTGCTTTCTTCTGTTTTAATGTTTTTGATGCCTCCATGACGATACACTTTTAGCTTGATAATAAAATGAAACGATCTCTAAAACTAATATCTTGCCCTTACATGAAGTTTGTTTTATTTGAAAAAGCCTAATTAATGTTAGAGGATGATTATCTAAAAATGAATAAAACCACGAATTCAGTTTTGTGCTATATTTGAATTTTTGAAAATTCCTATTTAAATGCTATGTGCAAAGTTCATTCTGAAATATCTACCACACTTCGTCATACATTTCACTCACAATCAGTTTGCTTTATTTATTCTTACTCTCTCAAGTCGCAGTATTTCAAATTTGTGTTGTCCCAAAAAGTATGCTTCAAGTATGATAAATTCACCACATATATTTGCATTTAAAAATAGTTTACCTACAGGCTGTATATTATATATATATATAAATATACAGCCAGTAGATATATATATATATATATATATATATATATATATATATATATATATATATATATATATATATATAGTAACATAAAACTGAGAAGATATGGGATGTGCAAGCAGGATTTAGAAGAGGAAGGAGATGTATGGATCATGTCTTTTCATTACGAGGTATAGTCGAAAAATTCTTGGCTAGAAGTCAGAAGGTCTATTGCGCTTTTATAGACTTGGGAAAGGCCTATGACGAGTGGTGAGGAATAAATTGTGGTCGACATTGTCTATGTATGGGGTGAGCGGTAGTTTAATACGAGCACTGAAATCTCTTGACGAGGATTCCACTGCTGGTGTCAGGATAAACGGAGCTTGCTGGTTTAACATCGAAAAATGTGTGAGACAGGGATGTGTGGCTTCGTCATGGCTGTTTAACTTTTACTTAGCGATTGTCTAAAATATTTGACAGAGAGTGCGTATGGATTGAAAATGAATGATTTGATCTTTCACTACCCTTCCACAATTACTATAATACTAAATGTTAATTGTATTCTTACTGCAACTACGTCGAAAACTCAATGCAGAGTGCAGTACTAGAGATGGGATTACCAGATCCGTATGGTCGCTAAAATTATGTTGTACTCTACCTAAAAAGATCGTCGCGTGATTTTTAGTTTCCTAACACGTATAATTTATTCTTCATTTACCTCTCATGTTACATTTTCGTTATTCCCATAAATCGTTGGTAACCACAAGGTTATTACAGATAATTCTTTAAAATGCAGCATCTTTAAATTTTAATTAAAAATAAATTAATAAACTTTTGTCTATGTGTGTATGTATATACATACATACATATAGTCACGCCTTTTTCCCGTAGTGGTAGGCAGAGACCACTTCCTTCCACTTCCGCTACGGTTCTTACACATATCTTTTGCTTCCCCTACTTTCATTAGTGCTCTTATACATGCTCGTCGGTTATTGGTACTCTTGACCTGGTCTATCTTCAAAACAATGTTGATCTGATCGAGATATGTTCGTCGAGGTCGATCTCTACCGACTTTTCCATTCACATTTGCCTTATAAATTTGTTTCGTCAATCTTTCTTCATCCATCCTTTCTACGTGTCCAAACCATCTAAGCATTCCTTTATCTATCTCTGTAACCACATCTTCTTTTGAACCACATCGTTCTCTTATCACACTATTCTTTACTTTATCCAACCGAGTAACTCCGGCTATACTTCTCAGACTACTCATCTCCACAGCATTAATTCTATTTTCATGCTTCTTTTGTCAAACCCAACATTCACTACCATTCATAAGTGTAGGAACCAACACTCTCCTATGCACAGCCAGACGTGTCTGTTTTGACACTTTCTGGGTGTTCATAAAGCTAGTGAATGAGAGTTTGTAAGAATATACTCACATGGAAATAAGGATATTCTATTCTGAGTTGTAAATTTTCAACTAAATTGAGTCCATTTTTAAACAAAAATACTTGAAAACAACTTGAAATAGCAAAATATAAAACCCAAATTTAAATTCAATTTTATTTCAAAATAAAAAAAATGTATAAGTGGTATGTCCTTAATTATTTATAATAGCTCTTTGCATGGATAGAATCAAGACATCTATTTCTTGTTGAGGTTCCTGCAAAGCCTTAAATAATTGTTGGTGGTTTTGAAAACTCCTGCTATCTCTCAAAATTCTTCGTTGAAGCATGTTCCATACATGTTCTAATGTTCTAATCCATCAGTATAATTTTTTTTTCTTTTCTTTTTGGCTTCTAGATGCACAATTGGTCGAAGTATTTTTATTAATGTACCTTAGCATTGAAAAAATTTAAGATTGAGATCGATCCTACCTCCAATGCTGATTCTACCTCGAAAAAAAGCTGTACCTTCTCTATGGGAATTAACTTCTTGAACATTTTGCATTCGTGCTTTATTGTTCGGTATTCTTCATAATCTTACACGTCTTTAGTCAATCTTGACTCGTGTGAAAAGAAAATAGGACCCAATTGGATATTTTGCCATTAAAAGTGCTCTTCATCCTAAGCCAAACGAGACTGGGATCCCAGCGGTCTTTTCAAACAAGTGATCTCGTGCAAACGATTTGATAGTCTTGGAAGAATTTTGTGTTCCATGTGCTTGCAACAGCTGCATTTGTTACTTAAGTGCCATTACTGTAAGGTAGGGTTTCTTCTTGCAACTAATTACAAAAAACTATCTTCATTATGGGTTGTAGATATCGTTCGTCCTATGTGTCTTTCAGATACTTCTTCAGTATTCGCATAACAGGCATTTATTTAAGTGGGACATTACGCTTTAAGATGTGCCAAATGCACTGTCTGTCCAGATCCATTATCTAGCATACCAATGGCTTTTAGAACTTGTTCGCAGTTTAAATAATGTTTTACTGTGTTTACATCAAAGTTTCATGTGATTTTCTTTGAACTCAAATCAATACTAACATATTTTCTTTAGTGTTTGAAACCGATAACATATAGAACAATAACAAAAACAAGTTTTTTTTTTTAATTTTTTTTGTGATATAGTAAAAACATCAGAAAATATGACATACAATGTTTGTTAAATATACAATAATATATTAATGAGCTCAATTAAAATTATTTAATTATAAATTAATATGCTTGGATTATTTTTATGCGTGTATTTACCCGCAAATTTGTGTTTAAAATGAAAATATAGCAAACGGGTATGCGTAATGGAGATATATCTGACATTTAATAGTGCTGAAATAATGCAGAGCAGTATTTTCTCTTTTTGTTCGAGTTGTTTACCAACACTTATGCGGAAGATGCTGCAGCACAGGTCGTGTCGAAAGTACGGAACGTAAAAGTATATCGAGAAAATCGACTTCTTTTTATTTCAAAATAGTTTTGGTCAAAAATAAATTTTATATAGGTCAACGTTTGCTAGGTAAAACTCGTTTGCCGGTTTTCCAAAAAGACTACAACAATGCTTCGCTTTTAGAAAGGATTTGGATGGGTTTCAAAATTTCACGAGCTAATTGCAAATATGAAAATTTTTAACCGTTTCGATTGTTTCCGTTTATATTTTAAGATTTTGTTACCCACACCAATCCGTAATAATTGCTGTATCAGAAGATATTTATGTATATTAAAAGTTGATTAATATATCCAGTGATTTCCGCAAAATAAAAGACTGAAAAAACACAATGTTTCATTTTTAAAAGATTGAGTGGAGATATTTTTGGTATGCATGCATGATAAACCATCCAAAAAGCGTGTGCATAAATGGGCCTTTATCGCACGCCGTGCGTTTGGAGGTTGCTAGATAACGGCTTCAAGATTTATGTTACATTTTATTATGAATGGTCAAATTAATAAAATTTTGTACAATAATGTAAATTTAGTTTAAAACAACCAACATGAACGGAATAGCTATTTTATTACTAGGAAGAAAAAGGCACTTTACTCCCATGTAATACATATGATTTTTTTCCTACCCATTTATTAAACTTTTTTTTTTTTTGAAAATTACACCCCCAAAAATCAATCGCAGTGTTAACTGTCAGTGAGCCATAGCATATTTTATTCTTAAGAAAACATCTAAGAATCCTGAATTTAAAATCACCGTGTTTACTGTCAATGAGCCACAGCATACTATGATATTCTTATTTTAAAAAAGAGTCCTAAAGTTGAAATTTTTATTTAAAAACTTAACGTTGAAGTAACATTCATGTTTAATTATTACCAGAATACAGAATATACAAGATAATCTATGAATTACGGAAACAATTGGAATATAATAAATTCACAAGTTTCATACTTAAAATGAGGGAAGGAAAGTACTTTTCTTCCCTGGGGTGGGAAGTATGAGTTTTCATCTGGATGTGAGGGAGGAAAGTGTGTTAAATTCTGTACTGGGTGGGAGCGATATGTATAGTTCTGGGTCGCCGAATGGCTGCCCAAAAATTGCCTGTCTTTTGCGGTCCAGTGCCCCGCAGCAGTACAGTATGTGTTTTACTGTTTCCGGATCCTTGTCGCACAATCTGCAGTACAGGTCCCCATTATACAGTCCCATTTTGTTAAGGTGCTTCTTTTCTGGTGCGTGACCGGTCAAGGGCCTCGTAGTGATTCTTAGCTAATTCCTGTTCATTTCTAACAGTTGTGACACGATCCTTTGATGTATTCTTTCCCGTGTTTGTTTACTGGTCTAATTTTTCAGTAATTTTTGTATTTTTCCCAATCTCAGTCTTTTACAGACACTCTTACTGTACGCAAGGAAAGTCTGTACTTTCTATAGGGGTAGAAGGAAAAATTATTTTAACGTACTAACAATTCTGATTATTCCATATTGTGAGGTTACCTGCAGCGTTGTTAAAATTTGTATTTACCTACCTACTACCCACTTGATAAAATGCACAAAAATTATTGTAATGAACTTCGAGTTCTAATGCATTTTTAGTAAAAAATATCGTAGACACAAAGCATAATTGCATTTAAAGCATTCGCAACTCGTTGCGCATGCCATAAAATCCTGATTATGTATTAGTGTCATAATATACTATTGTTTCGAGTTACATAGGGCTCTAAAATTGGACCGTCTTGAACTGTCTGTCTGTTACTAATGTTGGTAATTCTTCTTTTAATGTACATACATGCATACATATAGTCACGCCTTTTTCCCCTAGGGGTAGGCAGAGACCACTTCCTTCCACTTCCGCTACGGTTCTTACAAACATCTTTTGCTTCCTTTACTTTCATTAGTGCTCTTATACATGCTTGTCGGTTGTTGGTACTCTTGACCTGGCCTTTCTTCAAAACAATGTTCGAGATATGTTCGCCAAAGTCGACCTCTACCGACTTGTCCATTGACACTTGCTTTATAAATTTTTTTTGCCAATCTTCTTTCATCCATCCTTTCTACGTGTTCAAACCATCTAAGCATTCCTTTATCTGTCTTTGTAACCACATCTTCTTTTACACCACAGCGTTCTCTTAGCCCACTATTCACCCAACATTCACTAACATACATAAGTGTCGGAACCAACACACCCCTATGCACAGCCAGATGTGCCTTTTTTGACACTTTCTGGCTGTTCATAGAGCTATACAGTGCCCCATTCATTTGTTTTCCTATCAACACCCTTCGTTCAGTGTCACTGTCATACTTTCCATCTCTTGAAAACTTTGAACCCAAGTATACAAACTCATTTACTCGTTCTTGATTAGAACTTCACAGCTTTTCATGCTTTCTTCTCTTTCAAAAACCATTACTTTCGTTTTGCTTACATTTATTTTTATCCCTTTGATTTTAGGGCAATATGCATAACATTAACCATCGCCTGCAACTCCTCTTCAGATGACGCTAATATGAGTTGATCATCGGCGTAAAGAAGGCATTTGACGATCAAATCATTCATTTTCAATCCATACGCCTTCTCTTTCAAATCTTTTAAACTATCGTCTATGTTTAAGTTAAGTTAAACAGCTATGGCGAAGCCACACATCCCTGTCTCACACCTTTTTTGATGTTAAACCAGTCCGTATAAGCTCAGTTTATCCTGACACGAGCAGTAGAATTCTCGTTAAGTGATTTCAGTGCTTGACTATGCTGAGTAAACTAATACCTTGGTAGTTCTTACAGTCCTGATGCGAACCTTTTTCCTTGTAAAGCGGCACAGTAACGGCCTTGCACCAGTCGTTTTTTAATGTATGCTCATCAAACCCTCGTTTCTATTGTTTTATTAATTACGTTCTCAATGCTGTAGTGCTTGACTTTATGGACAGCTCTTCTTTTTATTAATAAAGTCAAAATTCAAACATTTCCGATTATTTACCATATAAAATATATTAATCGTTTTGCTGAAGTTTTAACCTTTTGCAATGAAACTGTTATAAATAATTGTTAATTTCGATTGCTAGTCAATTGATTTATCATTGCTGAGGTCACTTAAACAACAGTTAAATAATTTATATAAGTTTCCATTAATCGAAATAGTGGCAAAATTAATATTACCTATAGTAAGTATTTTTACAATTTTTGCGATTTAAATTAAAAACGTTCAACTTCAGCAATTAAAAGTAAATAAAAAAAATACGTGGCAGTCGCGGTACTGACCGATAGAAGCCACGCTTCAACGTAATAGTTGGAATAAACGTTTGTAGTACGATGATTTTTTTAAAATGTCAGTTGGAGTATAAGTTTTAAAGTCTGCTAACACATAAAACAATCACTACTCACCAGATTCACTAATTCTTTCGAACCACTCATATTTTAAACTTCATTAAGACATAAGAAGCATAGCTTCAAAAAAATTAATTTACTTTTGAGATTACTAAGGGTTGCACTTTTCGCCAGTGACAAATAAAAGAAGGGCTGGGCAGTCATGAGGACTGCCGACTAAAGTGAAAACTTATAGCTACGATATAACTTTAAGCAACAATTATATTCATTTCCATATGGTTTATTCACATACATTTTTATTGGCTATACACATAGTATCTGTATTCAATGCACTTCATTCTCTGCATAATTATCACTCACTTTAACAATACTCAAGCTATTTGTACTCATTCATTTGATTATATTCTAAAAACGATACAATGGACTTATGGTAAATAACAAAAAATTGCCTATACAATTTTTCGCAGATCACTCGCAAAAACTCCCTCAATTAAAGATAGGTTAAAAACTTCCTTCAAAAAGGTATA
The DNA here is from genome assembly GCA_950111635.1 of Agelastica alni. NCBI lineage: Eukaryota > Metazoa > Arthropoda > Insecta > Coleoptera > Chrysomelidae > Agelastica > Agelastica alni. The sequence continues at coordinate 40,600,622 of OX467708.1, read as the reverse complement.
CACTTTTTCGCAAACAAAATTTACACTGTCTGACAGATAGAAGTCCCGAAAATATACAATTACAATAACAATAAATATTTCGCCAATCTACAAAATAGTACAATGTATCTCTTTTATTTTTTTATTATTTTGACCACTGCTGTGACCTACATCGAAAATACCCCTGTCGCTGACGTCAGCGTTTTATTAAAATTACCCCGTCTAACCTGCTTTTGAGAAGTTTTTTTTTTCAAAAATACTCGTACCAATTATGCATTTCACAAATTCTAGTTTTATTTAACAATTTAACTGTCGGTTCATATGATCATCTTTTGTAAGTTAAGTAAAAAGTAACATTCGTGGTAGAATGTCAACTATGTATGTTTCATCGGTAAAAAAGATATCTACTCTTCTCACGCTACTGTATTGTTCTATTCAAAATTTCTATACGCTTTAATCTGACAATAATAACTTTTCGTTACCTCGATTATCGGGTGTTTTTTGCTACTAAAAACCTAATTCAGAGTACTTTTTTTAAATTTGAGTGTCCACTCTCATAACCTACTTGTGCATCGCTTTTAAAGTCAGACGTTGCTTTTATATCAAAGAAAAATTATTTATGATATCATTTATTTTTTGTCCCTGACCTTCTGAAATGAAACCTCTAAAGCGACTCCTTTTGTTAGATGTTTTCGGAGATTAATTACAAGGTTGCTACCACAGACCTATTATCAGAGGAGACGATCCTATTTACTTTCAAACACGATCATACATCCCCACTTTCTGGTCCACTGTATTATCTTGATACTTCATAATTTTCAAATCAAAATATTCCGAAAACGGTACACAGTATTGAGTTGTACCTTTTTGGTGTAAAATTGAATGATGTTTAAGTTTACTTGAAATTTTAATTAATAAATCTAACCTTAAAAAAGTTATGTTTAATAATACTTGGTACGAACCGTGTAACTAGCGCCCTCTATGAGAGTCATATATAAAAACAAATTCATGGGATGTATCTGCTTTTAAAACATATTAGTAATAAAATTTCATTCAATGTTTCCAGCAGTTTCGGCAAAATCGTAATAAATGTGTATACATTTTTTTTCTTCAACGCCCTTTATCTTGAATACGGACGGCGTTACGTAAAATTTTTACCGAGCAAACTCCCAATTATTTTTCAGTTTTCTACCTATCCTAGAGACAGGGTCACCTTTTTTTGAAACACCCTGTGTATAATTTTCGAAATTAATAATTTCTTTGAACTTGTACTCAAACATGTATCGCATAACATATCCACTTGCAAGATTTTCATGGCAAGGGAAATATCTCGTTGCTACGACCACGGTACAAAACATTTCGCACACGCGTTCCGGTAGCTTCTTATTCGAGAAAGATTCAAAACGCGTCTCTGAGAACCCATTAGACAGGTAAGTGATATAAGTTCAACGCAATTAGTAATTTATATACGCATACGTACGATTATTTGCATACAACAATAATGATGTTAATAAACGTAGTGATTTGTTCGACTTTGTATTTTATTTAAATTCACGAATTTGTCACGAAAACCCAATTTCCGTGACAAAATCTAGATTAGTACGAATGGATTTTATGAAAAAAATTTTATACTGTAGTGACATTTCTGCTCACGCATACAAAGAAAAGTACATTAATTATTATTGGTTTGTAATAAATTGCTCGAAAAATTTGGATCTGTAAATGATATACAGAGTGATATTTGATGTTCTATCAGGTTAAATTGTATACGTTTGGAGCTTTTAAGTTTGTTGACATACATACGACTTGATTAAACATTCTTCGGAAATCCTTCGAAATAACACAGCTCTAAAAAAGGGAAAAAGTTTGATATTAGATTTGTAAAGAATCACCCAGATCTTTTCTGAAAGCAACGCCAACCAATCAGAAGGATTCACTTGTCGTTTTACGAAAAAATATTAGCGTCCCCTTTCTCCTTTAGTTGACGTGGACCTTTTTTTAATAAAATAACAGACATTTTTGGTAATGTTTGAAAATAATTTAAAACTACGACTGTAACATTTGTACGCAGATAGACGAAAAAAATGAATATCCAGTATATCCAATGTTCGCGGCGCCAGTCTTAATAAATTTGTTTCAACAGTTGTAAATACGTTCAAATACTGTATAACTCAAAAACTGTTTCACTTTCACATTTCTATATAATGATTTATAGCATGCAATCTACTTTGGTGTCATACATTTTTGGTACCTGTTATTCTAGACGAATCTAAAAGTACAAAAAGATGTCTCGTTTTACTAAAATACATTTTTTGGCATTTTTATTAAAATCTGTGTCAAAATTTATACGTGGTGGACAGCTTTTATCGGGACGCAATGTATGTTTTATTATCGGATTTATATTAAAATCCTCTTCTCATTTTGTTTACTGTCAAAATTATTTGTTTAATTTATTATTTATTTAGTGTGTTTAATGTTAGTATTATTGTTGAAAAGTATCAATACTTTAATAATAAACTTCTTATGTTTTTGTTCGATTTATTACATAATTTGAAAGTGTATTAATCTGTCGACTTCAAATAAAAAAAAATAAATGAAGGTTTGAATAATAGTTTGTTAATTTCTTTAAATTATTTAGAATAAATTTTCACAATAATTTTTTACAGACAAATTTTGGAAAACAATATGAATGGATATTAACAATACAGTATTTTTTTATAAATAACGATTTTAATGTTAATTGCTAAAAATAATGCTAATGTGTCATATTTAAATATTTTTTATTCAAAGGAATGAAGAAAATAATGCATTTGAGTTTGAACTCGCCTTGTACAGTAATGCTTAACATTTGACCATTTGTCTTAAAACATGCCTTAATATTTGAAAATAATTTTTTTTGACGTTGATAACGTCTTATAAATCGATGAACGCCGGCTGCACGAACGAAAAAGCGTGACTTATTGTCACGTTCTGCCTTAGCCGAGCGTGCAAGCGACAGCGCGGAACAAACGATAGAGAGGCACGATCGGCCTAAGCGTTCGGCTTATGACGCATCTATCTATCTCCCACTCCATTGGCCGATGCGTCCGAGTAGTAGAGAGACAGCCGCAGCACACAACACAACACGTGAACTGTTTTGTAAACTGTTTATAAAGTGAAGTAAAAAGTTAATGTAGTTTCCATTGTTTATTAAAACAACAATTGCGGCAAAAAAGGTAATAAATGCTTGCGTTTTAAGAATTTGATTAGCGATATAATCTCATATATTTTTTCTCTGATTATTAAAAAAATATTCAAATTAACGAGTGCAAATAAATGTTGATTTATCGAAAAAATTGTAATTTTCAATTAACTTCCTTGTATCATACAAAATATTGATAATTCAGTGATAATAATTCAATTCAATTCATAAAAGTATGCAATTTTTCATCAATATTTTCTTATGACGTTATCACGTAAAATTATCGTCCGTAAACCGATTTTACATACAACCAATTTTTTTTTTACAACTGATGAAATGGACGAGTAGAAAAAGAAAAAAACTAAGTAAAATCCTAAAAATAGACAATTTTTGGAGAATTTTGGAGATTTATGACAGTTTGGAAAATGATGACTTCAATAAAAAAAGAATGTCAGAAAATAATTTTAAATATATAGGAGGTATCCAACATAAATAATACTCTAATCTAATCTCTAATCTAATGCGCCAAGTACTCGATGAATGGTATGGAGGGATTGCAGTGGGAGGAAGGCGCATAAGTAATCTGAGATATGCCGATGATACTCTCATATTGGTGACAGATCAACTCGAGCTGGAAATGATCATGACAAGACTGAGAAATATAAGCAAAGACTACGGGTTAAAACTAAATATCAGTAAAACCAAAGTCATGATGGTAGACCGGAAAACGAACAACTCTCCACGTATCCGACAGGTAGCCGGTTTCGAAGTAGTGGATAAATTTATTTATCTTGGCTCCCTCATCACCGACATAGGAGGTAGCGAAGCCGAAATTAATCGACGGCTAGCAATAGCAAGAACGGCCTCTACTAAACTGACACGCATATGGAAGGACACGTCAATTAGTAAAGCTACGAAAATCAGGCTGGTCTCTACTTTAATTTTCCCAATTGCATCATACGCGGCTGAAATCTGGTCGATCAGACAATTGGACAGAAAAAAAATAGATGCATTTGAAATGTGGGTTTACCGACGAATGCTCCGAATATCATGGACGCAGCACCGTACCAATGTATCGATCCTAGAAGAACTGAAAATCAAGGCCCAAGAGAATAAACCGGAACAAAGTTCAGTATTTCGAGCACGTCTCCAGAAGACCGGATGCTTTAGAAAAGCTGGTGGTTCAAGGTAAAGTCGACGGACGAAGGTCACGAGGAAGATCTCCAACCCGATGGGTGAACGGAATCACAAACTTGACAGAACAGAGAGGAGTGGAAAATTGCTATAAAAATGGTAGATGCATAGTGCCACCAAACCCTTGTGAGGGTAATAGGACCGAGGAGAGAAAGAATTTGTATTAATTAGTATTATGTGACCATGTATAAATTGTAATTGTTGATTGTATAATTATTGTTCGAGTATAAGTGTATAATGGGGGTAACGTCCACGTGACGGATCAGCTTAAAAATGGGCGAATCAGTGGCGTCATAGTTTAAGATTTCTTCTATCTTTTAAAGGTGGCCTCGGCTACAAGTAACATAAATCCTACTTTTCAACATTTAAATATTAATGTTTAGTCTATAAAAATCAAAAATAACACCATAAACCTAAATAATTGTCAAATAAATCACTCTAAACTCGTAAAAGCTCAGAAAACCGAAATCGTTTACCAAACACGGATAACTTTATAAAAGATATGTCATTTGTTCTACAAAGTGCACATAGGATGTGGTGAAAAAGAAATGATTATCCATAGACTTTATTGCTACACAATCTACATTTTTTTTTCTTTTCACAAGAGGAAAATCTTTCATAGACACTCAGCGCTTCGGCTGCTCTGAGAAGAGCGTTCTACATTAAAGAATTACAAATTACAACGTACCTTCAGTCTTGAATAAATAAATTTCTTATACTGGCTTGTTCTGGTCTGTTTCTTACGTTATATAGGATAAAATTTACAATAGCAAGAAAATTCTTATTGGTTGACCCTTTACAGAGAAAAAAAATAAATTTCCTTAAAAATAACAAATACTAACACGCAAATGTGTTGGCCAGACGTCTCATCAGCTTGCTCACTTTACATTAGTAAAATAAAAATGAAAAGGGTTTTTGCGCCTTAAATATTCGTTTCTCAATTATTGAACGTAATAAATTTGGAAATTTTCTAAAACGTGTCGAAGTAAAAAATAACGAATTTTAAAAGAACTTGGCAGACCTATTTCACGCAAAGGAATCTTTCAAAAAATGGAAAATAAAGGATATATAAAATAACTACAAAATCTAAATTACATAAAATAAATAATGATTGGATTTTTCACTCTGTACAAAAGTTTCTTATTTGTTTAATATTTTTTTGTCATACATTTGTAAAAAGTTATCAAATTTTATTGTAAATTTTCTATTAATGGTTTGTTACTTTTTGCTGTTTCCAATTTAATTTTAATTGTTACGATGTATTCAGTCAATAGGCTGGTAAATTTCGACTTCAACATGGAGAATTAAAAAATATGTAAAGGTTAACGTATAAACGTTAAAATTTGAGCAAAAATAAAAATAATTCGTCGAGTTAATTTGACAGTTTAAAATTATGCAATTTAGTGTAAACGTTTATCCTGGAGGAATATTTGTGAAATTGACTTAGGTACAATTTTGATTGCTACAAAGTTAGCGCTCTTGATATATTGATTTTTTGGCCAATGGCGCTGTTTGTAGTATTTTTCATTTTTTTACGTTTGTGTTGGTAAAGTATTTTGTATTAACCAACAAATTTTAAATTGTCGCACTGCTAATTTAAATTTCAGTAATTCCACTGTCGGAATTTCAGTTTGTGACTTTCACTATTTCGCGCATGTTACTGTGACGTAGGTATACCATTTACTATCGACTCCTATTGACTTTGCTAGCCCATGAAGAACCGCTTAAAACAACAAATAAACAAAATTATGTGGCATGTCTTATACTTCGTTTGTTTGACCTATTTATAAAGTTTTATCTTATTTTAGTTTGACCACCATGTTTCCCTTCTTGGGTACAATAACAATACAGCCATAAAATTTAAATGAGGGCGAAGCTTTTTGAATCAAATAACATCCAAAATATGGAAATTTATAATTATTAAGTCTAGATCATCTTCACTTGGTTAATCATCGTTTTTAAGAGTTTCTATAGTTTCTTTTGCCATATTGTTACATTACATTCTTGCGGTAGGGCCTTTGGTATAGGCACCTATGTCACCTAGATCTTTTAATCCTCTGTTACTACCGCTGTGTCTTCACAAAATTAAAGTCCGCTGGTTTTGGCAAACCGCAGGATTTCTGTTGGCCCTGTCTCATTTAGATCACTTGGATCCATTATCATGCGGCCCCAGGTTTAATACTTGTACACCGCTAGCATCGGGCAGCAACACAGAATATGTATGCTACTCTCTTCCTCTTCGCCGCATAGTCGGCAGTTTTTCTCAGCCGCCAGCTTAAGTTTGAAGAGGTGCGCCCTTAGTGCGATGTGGCCAGTGAGCAGGCCAAGCATGCTGCTTAGCCTATTTCGGTTCATCGTCTAGAGTGCGTCTGCCGTCTTCTGGAGAGGTTTTTTCATCAGCTGTCGTGATGTTCTGCAGCCAGTATTTGCATTGAGCGATATGTTCTTGCTCAAGTTTCAATTCATGTTTCGCTTCGGCAATTGGCAATCCGATCAACTGGCTTCTTTGTTCCACCAGGGTCCCATTTCTTGCCAGTTCATCGGCTACTTCGTTGCCATTTATCCCTGTGTGTCCACGAACCCATGTAAGAGTGACCTTTATTGCAGTCGCTAACTCAGTGAGGGCCTGCATGCAGTCCCACACCACCAATGATGTTGTGGTGCAACTCACGAGGGCCCCAATGGCTGCGCGACTGTCAGTAAGAATATCTGCATATCTCTATGTTGGTCACTCTTTTAGGTGCGTAGCACACCTGAGTATGGCATAGACCTCGGCCTGGAAGACAGAGGCGGATTTGTTGAAAAAATAATCTACGATACTTGGTATAACTGTAAATTCGAATATTGTGTGAAATATTTTTATTCGTTATTCTCAAACGGGACGGTTATGCTTTATGAAAATTCATCTTATCTTTATTGTTATCGTTCAAGTAGGTGGCTATACAAGCCAAACAAACAAATTTATAAAATGAACTAAGATGGGAGTCATCTTATTAAAATAATGCTATGATGGCAGCAGAAATATCTTTTTCGTATATAACAGTAGAGGATCCGAAGTAAAGTCGACCTTCACCCTTCACCCTTCACCTTGATGGATAAAGATTATTTTATAAATAATTTAGTATGTTAAAAATCATAAAAAAAATGGGTTGCCTGAAAAAATCCTGGCCAGGCTATTATTAATTAAAAATTTAAAAATCACTTTTTTTGTTAATTTCTACCGATGAGTTTAACGAACAAATTTTATACCCACCGTAAGTTCAAAGCCTATAGAATATGCAAACGTAGGGTTGCCTATGTTTTTCCCGGCCTAATTATTGGGTTGCCAGGTATAAACAGGTATTTTGGTCGCAGTTATTTTCCCCTACTTGTTTTATCTATAAATTAAACATAAAAAAAGCGCTGTGTTATTGCGAACACAATGATATAGGGTTGCCCTCAAAAAGCTAGTCCTAAATGATGGTTGTCGAATTTTTAAAAATAAAATTTTAATGCGACATTAAATAAATTACTAATAAAATAATTTTATCCATTAAACAGATACGTGAAGGTCGATTTTACTTCGGATCCTTTACTATAAATATTGTATTGATATTGACAACACGTGATCGTACTCATTTTTGTAATTAAAAATGGTTAAAAAGTGTTTCTTATGTGACTCAGATAATCTCTCAATTGATTTTAATGAGTTTACAGCGAAAATGTATGGCGTGAATAACTGCAACAGAGTAAATGACGCAAAAAATTGAATTTTTAACAAAAATTTTGCTGCGAAAGAAGACCACGAACAGTTTTTAAAAAAAATTAAAAGTTTTGACTCCAACACTATACCGCCATGCTGGATATCCCCACAACAAAAAATTTTGAGCAAAATTTTTGTTAATTCCATGTGGAAGATGATAATCAATCTACCGAAATCAATAATCAAAATTGTACTTTAAATGAATCATGCATAGGATAAAAATTATGAATTAAAATTTCCTTTTTATTAATGTAATATTTGTATTTATGGTGTAGTGTAATAAAATTTTTGTACTGAACAAAATATCCTTAGTGTTGGTTTTTTTATTTTTAAATTTGACATTTTCGACGGTTCATTTTTTATTTTTTATTTACTTTCTTTCTTGAAAAAAGAACTCTCAAATTATATATTTCATTACTTTCGTACGTATACTACCGGTTGTTCTAAAATACAACTAACTCTGTGTCTTCGTCTATCGCACAAGATTTTTGTCTCGGACCGCTTTGTCGAACGTTCACATGGTACAGTCATTGGGTATTTTTACTTGGAAAGTTTTCCGGGAGTTTTGAAAATTGGTAATTTTATAGATTTTGACGTGCTCTTACCGAATTTCAACTTTGCCACCTCGTATCTTTGCCGCTGGCGCCGCCATATTAAAAAAATGGCGCCTTAAAGTAGTTTTTTGATAATAACTCCTTTCCGACGCATTTTACAGGAAAAACATATCTTTACAAAATAATTGTAGAGAAAATTTCCTACAATTTATGTCATAATCTTTTTTCCTTTAATCAATAGTTTCGGCGTACGAGCGCCGTAAAGTGTAGTTCAACACACGTTTTGGCAGAAATACTCATTTCCACACCACCATGAGGTAGAGAAAGTGGGGCGTTTTTTAATCGTGGTATCCCCAGTAGGCCTAATCCACATCTGACTTACTATTTCCAAATTTAGTTCAATCTCTGTCGCTTCAGTGTTGTTGATGGACCAGGTGTTGTGCTTTCATCGTCTTCAGTACTGATTGAAATATCAAAGACGGAAGTTTCACCACAGTTCGTGCACACAACGTGGCACTTTAGCCCTGCCTTTCTGCATCCGCAAGCTTTTTGGCAACCTTTCTTACATTTGCTAGAAATAAGTTTTAGCAAGCCTTTCGGAGCAGGGGGTTTGAATGTAGTAACAGGAATGAGCCCGTTCTTGTATTTTTTCCATCCCTATTATTCTATATTTTGTTCGTTCTCATACCACTGCTGAACCTGGTGATAAGTTCGAAACGAATGTTGTCGTGTTGCTGCTTCTGTTGGTGGTAGCGACGCAATATTAAATTTACTTTTATATGCTGATGCTGTAAAGCATGCGTATCTATAATTATTTAAAGATGTACTTTTACGACTTTTTACATCACTGTAACTGTATAATTCGATGAGGAAACGTTCTCCAGCTTTAGCAATGACTTCTGGATCAGCATTTGGATTTATAAATACTTCGATAACCTAGTTTAAATCATGGTATTTTCGGAGTACTTTAATAAATTTCATTAAAATAATGCTGATGTGGTATCACAACCACTAAAGGCATGCAAAAATAAAATATTGTTTGCGGCTGTTTTATCTTTTATACTATTTATGGAGTATATTTGTCGTGAAATTTTTCCTTTTCCTGGTTTGACGCCGTCAAAAGAACGAGGAGATCTACATCTTCACCGACAACTACTACAAAATCAAATAATGGTTTACGGCGGTCGTACGCCGAAACTATTGATTTTAGGAAAAAAAAAGGTTATAACATAAATTGTAGGAACTTTTCTCTAAAATTATTTTGTATAGATATGTTTTTCCTGTAAAATGCGTCGGAAAAGAGTTATTATCATCAAAAAACTACTTTAAGGCGCCATTTTTCCAATATGGCGGCGCGAGCGGCAAAGATACGAGGTGATAAAGTTTAAATTCGGTAAGAGCACGTCAAAATCTATAAAATTGCCAATTTTCAAAACTCCCGGAAAACTTTCTTGGTAACCTCTATTTTTTCAACCAAACGTCTGTACTAACAGTCGCATTAAAATTTTATGTTTAAAAACTTTGACAACCATCATTCAGGACAGATTTTTTGCGGGCAACCCTATATCATTGTGTTCGCAATAAAACAGCGCTTATTTTTATGTTTGATTTATAGATTAAACAAGTAGGTGAAAATAACTAGGACCAAAATACTTTTTTATACCTGGCAACCCAATAGTTGGGCCGGGAAAAATATATGATTTTTGAATTTTAATTAATCACAGCCTGGCCAGGATTTTTTCAGGCAACCCATTTTTTTTTTAATTTTTAACATACTATATTATAAATAATTTTTATCCATTAAACAGATGGGTGAAGGTTGACTTTTCTTCGGATCTTAGACTATAAACATGTGGTTTAATTAGCATTCTTTTGTCGTCGAAACTCCGGAGACTTTTACTAAAAAATGAAATTTCATTACAACAAACTGACAATAACTCGTTTAATAACATATTTCTCAAGGTAATTATGAAAGCCAACGGATAAAAAAATATACATCTAATTAGGTAAACAATTTTCCTATATATTTTTTAGTTTTTGTTTGTTTTTTTGTTGCATCATTATCAATCTACAGATTTTCATTTACGTAAATTAGTTTAACATGTAAACATACATGGGGATGCGTAATCTTATACGTTACTAGTTCGACGCAGTGTAGCTGTAATTAATTAACTTGGTAATTTAAGAAATATTATTTTGTTTTTGTATATAGCTAAATGGCAATTTATATAATAAAAATAACCTTATAAAGACGTTTTATGTTTGAATGTGTTTTAACAAGAAAAAAACTACTTTTTGAGCCATGATAAAGAATTTAATAAAATTCGAAACGTTGTCAAAAAACGGTAGTTTTTTTTTAATATACCGATCCAATTTCCAACAAACTTCTTAAGTTAAGTTAATAATATTAGTGTTTGCTACAAATTACATGCCACATTCGCATGTAACACCATCGGGTGACGTGCAGCAAGTTGCCACTTTTTGACATCGGTGGAAAGAGTAGCGTACACGTGACGTCACTGCTTGAGTTGGGTAACATGCACGTGGTACAACAAATGACCTTTATAAAGTTATGTGTGTTTGATTAACAATTTTGGTTTGCTGAGCATTTTTGCCTTACCATAAATACATATAGTCACGCCTTTTTCCCGTGGGTATAGGCAGAGACCAACATGAACAGAATAGCTATTTGTATTACTGGGAAGAAAAAAGGCACTTTACTCCCATGTAATTCATATGATTTTTTTTCTACCCATCTATTAAACTTTTTTTTTTTTTTTAAAATTACACCCCTAAAAGTCAATCGCAGTGTTAACTGTCAGTGAGCCATGGCATATTTTATTCTTAAGAAAACATCTAAGAATCCTGAATTTAAAATCACCGTGTTTACTGTCAATGAGCCACAGCATACTATGATATTCTTATTTTTAAAAACGTATCCAAGAGTCCCGAAGTTGAAATTTTTATTTAAAAACTTAACGTTAAAGTAATATTCATGTTTAATTTTTACCAGAATACAGAATATACAAGATAATCTATGAATTACGGAAACAATTGGAATATAATAAATTCACAAGTTTCACACTTAAAATGAGGAAAGGAAAGTACTTTTCTTCCCTGGGGTGGGAAGTATGAGTTTTCTCCTGGATGTGAGGGAGGAAAGTGTGTTAAATTCTGTACTGGGTGGGAGCGATATGTATAGATCTGGGTCGCCGAATGGCTGCCCAAAAATTGCCTGTCTTTTGCGTTCCAGTGCCCCGCAGCAGTACAGTATGTGTTTTACTGTTTCCGGATCCTTGTCGCACAATCTGCAGGTCAGGTCTCCATTTATAGTCTCATTTTGTTGAGGTGCTTCTTTACTGGTGCGTGACCGGTCAAGAGCCCCGTAGTGATTCTTAGCTGATTCCTGATCATTGCTAACAGCTCTGCTGTCCTTTTGTAAAATAATCCTTTGATGTATTCTTTCCCGTGTTTGTTTCCTGGTCTACTTTTCCAGTAATTTTTGTGTTTTTTCTAATCCCAGTCTTTTACAGACACAATTCTGATTATTCCATATTGTTGGGTTACCTGCAGCGTTGTTAAAATTTGCATTTACCTAATGTTTATTCTTAATTTTTGATGAACGAATACAAATTATCAGGGCAGGATTCTTCTTTACTCTTGTCACACAAAAGCAAATTACACATTTCGCTTCTTCCGCAGCTACCAAGAACCTCAATTGGCAACGACTTTCAGAATTAAATTCAACTCGGGCTTTAGCAACAACTTTTTCAATTTCCGTCAAAATTATGAATACGTTCGTAGCAACAATGACGTTTGTTAATTAAATAAAGTGTCAAATGACGTAAATCTACCCACTTGATAGAATGCACAAGAATTATTGTAATGAACTTCGAGTCCTGATGCATTTTTAGTAAAAAATATCGTAGACACAAAGCATAATTGCATTTAAAGCATTCGCAACTCTTTGCGTATGCTATAAAAGCCTGATTATGCATTAGTTTCATAATATACTATTGTTTCGAGTTACATAGGACTCTAAAATTGGACCGTCTTGAAATGTCTGTCTGTTACTAATTTTGGTGATTCCTCTTTTAATGTACATACATACATACATACATATAGTCACGCCTTTTCCCCGTATGGGTAGACAGAGACCACTTCCTTCCACTTCCGCTACGGTTCTTACACACATCTTTTGCTTCCTCTACTTTCATCAGTGCTCTCATACATGCTCGTCGGTTGTTGGTACTTTTGACTTGTCCAAATCATCTACGCGTTCCTTTATCTATCTTTATAACCACATATTTTACACCATAGCGTTCTCTTTTCTTATTATTTTTTACCCCACCTTGGTAGTTCCTACAGTCCTGATGCGAACCTTTTTCCTTGTAAATAAAATAAATTAATATTCTGGTTTGAAAAGTAGGATTTATGTTACCTCTAGTTGAGGCCGCTTTTTGTCATGTAGATAGAATCGGAAGCTTTGATGTCACATGTACGTCACTCTTTCTACCGTTGTCAAGCTGAAATATCACGTGCACGTTACCCATTTGACAAGTACATATTTTTGTGCTAATAATCTTTAAAAATGTCAATAACACGTACATTTCACATATCCTTTATTTTTGACCAAGAACATTTCACGCCAATTTATTCTAACACAATACAATCTCAAATCGATTTTTATGGTTTATGTAATGGATATTTTTGTTCGTCAAAATTCTTCGTATTTGCTAACAAAAAAATTCGACTTATTTACATGACATAAACGTTTATCTCAGTTTATTAAAAATATTACTTTTTCTCGTGTGGTTGACGATAACTTTTCTTTTAAAATTATAATTTTTTCGTAATTAACGAATGTTTTATTATACTACATTCGTAAAGAAATTTCTATTCTTTATTCTTGGACCCGCACATGAATAACTTATTTTAAGTTATATTCATTGTTATCACAAATAAAATTAATATCTAAAAATGTTTCCAATATATTTACAGTAAAGTTAATGAGTTTTCTAGCGTGCATAGATTTATAGCGAAGATGATTAAGTACTTTGTAGTCGTCAAGAGAGTTGAATATATTTATATTTATTACCTGGGGAAAATTAACATCTTGGTGACATCCATAAAGGACGTACAATATCCTGTTTAATAATAAGGAGAGCATTCATAATCATCTCGAGTTTTTTTATGATTCAATAAAGCAGTATTAAAGTGATTATGAATCACTTGTAAGTCGTAGTAGAAATCTTTAGAACAATTAAGAAGATTATTTTTTATATAATTTTTGTACATTAACAAATCTAAAGCGTCGACGTTTTGTCCAAATTGTATTGGGATTTTTTAAAAAAGGGAGAAAACGATAACTCGAAAGTGTCAAAAACGCCAGGAATGACTGCGATCTCTTAGAGTAGAAAACGCCATGTCATTGTTTAGCCGGGTATTTTTCAGAGCCTTGTAAATTTTAATGTAGGATGTTGGAGATAAAATAAATCATGTGAAATTTATTATTGCATAATATACTAAAAAAACTATTTTATTTTGCAACTATTTTACTTTTTCGTATCCTTTTCTTACGTGGTGTAAAAAATAATGTAAGTATCAACTACGTAGAGATAAAGTACTAATGAAAACCACACGTACACCATCCCTTCTTCAAGAGAGCAGCACCACTTCGAGTCCTGATTTAAACCGGATTAGTTAACTACCAGTGGCGTATCCTAAATATTTTGTAACATTTACCGAATATTTTCCAAGCAATGTATTGGAATTAAAAGTATATACATACATACATATAGTCACGCTTTTTTCCCTTAGAGATATACAGGGACCACTTCCGCTACGGTTCTTACACACATATTTTGCTTCCTCTACTTTCATCAGTGCTCTCATGCATGCTCGGTTGTTGGTACTCTTGACCTGGCCTTTCTTCAAAACAATGTTGATCTGATCGAGATATGTTCGCCGAGATCGACTTCTACCGACTTGTCCATTCACACTCGCCTTATAAATCTGTTTTGTCAATCATCCTTTATCCATCCTTTCTACTTGTCCAAACCATCCAAGCATTCATTTATCTATCTTTGTAACCACATCTTCTTTTATACCACAGCGTTCTCTTATCTCACTATTCTTTACTAGATTCAACCCAGTCACTCCGGCTATACTTCTCGGACTACTTATCTCCACAGCATTAATCTTATTTTTATGCCTTTTTTGCCAGACCCAGCATTCACTACCATACATAAGTGTAGAAACAAACAAACCTCTATGCACAGCCAGACGTGCTTTTTTTTAATACTTTTTGGTTGTTCATAAAGCTATGCAGTGCCCCATTAATTTGTTTTCTTGCCAACACCCTTCGCTCAATGTCACTGTCATACTTTCCATCTCTCGTAAACTTTGAACCCAAGTACACAAATTCATTTACTTGTTCCACTCTTTCTCCCTTAATCAGAACTTCACAGTTTGTCATGTTTTTTTCTCTTTTAAAAACCATTACCTTCGTTTTGCTTGCATTTATTTTCATCCCTTTGATTTTCAGGACATCTACATAACATTAACCATCGGCTGCAACTCCTCTTTAGATGACGCTAATATGACTTGATCATCGGCGTAAAGAAGGCATTTGACAATAAAATCATTTTCAATATATACGCACTCTCTTTTAAATCTTTAAAACAATTGTCTATGTATAAGTTAACACCTTTTTCAATGTTAAACCAGTCCGTGCAAGTTCCGTTTATCCTCACACAAGCAGTGGAATCCTCGTAAAGTGATTTCAGTGCTCGTATTAAACTACCGCCCACCCCATACATAGACAATATCGACCACAATTCACTCCTCACCACTCTGTCATAGGCCTTTCCAAGTCAATAAAAGCGCAATAGACCTTTTGACTTCTAGCCAAGAATTTTTCGACTATACCTTGTAATGAAAAAACCTGATCTATTCATGTCCTTTCTCTTTTAAATTCTGCTTGCACATCCCATTTTTTTTCTTAGTTTTATTCATTACTCTTTTAACCAATATCTTTGCATACAGTTTGCCGACTATGCTGAGTAAACTAATACCTCGATAGTTCTTACAATCCTGCTGCGAACCCTTTCCCTTGTAAAGCGGCACGATAACGGCGTCTGGTACGCTACCACTCCTCCAACAAAGGTTAAAAAGGCGGTACAGCAATCTAGTTACCACGCTTAGTCTAGTATATACCTATAATAATAATTTCAATAACTCCAGTTTTCTTAAAAACTATCTGTTTTTATTACTGGAATATTGTGTGAGTTAAGTAAAAATATATTCAGCATTGGTCGTAGAATGAGAACTAGCAAAAAATATGTTTCATCGGTATACATAATATCTCCACCTTTCTTACGGATACTGTTTTATTCTTTTTAAAAATTCTCTACACTTTATTCTGACATCATGACTTGTTATCAACACCTCGATTATCGGGTATTTTTGCCACTAAAAATCTAAGACTGCTTTTGTAGTGGGTGAGCCACTTGTGTATTGCGTACTTTTTTTAAAACTGCTTTTGGAAGTCGGCCGTTGGTTTTATATCATAATAAAATTATTTAATAATATAAGATTTCCTTAATTCTTTGTCCCTGACCTTCTGAAATAAAACATCTAGAGCACCGCCTTCCGTTAATGTGTTCGGAAAGGAAATACAAGGTTGCTTACCTTTCTCTACTTCTTGAGGCTCATCGCGAACACTGAGAAACAACTCGTTCGATATTCCTGTCACAGCCAATACTTGGCGACGATAACTTTAAATAGAATTTTGCAAGCCATGTCTCGCCTCGTTTTTCATAAATTTAATGGCATTAGCATTCCTTCGTTTCTGCAGAGTAGTTCGTCTTACCGTTCGGTCTGCCCATTTTAAATTTGTAAACATCAAACATTCGGCAATTATCGTGCTTTGTATTAGTTCCAATTCTACTCCGTCGAATTTAGGCACTTGGAGGTCTGTCAATAGTAATTCACTTGACGTAAAGTTCTTTTCTCTAAGCGATCGGACTATATTTCTGTAGTAAACGGGTACGGTGCCGACGCAATATTGTGTCGAAGCCAAGAAAATCTTTAATTTTCGCGTTATGACACGGTTCTATTTTGGAAGAGGTAATTTCTTAAGAATTCTAGCTTTTTTGTTCATCTGGTTTGATAATTTTGAAAATTAAAATCTCGTAGTATGCAGAAATCCCGAATTAATAGTTAGTACAAACTTTTGAAAAATTTTCAAGATCATTAATTTGGAAATTTTAACGGGCATGTAAACAGCTTTGTGGGCACAAGATAAAAGTAGTCGTTTTTGATTTTAATCAAGCAATTTTTCATTGCAGAAAATCAAAAAAATAATTGGGTTAAGTACAAATAGATAATTTTTTTAATATGAGCATTATTGTTTGTGTTTTTTTTTGTAAAAACGTTTTAATAAATTTTTTGCTAAAATTGTTTTAACATTTATAAGAAGCAATGTGTATTATAAATGTTTGAAAGTAATTGGATAATTTAATTTATATCGCAATGGTTTGTTAACTAAAAGTTATTGTGCCCTTCCAAACGTTGGGTAAATGAGGTTA
Source organism: Agelastica alni (assembly GCA_950111635.1). Taxonomy (NCBI): domain Eukaryota; kingdom Metazoa; phylum Arthropoda; class Insecta; order Coleoptera; family Chrysomelidae; genus Agelastica; species Agelastica alni. The sequence continues at coordinate 40,583,381 of OX467708.1, read as the reverse complement.
AGCGGTCTTTTAATACGAGGGCAGTTTGATAAGTTAGTGACTTTTTGAATTTCCGGCGCAGTTACTCCAAATGCAACAGTGCTGCCGCCGTCAACTATAATCTATCAGTGGGCAACTTTTTAATTTTGAGCAAGCTACGTCGTGCAGTTGGTGTTTGATAGCCGTTCAAAGCAGACAACCTCGTGAATTTTTACGAAAATGGAAAAAAGTGAATTCCGTGTGCTGATTAAGCATTACTTTTTACGTAAAAAATCCATCACTGCAACTAAGGAAAGACTTGATAAATACTACGGGGACTCGGCACCATCAATTTCAATGGTTAAGAAGTGGTTTACAGAGTTCCGTTGTGGTCGCGTACCAGCACTAGTGACGCCGAACGTCCAGGTCGCCCAAGAGAAGTGATCACGCCGGAAATCGTCGATAAAATCCATGAAATGATATTGGATGATCGGAGAATGAAAGTGCGTGAGTTGGCTCATGCTGTAGGTGTATTTCAACTGAACGGGTACATCATATTTTATACGAATATTTGGACATGAAAAAACTCTGCGAGATGGGTGCCGCGATTGCTCACACTCGACCATAAGCGCAATCGTGTGACCACTTCAAAAGAGTGTTTAGCGATGTTCAGCCGTAATCCGGACGAATTTTTGCGCCGTTTTGTTACTGTGAATGAAACATGGATCCATCACAACACGCCAGAGACCAAGGAACAATCGAAACAGTGTGTTGCTCGGGGTGAACGTGGACCAAAGAAGGCGAAACAGAGTCTGTCAGCCAACAAGGTCATGGCCACAGTTTTTTGGGATGTAGGCGGTGTCATTCACATCGATTACCTCAAGAAAGGTAAAACGATCACCGGCGAATATTATTCAAAGCTTTTGAACAGATTCGACGTTGATTTGAAGCAAAAACGGCCGCATTTGGCTAAGAAGAAGAAAGTGCTGTTCCATCAAGACAATGCACGTGTGCACACTTGTCTAGTTACGATGGCCAAAATCCACGAATTGGGATACGAACTGCTACCCCATCCAGCATATTCTCCAGATTTAGCCCCCTGTTTCCAAACCTAAAGAAATGGCTAGGTGGTAAGAGATTTGAGTCGAATGAAGAAATCATTACCGAAACAAACGCGTATTTTGAGAGCTTTGAAAAAACCTATTATTTGGAGGGAATAAAAAAATTAGAAAACGCTGGAATAAATGTATCGAGCTAAAAGGTGATTATGTAGAAAAATAAAATGTTTATTTGCGGAAAAAAATTTGTCTTATTCAAAAAGTCACTGACTTATCAAACCGCGCTCGTACACAAATTTACATGTTAATCAATTCTGTCCACGCCAATCGCGAAAACAAAATTCGCTTCTCAAATGTTACTTGCACGAAGCGAAATTAAATTTATATAACGTATTACGGTGTTATTTCCAAAGTAGTCCACTCGAGATTGATTGTTACTCATTTTGTTAAACTAATAAGACTTAATTATGTCACACTTGTCTGCCTCGTCGAGAACTTCCGTTATAATGTCCCATTGTTTTATTTTTTTCTTGAATTATATGTAATATGTTACGTAGGTTTTAAAAAGTTTTTTATGTGGTCGAGGTTAACTAAGGACAAAGAGTCTATGGTTTCTACATACCTGCCAAAATAAAAACGTAATTTCGGCCGCCAGTATTAAAATAACGGGAATACAATGAAGTTGTATATTAGACTTGAATTTTTAAAGAAAGAGACTTGTTAATGGGCCCCACCATATTTCCAAAGTCAGCAGTGCCGATTCATACCGAATTGGTTACCAGTTGCGTATATTTAGCTATTAACGGAGAGGTTATAAATAATATGCGATATGCTGATGACACCGTCTTGTTAACGAGCAATCAAAGCGACATACAACATCTTTTAGAGAAATTAAATGATCGATGTAACGAATACGGTCTAAAGATAAATCTTAAGAAAACCAAGTTAATGGTAGTTACAAAGTTCCCCCAAAATCACAACCATGTAAACGTGTCAGTAGCAGACATCTTAATAGAGAATGTGTAGTCATACAAATACCTTGGAGCCTGGATAGAACAATCGGGTGACCAAACAAGAGAAATAAGAACGAGAATAGAGATAGCCAGGTCAACATTTACGAAAATGAAAAAGTTGTTCACCAGTTGAGATAATTGGACTTGGGATGAGGATGCTGCGTTGTTACGTTTTTTTCCGCGCTTTTGTATGGAGTGGAGGCATGAACTCTCAAGAAGAATCACACAGACAAACTACAAGCCTTCGAGATGTGGTGCTACCGTAGAATGTGGCGTATCCCCTGGACAGAAAAGATCTCTAATGCGGAAGTCCTAAATCGGATGAAAAAGGAATGTGAAGTCATTAACACCATAAAAAAGAGAAAGCTTCAATATCCAGGTAATATACTGAGAGCACCCAAATACGCACTTCTCCAGCTGATAGTTCAGGGAAAGATTGGTGGAAGGAGGAATATTGGAAGACGCCGTGTGTCTTGGCTTAAAAACCTAAGGGACTGGTTTAATTGTAGCAATGTTGAACTCTTCCGAGCTGCAGTCAATAAGGTCCGGATAGCTGTGATAATAGCAATCCTCCGATAGAAGATGCACTATAAGAAAAAGATGGGACAACACTGTAGTACGAAATGGCAAAATGTTTAGAGGAAAAGTTCAAGTACCAATCAAGAACGGAGTCCTTCGTTCAGGTCTGAAAAGAAAATGACTGAAAAATATTCTAGGTGAACACTTTTAAATGGGCCCACACAGTATATGTTTACAATTACGCAAACGAGTTAAATTAAAACAAGAAAAATGAATGAAAAAAATTATTGGCATTTTTGTGTAACTACTAAAATAAAATATATTGTTATGAAAAAGTAAATGGAGAAAAAAATAGTTTGTAAAAGTAAAGATGACATATGGTTTGATTGATTGGTTACACACAAGTTAAAAAATAATGGTTAACTTACCATTGGTAGCCAAAAACAATGTTTTTCTATGATTTATTTATTTAACGGACAAGCCAATTACAAGCCGCTACAAAAAGAACGAGCGAAATAAATTTACATTTGTACAAATAAATTCAATTTAGGAAGGATTTTTAACAGCAAGCATAATTTTATCGTGTCTCAATTAAGACATAATGCAGTGTCTGCATTTCTAAGCTCATATGATTTGCACGTAACCAAAAGATAAACACGTATTTTTTAATTTTTGGTCTGCTCGTTTGTTTGTTTGTCCAGGCACATCTCTGAAATTACTAAAACTAAACGAATTTTATTATGGTTTTCACATCTAGATGAGGTAAGAGTGTGAGAACAGAATATATGCTGTATTTTATTTAAATCGGATGTTAGAAAAGAAGGGTTATTCTCATTTAAAGATCTTAAAATTACTAAAAGATAAAAAAACGAGATCACAGTACGAAGTCCATCTTAATGAAGAGCTAGAAAGTGTTATCAGTACAAACGATACTAACAAGCATTGGCTTTATCTTAAAGAAATTTTTAAAACCACGAACGAAAAGTTCCTTACAAAGAAAAATACAACGGCTAAAGGCGAATGGATGGCAGGATATTTTAGAATTAATGGAAGAGCGAAGGCAATGTAAAATTCATAACAATCACGAGGGGTGCAGAGTTCTTCAAAAAAGAATAAGAAATGAAATTATAATTGTAAAAGAGAACTGGCTACATGTTGTTTGGAAGCTGAAAATCTTGACAGACTTGGAGACAACTTTCATCTACACAAAAAAGTCAAAAAATAGCCGTACTATACAATAATAATAATAGACCACCAAATTTTATTAAAAACGAACACAATGAAATAGTGACCGAAACGGAAGAACTATTGCAAATTCGGAGAGAAGATATGCAATTAATCTTTTTAAAGATGACAGACCAGAGAACTCCACTACGGAAATGTCCAATCTATCAGGACCAAGCATATTAAAAAGTGAAATCATGCACGCAATCAAGTTAATGAAAAATGACGAAGCTCGGAACTATGCAACTTTGTGTAAAGATTATCGCCTCATTAGTTTGATGAAACTCTTCCTTCGAGTTCTCCACACAGGACTTCATCGAAAATGCGAAGAAGTAAGCGGAGCTAGCCAGTGATATTCAGTCTTCAGACATTGATTCAAAACTGCCAAGATCAAAGAAAGGATGTTTTTGCATGTTTTATCGACTACAAAAAAGCATTTGACAACGTCAAACACAATCTTCTGATAAAATACCTTAGTGACTTGGGTTTGAACGGAAAAGATGTATGGTTAATCAGCAATCTGTACTGGTACCAAAAGGCAGAAATTAGAATAAGTAACGCTGGAACAACTGAAGATTTTGAAATGAAAAAAAGTGTTCGCCAAGGGTGCATCTTATCACCAATGTTATTTAACCTATATGTAGATTCCGATTGAATCACAGATTGTTCATTTTGGTATCAGAATAAACGAAATCCCTATTAATAATATCCGGTAAGCGGATGATACCGTGATACTAACAGACAGTGCACAAGACCTCCAAAGTCTACTAAATCAGGTCAATAAAGAAAGCCAAAGACTAGTAAAAATCAACAACAGCAAAACAAAGTATATGATTATTAGTTGGAATGAACACCACACACTCAAATACATCTTAATAGAGAGAACATAGGACAAGTCACACAATTTAAATACTTGGGATGCATGATCAATGAAAAGTTGGACCCGGATCAGGATATAAGATGCAGGATCGAGCAGGCTATAACAACCTTCCTAAAACTCCGAAAATTTCTTACGGACAAGAACTTGAATTTCAGCCTTAGATACAGGATGGTGAAATGTTATGTTTGGTCCGTTTTACTATACGGTGTCGAAACGTGGACGCTGAAGGCATCTATTATAAATAAAATTGTGGCCTTCGAAATGTGGATCCTGCGGCGAATGTTAAGAGTGTCTCTGGTCGATCATGTGAGAAATGAGGAAGTACCTATTCCAAAGAGCTGGACTAGCAGATCGAGAACTTTTCGAAAATATTAAGAAGAGAAAAATAGGTTATCTCGGACACATATTGCGTGGAAAGCGATACCAATTTTAACGCCTCATTCTCCAAGGTAAAATCGAAGGAGGAAAAAGAGGTGAAAGTAGAAAAAAATTGTCGTGGTTGAGAAACATTCGTCAATGGACGGGAATAAGGGACTTTCAAGAAATACAAAATGCGGCAAAAAATAGACTCATCTGATAAGAAAACGATGAACGCCTACGCAGGAATCTGTACGGCACTTTTAGAAGAAGAAGAAAGATATTTCTAGCCTGAGAAGTTGCAAGGCAAATAATAATTGCCATCGTCGAAGTCCTATAACGTCACAACTCGAACGAACCACAATGTTCATAAGAAAAAACAACACAAAATAAATTTGGTTATAATTTATTTAGGGTTTTAGTTTAAAAATCAATAGGAGGCGCTGTTTATTCTTAGAACGCGCTTAAGACATTTTTATAACAATCCACTTGACCGGCATCGTTTTAAAATTAGTTCCTTAAAAATTCACTATTGATGTTAAATCGGATGTCAAGCTAAAAGTTATCCTCATTTAAAGATGTTACGATAAAACTAAATTCCACGCAGCAAAAGCTAGTAAAAAATAAAGATTAAAAACAAAACACAGTTTTTTTCACTGATTCTCTAAAGGACGGTTCTTGGATGTTTTTAAATGTTCTTGGATATCTTTATTTAATTTAGGACGATTTTTAATTTTATCGTGCCACTCTTTATAAAGACATAATTATGTATTTGTTAAGTTAAACGGTCAGCGAATATCAGCACTACGTAGAAGAGAAAGCATGACTAATCCGATGTAACCTCGATGTGAATTTAAAGTCGATTTAAAATCATTTCGAAATATGTATTACAATATAGTTTGTTTTTGACTTCGATAATGTTCGATAAATTTTTTTAACCATTTTCAATCATGTTTCTATACCATATTTAACGATTCCAATAATTGGCTATCAATCTACTTGTTGATGTCATTAACACCGAAAAAGAAAAACCATAAAAAATAACTAAAGGAGCAATATTGCGACCGTGGTGGTTCTTAAATAATATTTTATAATTCACGCTGTAAAAGGTAATCGTGCATGAAAAAACCTTTGACAAAAGTAATAATAATTAGGCAACTCACAATTCTGCAATGTGGTTATTTAGTTCATTCGCATAATTATAAATAATTACTTTACGGCGAATTATAAAATATATGAGTCAATGACTTTGCCATATAGTGAGACACCTTGAACAAGTGATTGAACAGTTACTATGATTATGCTTGCTAACAACTATTATTACGGGAAATGTTTGTTGGTACATGATAGTGGTCGTCGCAGGGATAAATCCAAAAATTTGTCTTTAATTTCAATAAATTGATAAGTGTTATAAACTTTAATCGAACACTTTTACTATTTTTAACTTTGGAAAGGTATTGTTTTTAAAATACCCAGAACTTTATTTAACTGATACGAACTCTTGCATAATGGACACGACTTTTACTCGAAGAAAATCCAACTATAAATTAAATAAGTTACAAAAAATTTCAAAGGCAACTTTTTTTACTCTTCAGGTTTAGATAAGTTTTTTTTTCTGCATTGAAACTGCAACTAGTCAGGTATGACCAACCAGCAATTTTGCTTTAAAGTACTTAAAAACTAATGACCTAAATCTAAGACATCACTCACTGGTGTTTCTTAGCTTTTATCTCACCAATCACTTGTTTGTTGTGAAAACTACTTATACACTTATCACTTAACAGCACTAATTCAAAGGTCTTCACTTTTTTTAATCGTCTCTGTTGATCCCGGTTGTCCAAAATCTGCAACACTTCAATAAAAGGTGATTGTTTAGCCTAGTCTCGTACTCCCTGGCATATCTTTTGATTTCCTCAGCTATTATTGAAATTCTTAGATCCCTGTGTAGATCACAATTTTTAACATACCATGGTGCATTTACTATTCCTCTCAGCACCTTGTTTTGAAATCTTTGTATTATAGCTATATTGCTAGGTCTAGCGCATCCCCACAACGTTATGCTATAGGTTTTAATACCTGTACATATAACAGGAGTTTATTTTGGATAGAGAGGTGCGATTTCCTCCCAAGTAACCAAAACATGTTTCTATATCTAAATTCAATTTCTCTTCTTCTCACTTTGATGTGTTCTTTCCAGCGCAACTTAGCGTCTAAATTCATTCCGAGATATTTAGCCCTGTTTACCAGTACTTGCCTGTTATTTAGGAATATGTTTTGATGACCTATAGAAGTTTTATTTGTAAAGTTTACATGGGTTGTTTTAGCTTCGTTTAGCTTGATCCGCCATTAGTCGCTTCTTGTAATTTATTTGATATGTCAGCAATTTTTTCTCCTACTTCCAGATTAAGTGAACTGTTCAAACATCTTTAAGCCAAATGTAATGTTCCCAATTATTTAATTTTTGCATATCTTTACATATAAAAATTCAGCTTCCTTATGTTGGTCCGCAAAATTTGAAAAGTAGTCAATGGATTGACAAATGACTATATGTATGACATAGCTCATTTGATTAGTCACCGAAGCTTTGACTTAACGGGCGCACTGTGTTGAGAGGTACAAGATTTAAACCCGAAATTTTTTTGTTTATTATTATGCTTTTGTTGAGGTTTAATTTTTATTTTTTGATTTATTGTGAACAGAAATCGTTAATGTAGCTCTCGATGAGTTTTTTGGTTAGAAATAGCAACATATTTATTGATGTGAAAAGGTAATGCAACAAAAATAAATTATCGGTACAAATTTAATAAATATGTTTAACCATGTAGTACTTACGGTATTATCAAGCATCAGATTTATAGTCATCATAATCGGAACTACTGCAGTCGCTATCCTCATTCGGATTGTAAATGATAACAGGATTAACTCCTTCGATGCGGTTTTCACGAACCCACCATTCCTCTATTCAATTTTCACATATTGTAACACATTTTTCCTAGTAGTAAGCAGTATTAAGTGCTCGTTGCCAGGTTTCCAAAACAGCCTTATCCCTGTAACCATTAGATCCAATGTAATTGACATAATAAGGTTTGCATATTCCCCAAATATACTCAATGAGATTAAATTGGCAATGATAAGGCAGAAGTCTTAGCACACGATGTCCATGACTAAGTAGAATTTGATCCACTTCGTAAATTTTTTCTTTTTCGTGCCTTTTAGCTATAATAATTCCGGCTTGAAAATTTTTTTTTGTTAACCATTCTTTTATTTTCTGTACCGTCCAGGAGTTTGTTGGTTGCTTATTTAAAATTTCCGAATGGTACGAAACATCTAATACAATGACCGATGATTTAATTAACGATGAAAATAGTTTTTCTTTAAACCATTTCACAAACATCTCTGTATCCATATTGTGATGATAATCGGCCGATTTTGATTTTGACGAAAATTAAAGATCCGCCCCATCAACAAAACCATGCTTTTCACCTGCATGCACAATAATATGCCTTTTTCCTTTACTGTCGGTGTGTTTAATAGACTTTATGTTATCATCCTGCCAAATGCTTTTTGTTCCACCTTTAGCAAAAATCCAAATTTCACCCAGAAAAACAAATGAAGAGCATTCTTATTTACAGTGAGTATAATTTCTTAAAAATCGGTACTATACGATTCTAATGTCGGTACCAATACAATAATAACCCAGGATTACTAATTACTTTTCTAGAAATCTAACAAAAAATCAAACAATAATAAATAAACAAGCCAAATTAAAGCTTAGTTAATTAGTGAAATTTGTTTGGATTACTTACCTACCTCTCTTATTATGTACAATAAATAAAGTTATTAAGAACGGATTTGGTTGCAAAATTAACCGTGCTAACAAACAAACAAGAAGTATATTATGAAATGAAATTCGTTAAAAACATTAGGTGAATTTACTTTCGTACTTCTTAAATGTACAGTTGAATACTGGTTATCGAGTTTCTAACAATAATCCGAAACCACCGTATATTCATGAAATATGCTATATTTCATTTACATACATTACTATTTTCATGTTTTTAAATTTGTCAAGTACCTAAAAATAAACGTTAATAAGCGTTAATCTCCCAATCTCCAACAGTATTAATGTAGATAGTAAAAATAAACGTTAGTGTCAAAGCATATACCATCCCAGAACATATTCTTGTAGAGATATTGCAGTGTGAAAGGGTGCAGTGGCTGGTCTCCTACTGGTGACAATCCTGTTTTTGCCCTTGCTCTGGCCTTCTAAAACAATTGCGTTCTTCATTCAAGCGTCTTATCATGTGGAACGATTTTTGCCTAACAAATTGGCAACATAACGTTGACAACATCGCTCATCCAATAAAACTGAGGCCCGCACTACTTCCTGTTCAGTTAAAATCCTTGCTCGATTCATTTTTCCAATTTTTTGGGGTCAAAAATTAAACAGAAAACGTATTATTTTCAAAAAGAGAAAAATTTATTAAGAAATTTTTAACGAAAATCTATCGCAAGTACTGCAAAAAATTGTTTTTCTTCTAACAAATCTATATATGTGTATATATATATATATATATATATATATATATATATATATATATATATATATATAGTAGGTAGATATTCTTTGCTGACATACCATAAGATGTACTAAAATTCTTATCCTTAGGTCCTAAATTTAGCATCGAACCACAAATAGGTAGGGATATTTCTGTAAAGGGCATCCTAGCAGATGTGGATTATATCACCTCATCAATTCAAGACAAAAACTTGAGAAACATCACCATAGCTCAAGCCACCAACATAATAACTAATCATATTCATAAATCTCAAACAAATACTTCAATCTTTCGAAATCTTCTTATAAAATCTAAACAATTCCTTAAACAATACCCCAACCTGATTCTAACACAATCAGATAAAGGTAATGTCACTGTCATTATGGAAAAAGATCAGTATATACATCTTTCAGAAAATATAATATATAATAACACTTCTTATACAGAAATAAATAATGACCCAACATCTGGTATAGAAAGAAAAGGTAACAAATTAATCAAAACTTTATATGATACAAAACAGATTGATGTAATCACAAGAAAGAAACTTACGAGCTATAGTAGTGTTTCCCCGAAGTTTTATGCTCTTCCAAAAATTCATAAACCAACCTTGTAGTTAGACCAATTGTAGCCAGTATTGGTGCACCTACACAACAAATAGCATTATTTCTCACTGAAATTTTAACCAAAGCATATGATTCTGATAATCCATATTTTATTATATTTTATTAAAGATTCCTTCGATGTTTTTGAAAAGTTTAATAATTATGAATTGCCCAACAATTATGTATTGGCGAGCCTGGATGTAGTGTCCCTCTTCAGTAACGTCTACTTGGATGTATCTTTGAGAGCTATTGACAGGAACTGGAAACGTATCAGCAACTTCTGCAAAATAAAGAGAGAATCATTTATGGAATTAATAACCTTCTTATTCAATAGTACATATTTTTCTTTTAATAATAAATTCTTTATACAAACCTTTGGCACCCCAATGGGGGCTTCCATATCTCCCATACTTGCTGCTTATGTAATGGATAGTCTTCTTGACACAGTATTTCCTGTGCTATCCTTTACTCCAATTTTTGTCAAAAAATATGTGGATGACATTATCTTGTCTTTACCCGCAGATGGAATAGATGAGATTATTGAAACTTTCAATAGCTATGATCCTGACATACAGTTTACCATAGAAACTGAAGATGAACACCATAGTGTACCGTTTCTAGATACAAAGTTTATCAGAACGAATAATACTGTACAAATCGATTGGTACAGAAAAGCCTGCAGTTCAGGAAGATACCTTAACTACCACTCATATCACAGACATGATATGAAAGTTAACTTAGTTAAGCAAATGAAAACAAGAATAACAAAGATTTCAGATCCATCTTTCCACACAAAAAATCTCAACATCCTTCTCAAACTCTTTACTGATAATGCTTATCCACATCAATTGACAAAATACCTACTATTCAATAATTCTAATATAAATGACATTCCTCTTTCACATAACAACCATTATTTAAACATCAACCCAGAAAATAGTGTAACAACTCGCACTTCTTGTACTTATGCTTCTCTGCCCTACATCAGAGAAATTACACCCAAGCTTGTCAGAGTTTTCAATCAATCTAATAATATTAAAATTGCCCAAAGAACTGCTCTTTCTGTAAGAACATGCTTCACCAAAGTCAAAGATAAAGACACTCTAATGCAAGTTTCCAATGTAGTTTATTGCATTCCATGTAAAGATTGCAACAAAAAATACATAGGTCAATCAAAAAGATCAATTGCGAATAGGATAATATCACACAAAAGTGACAGCAGACTTCATCCGGAAAGATGTGCTTTGGCTTATCATGTTAATAATTTAGATCATAATATGGATTATCAGAACACCAAGATCTTAGCCCGTGAATCCAACTCTGCTAGGAGGACCTTTCTAGAAATGGCCTTCATCTCACAGGAAGATGCCTGTATAAATAAAATAACAGACATCAAACATTTAAGTGAAATTTACTCATATTTATTAGCAATGGAAAAACATCCTTACCATATTCATGAGGAAAATCCTGATTAATAAGTTTATTTCTGATTTCGTTAATTTTATAATTTTTGAGATACTCTGGTCACAATCCAACTGTTCCGGCTTTCATATCAAATACAACGATCACACATTCTTAGAGTCAAAAATCCATACTGTGTGACACTGTCATCTGGAGTAGTTGTTGATTGTGAGAAGAGGAACCCTTAACCTTGTCCTTAACCTAAAACTGTCACTCAGTCTGACTTAGTAAAAACATTGTGCTAATTAAACTAACCAGCAAGACATAAATTCGCTGAGTGATGTAAATAACAATAATTTTATATTTTTATCCTTTTATTCGTCATTTTTTCATTTGACATGATTTTATTCTTTTTGTATGTATATTGATGTGTTCCAAGGTATGTTATTTACAAATGTTAATTAACACCATTGTAGTAATCATCCTCAACTAAGTTGTGAGTATTAACTTCACTTAATTGTTAACACTATTTTAACTATTGTAAATTTCATGTAGTTTCCCTGATGATGGAAATTAAAGTTTTCCGAAAGCTTGGAACCAACTTATAAGAGTCCACAATTACTTGCTGCTTTCCCCAAAAAACTCAGTTTCACACACACACACACACATATATATATATATATATATATATATATATATATATATATATAAATGAAAAAATGTTTGTATGTATATCCTTCAAAAACTCTCAAACGACTAGACCGATTAAGATGAAATTTTCAAAAGTTGTTTTATACATACCAGGGGTGGTTTTAGTGTTGTTAGCACCGCTACGATGGGGTATGAAAAGGCGATGGAATGTAAAAACTATTAAAAAAAAACACCTGATACTAGTGTATAATTCATAGTCTTTGAGAACTCTACGTTTGATAGTGACATTCCCAGTTATGTAAGCATCCAAATAAAAGTGGCGGAAGAGGGATAAAATATAAAAACTATTAAAAACGCCTATATTAGTGTCAAATTCATTGTTATTGTGGTAGCTGAGTTTGATGGTAACATTCCCAATTTTGTTAGCACCCCTACGATAGGGGTGTGAAGAGGATGGAATTTAAAAACTATCAAAAACGGCTAATATTAGTATCGAATTCATAGGTTTTTGGGTGGCTGAATTTGATAGCAACATTCCTTATTTTGTTAGCACCCCTACGGAAGGGTTGGGTAGAGGATAAAATATAAAAAATATTCAAAACGCCGATATTAGTGTCAAATTAATTGTTTTTGTGGTAGCTGAGTTTGATGGTAACATTCCCAATTTTGTTAGCACCCCTACGATAGGGGTGAGAAGAGAATGGAATTAAAAAACTAATAAAAGGGGCTGATATTAATATCGAAGTCATAGGTTTTAGGTGGCTAAATTTGATAGCAACATTCCCAATTTTGTTAGCACCCATACGGAAGGAGTGGGTAGGGGATGAAATATAAAAATTATTCAAAACGCCGATATTATTGTGGAAGTCGTAGTTTTTAAGGTCGCTGAGTTTGATTGTGATATCTACAATGTTGTAAGCACCCCTACGAAAGGGGTGGAAAGGGGATGGAATATAAAATATTTTAAAAACGACGATGTAAGTGTCGAATTTATAGTTTTCGGGGTCGCTGAGTTATCTAAACGAATCGTTTTGATAGCTGTCATTAACAACGAGACAAAATATGCATAGTCTACCATTCAAACACTCGATAAACTTTAAAAACGGACGCAAGAAAAAGATAAATTAATTTAATATTGTCGCGTCACTTTTGTGCAGTTTACTGCTTTATTTTATCAAAATCGTTTAGGAAAATTATCTGATCGATTTGACTACGAATGTGATAAAAATGTGTTTGTACTTTTCTAAGTTATTCGCATTTTATTATCGTTACGTTAAAATTATTTATCGTATGCTGCATTTTCGTTATGGTGTCTTTTGTAACCATATGGAGATGCAATTACCCATACATATAGGACTAGAATTTCGTAATAAAAAAAGATTGTCAATATGAAATTTTTTTAAATTATCCACTCTCACAATAGATATTGTAATGGCCAAAGAAAGCCTTTTGTTTTTGCTGCGGTCTATAAAATAAAAAGGTAATAATGAAACCAGAAAAGAGATAGGCAATTTAAAAAAAATTGGTCAAAAAATCCAATGAAAGGTATGAAAAGCCAGAAATGATTTAGTAGCACCTGCGCGAAAGAATATATTATTAATTTCGTAAAACGATTGTAGGTTTGAAACAACAATTAAAAAAAATGCATCGTATGCCATTTTAGGTTTCACCTTCTATCCTAAAAATGGTGTTACGCTATTATTGTTCGGGAGGAATATTGCCAATTGTACATTTTTTTATCGTTATCGTGCTGCTTTACGTATGTATGGGACCAGTTGCATTCGACGCATAATTACGCAACTTGGAACTGATAAGATTTTCAGCAGAATCGACCGAGCTGTTTATTATGGAGAATAAAAAAACTGAAAAAAATGGTAAACTTTCGGAATTATTTTTCGTCTCGATTATCTCGAGAACAAAAAAGATATCGTCGTGGGACCAATTGCATTCGACGCATAATTACGCAACTTGGAACTGATAAGATTTTCAGTAAAATCGATCAAGCTGTTTTTTATGGGTAATAACAAAAAGTTGAAAAAACTACCCGAAACTACCTGAATTTTGCAATTTATAAATTATACTATTTTTAATACAGAAATGTACGATCTTTTGAATAATAAGATTATTGCATGTTAAGAATATTTTTATGAAAAATATTATGACAATATCTCATAAAAAGAGATAGTTTTAGGAAACAAAAATAAGGAATTGCAACTTAAACTTGTGTCAGTATTAAGAGAATAGCATTGAAGACGCTATAACAGTGAAAAATTATTGTTGGTAATAATCAAGCATTTTTTATAACAATTGAATATTGTTACTAACAAATGATTATTGATCATAAAAAAAAAAAAAATTCAATTGTTACAAACAATTGAAAATAAATTTTCTTTTTATAAACAATTTAAAATAGCTCCCGCTTATGAAATGATAAGAAAAAGTTTGAAAGAATACAGGTGACATAACAAAATATTGTTACTGACAATTATAATTTGTTATAAACAATTTGAAATCGGTTTTTATTATAATTTTAATAATAATCATAATTATAACAACAAAACATATGGTATTTTTCCATTCTTTCCACTGGGAAGTTAGTCGTGTGGACCCAGACCACTGATATTTTTAATAATCTCGAATGCTTTCTTACAATATGGGTATCAAATGAGGAATTGCTGAAATTCGAAAGCGAGTTAAATTTAGCGAGATAGGCGTCAACACCAATGGTTTGCGATCTGTCTAGAAGAAGAAAAACTCCAAAATCAAAGGTCAAGCTTACGTGGCCTTAAGTAGGGTAAAAACTTTAGAAGGTCTACTTATTGAAGAGCTAGACTGTTCGAAATTAACCGGCAAAGAACTTTGCAACAATCATGCGTTGAATGAGATGAACAACTGAAAAACCTGTCAGGCGATAACTAAAAAGTAAAAAATAATTAAGAGTAAAAAATAATTTTTAAAACAGTTTTTTATTTTAATGCGCTAAAAAGAATAAAATAAACTTTCAATATCAACTTAAAACGTCATTACACAATTTATGATGTAATAAAAGCTTGTCGCGAGATTTACCCTATTTAGATAATCAAGTAAATTAAATAACTAATTGAATTTAATTTTTAGAATTTTTAAACCAAGTAAATATGAGTACCTAAATGTCGCGACAAGCTTTTATTACATAATAAATTGTGTAATGACATTTTAAGTTGATATTAAAAGTTTTAAAGGAAAAGTTTATTCTTTTTAGTAGTAGAGTTGCTGAAATTTATCTTCATTTTACAAGTCGCATGGTGAATATATTTAGGAAATTAATAAAATGTCTAAAAGAAAATGCTGTAACTAGACTAAATATTTATAAAATTATGAATAGATTAAGAAACGAATTAAAACAAAGAAAACTGATAGGTAATTTTATGGATCAAAAAGTAGATACCAAAGTATATGTAAAGTCATTACCCGATGTGGTCAATACAGTTATCAGTAATTTTTTACATTTCATTGATATGAGATTAAGAGCTATTTGAATAACTTCTTATTTATTTCTTGTTACCGCCATGCCACTTCAGCTTTCACCGAGAGTTTTTTTGGCAATGAATCCGAATTATTTATTTATTTAAATTTAAATTATGATCGTGTAATTAGCCTTAAAACTTTTAAATGCAACAAAAAATTATTATCGTGTGCTAAAAGTACTCAAAAATATATTTTTAATCGAACAAAAACATAAATTTGAATAAATAAACTAAATGGAAGTATTAAAATATAAAAATTATAGAAATCTATAATACTATTATAGGAAACTCAAATTCGTGACAGCAAGAATAAATATAAAAATGTATAAAACCGATTTTTTAATGTTAACCTATACTCTAGGTATATGTGGGTCGATTATACATCAGACAACTACAATTAAATCTGATAAATAATCGTGCATAATATCATTTTGGGGGATATGCAGATTCTTGTCAAGTAAAAGAAAGAATTATTAAATTTATCCTCCTACTAATGACCACTAAAAGGTATAGATGTCGTGACTAGCGCTCTTCGTGTAGTTCTTAATGTATCCTTGGTAAGAGTTGGAATTGTTGATTTGTCTCTTCGAAGGGCAAACATGAGTTTGTGAAGACCTACCCTATGCTAATGAGGGACAACACCCCGAAACCTGTCCATAGGTGGTCACTTCAAATGGATTAATTTAACAATTCTTTCTTTTACTTGACAAGCATCTGCATACCACCCAAAATGGGATTATGCACAATTATTTATCACATGCAATTCAATGCTCGTCGAAGGCATATAGCCAGGAGTGTAGTTGTTTTCTGATGGGTAATCGACCCACATATACCTATCGTATAGGTTAACATGCAGCGAAATTAGCTGGTCCTTTAAAAATCAGTTTTATACATTTCATTAAAAAACTAAATAATAAAATACATATTTTTATCTTCCAAATACTTAAATTTTTCCGTCCTTAAAATAAAATAAATATTTTGTTCTTTCAAATACTTCAATTTTTTCCGTCCTTAAAATTTAATAAGTTATTTTTTTAAAAAAAGTTGTCAACTCCAACAGTAGCCTACATCGAAAACACCCATCTGTCGGTGACGTTAATGAATTAATACTGACGTCAGATGACGCGAAACCGTAAGTTTTTCCCCTACCAAAAGTTGCTCAACGTGCCTATAAAAATTTTCAATTCAAAAATTCTTGAAAATATATGCAAACAGAGACCTTCAGACTGCTCTACTATGCATTTTTTTTAGCATAATTAGCTGAGATAATATTGCTTGCGATGAGGTGTACAAAACAAGCTTAAACTTATTTCAAAATTTTTAAAATGGACTACTAACAATTATAAGCAACAAAAAATTATGAAAGACAAACCCTTTAATCTCTTACGTATCACTATAGAAAGCTCTCTGAACTATAGATTAGCTCTGATACCAAATCTAGAAACATATGTATACAACTGCCTAAGAACAAAAAAGCTGTAAGTGAAAAAATTAACTATTGCAAAGGTCTAACGATATTTAATGAACTATAGTCTATTTGGTATTGATAGGGAGTAATAAAGGTTATTTTATTTTACGAGTATACAGCAATCAAAATAGGAAAGTAAAGTAAATGATCTCAAAATCTTGAATATAAATAGATTGTAGATTAACTTACGAAATTTTGCCAAAGTATTACAAAGAATTAAAATCAGTTTTAGATTGTAGGGTGGGTCGTGAAGGCTATGCAGCCTCTCAAGCACCTCGACCTACCAGATTTTTTGTGCATAACCCTTAATCTATTCGAGGCCCGGAATTCTGAGACTTCGTACAAACTTTAACAGTTTCCTGGGAGCTAAGTTCCTGACATAAAAGGGCTTTAAGAAGGTCCCTTACAAATACTTGAGCCTCCTGCCGTAGCGGCAACTATCACTCTCTGTTTTGCCCATCTTTTTCAGGTGATACCTCAGAGGGCAGTGTCCAGTAAGGAGTCCCGTCACTAGTTTTTAGTCTTTCTTGTCCAACTCGAGAAGCTGTTTAGCTTTCCTTTGCCAAATTCTTTTCGCTTGTCTTTGTCCTGGCAGTTTATTCCAGTGAGATTTTATTTCATCTGTTTCCCAAGTGGGCTTTAAAGTCCACAGAAGGGTTCTGGGCCGGAAAATTGTGTATTTGTCCCTCACTTGGCAAAAGGTAGTCTGTTTCCTCGTTGCCTCCAACTCCCTTGTGACCTGAAACTCATCAATATAAATAAAAAGTCAACTAAATGTACCGCTATAGTGTTGTTGGTAATGATGTATTTGTATTGGGAATGTTGCATTGGCTTTTATAAAAAAATATGTTAAATATTTAAAATATGCAATTTACTAGCTTTAAGTTACCAAACTTCGATTTACGTTTATCTCTGCAGGATTGCAGAATAAATAAATAAAAATTTAAAAAAAATTGAAATTTTTAATTTTGTATAACTTTCGAAAAAAAATATTTTTTTCCTTTGATAAGACTTCGTTTTATGATAAAAGAAAACTTCTGATAAAATTTATCCAAAGACAATTGTTGAAATTCCGTGATCACGTAATTTCTACAGTTGAATCTCTCTTCAATCAAATCCTCGATTTAAATTACCTTTAGTACGACTCGGATGCCGACAAGCTATCATCAACTAGACGCGTGCTATATGCAATTCATTATACACCTTACGCCCCAGCTAGGAGCGTCCTATAGGCAACCAATTATACATATAGGTCATAAGCGAACCAATAAATACGCTGACATCAGCGCCTAAAAACAAAAATTAACTCTTGACCGCTTCCGTTTTGCGACCTTCTTCTTCGTTCAGAGTTACAAGCAAGCTTCGCTTCGAAAACCCACGCGGTGCCATGTTTAAGTTTTAACAAAAATTTTCATTACTGCAGTAAAATAATGAATACAATATGTGAATCCTATTATGGATTATATATATAGGTTTACATGTAGTGAAGGAATTCTAACGATATCAAACTTATCAAATATCTAGAGAAATTTGAGATAATCCATGACAGACAATATGAATTTCGACAACTTCGGTCTACTGGAGATTTGCTGGCTTATGTCACTCAGCTCTGGACAAACACTATTGAAAAGTTTGGTGAATCCCATGCAATAGCCTTGGATATATCTAAAGCCTTTGACCGCGTTTAGCACCAGGCATTGTTAAGTAAATTATCTTCCTACGGTCTCCCAACCAAACTACGCCAATGGCTCTTGAGCTTCATGCAAGATCGCTCCTTACATGTGGCAGTTGACGGTATTTCTTCTGATGCGTTTAAAACTAATGCCGGGGTCCCTCAGGGTTCCATCCTGTCCCTCACCTTATTTCTTTTACACATCAACGACCTCTTAAAAACCACCACGAACCCCATTTACAGTTTACAGATAGCACACTAGTTTCAACTTTCACATCCTATCGATCACTTTCGGTGAATGATACAAATAGACTCAGACAGGAACAGGTTGATTCCATCAATAGAGATCTTAAAGCAATCGTCGAGTGGGGAACCAACAATCTTGTTCAGTTTAACGCCCAAAAAACACAAAGTGCCACGTTTTCCAAGAAAGTGAATTCCTTAAATCATCCCATCACAATGTCCGGAAATACCCTTGAACCAAGTCCCTCCATCTCGATTTTGGGAGTCACGGTGTCCAATAATATGTCTTGGCATGACCATGTTGCTAACATCGCAAAGTCGGCAAGCCAGAGGCTAGGTTTTCTGTGGAAAGCCAGAAAGTTTTTTACCCCTGATCAACTGTTGACGACGTACAAGGCTCAAATCAGACCTCTACTGGAGTATTGCTCGCACATTTGGGGTTCAGCACCAAGGCATTCTCTTCGTCTTCTAGATTCCATTCAGAAGATTCACAGATACCCTTCACCCTCTAGAACATAGAAGAAGAGTTGCAGACCAGTCATTGCTCTACAGATATTTCCATGGCAGATGCTCCAGAGAAATAAAAACTCTTGTACCACCATTGGCCACATTCGGCCGAAGAACTCGGCACGCTGATCAGTCTCACCCATTTAATCTCAAGATTGACACTACAAGGACCAATCTTCATCAAGAATTCTTCTTTTACAGGGCTGCTACGGAATGGAATAATCTTCCAAAATCAGTTTTTCCAGAGAACTATGACCTGCAACTTTTCAAAAAGCGTGTCCACAATCATTTCCTTTCTATAATCCCTTCCCCTTCTAATAGTCGCAGTGTGGGCCGTTCGCGGCCCACACGATAGGTCTACCCTTTTTGCGACTATTTTCATAAAAAAAAATACACGAGACCTGAAGTTGGAAAATCAATCATGTTTCGATAGACTACAAAATGGCGTCTCCATGTATAAAATTCAATATATGATGTTTTATTATATATATATATATATATATATATATATATATGTATATATATATATATATATATATATATATAGTGTTTTATTTATTAAAAAACAAATCTACGTGTAGTATACAAGATGACCCGCGATGACCCACAATCTCGACAACTTGCAGTATTGTAGGACAACTGAATCAGCGACCTACCCCAACTATTGAAGGAAACAACATCTCAATATCGAGGCACAGCAAGATCTAGCAGGGGCAGGCACTTCTCAGCATCCTACTTCTCTTATTTCTTTTGCCCCGCCCGACAAAAATGGTTTATAAAAACTCCTTTGTAGAGAAAATTTGCGAGCCGTTACTGATATAACCATCATTTTCAGGTTCATTAGTATTCTCGATCTTCGGGATCATTGTGATCTTAGGTAACTAACAATAAGATCGGCTCATAGAAGTGGAATTTTTTTTAAACGACATGGTTAATCACCATTGTCGATTGTATCCTAGCAACAAACTTCTTAATAAATTAGATATGCTAAGATGTGTGTGCGTGTTGTGTTCGTGCATGTATACTCGTTTTTAATATTAATCGAATAATGACGTTACAAATTGCCAGTTGGTTATGGAATCTACGAAAAGGTTAAATTTAATTAATCGAAACGTTTTAACGCATTCACTAATTACCGAGATTCCAGAGACTTAATTATAGCAAATTTACCGAAGGTATTATTCTGTAAACTAGTTGTGTCGACATATGAAACTAAATCTTGAAAGATAACAATAAACACATAGTTGACAACCAGTGGGTTACACACTTCCAAACTTTTACCAATTTATTTCTTAGATTGTCAGTTTCAATAGATTTTATACTATAAAACAATGTTTCTCAACCTGGGTTCCACAAAGGGGAGTTTCGGGTTCCTCTGAAAATAAAAAAATGATGAATGTTATGGGGGCTAAAGATAAGAAGAGTAATCTGGTATGAGATATTTATTGAAATAGTTTCTATCACCATGAGGTACTTAAAGATGGCGCTGGTAGATGCAAGGGGTTAGATCTGAACTTGGTGGTTTAAGATGAAGTGAAGTCTGTTATAGGGAAATAGATGCGCAATAAGTTTTAAACAAAACAATTATGCAGTAAAAAAGTGCTTAAGTAAATGTAAAAGTCAATCAACAGTATTGCCGTAGCAAAACTAACTTTTCCGAGCCGAGGGCTCATTTCTATTTAATATAGTTACCCTCGGAAAAGTAAAAAAAAAATTAAAAAAAATTCATCGCCCCAGCTCTCCTTCTGAAGTGCGAAAAGTACAATATGCGGTAAATTTGAGGATCACCTTGTGCGGCAGCTACCTGTCTCAAGATATCGTGCCCACAACATTTTCCAACACACACACACACACACACACACACACACACACACGGCGCGCGCGCGCCCATACATATACAGTAATTCCGCAGAAGAAGAAATGTTATTTCGTAAACATTTAAAGACTCATGCAACCAAAGAGGAAATCTTCAACTTGGCTGTTTCTTATATCACTAAAGAGAGACTTGGAATAAATGCAATAATATCTGCAGCGACTGTGCACAAGCTGGTAAAAATTCGGGGTTCTCTGCACGTGTTAAAAATATCGTTCCATAAATTGAAAGTAACCGCTGTATTGTTCATAGACTAGCATTAACATTAAAAAATGCCCCTTAATCCTAAAACCGTTTTGGATTGAGCAGTCAGAATCGTAAAGTTGTTTAAATTGTCATCGAGATTAACTGAAGTCAAGTGGTTACAACGTTTAGCATATCTTGCCAATGTCTTTTTGAGCCGTAACTAATTGAATATTTCACTTCAGTGAATATCTGTGAGAGTACTTTCACTTTATGACAAAATTGAAGCCAAGTTAAAAAATTGTAATTCTAGTACAACACAACGGTTAGAGATCGTATGCAGCAGGCTCTTAGCCTGGTAACAATATGGACGGACTTGCAAGGCAACCATAGTAGCATTCATCCAAAAAAGAAAAATAGAGGCCCTAGGACCTATACGACTTCGAGGGGAGGACATACAGATAAAAGGGGAAGTCAAATATCTTGAAGTAACTCTCGACTCTTAAGTTTACCTGGAACCAGCATCTAAAAAAAACAATCAAAAAACGGTGACCACACTAGTAATGGACAGACACTCTTTTGGAAACAAAAATGGGGGCTAAAACCACGTATGCTGTACTGGCTGTACAACACGGTAGTTATGCCGTCCATAATATACAGCTCTTGGATATGGTGGCCCAAAACACAACAAGGAGGGGCCATTACAAGATTGGGTAAGGTGCAAAGACTTGACTGTATTGGAATCACAGGGGCATTCAAATCAACACCAACTGCAGCCATGGAGGCTCTCCTGGGGTTGCCTCCTCTCCATGTAGTGGTGCAGAGTGAGGCGAGGCGTGTGCATCCAGAATGCAGGATACACACAACAACCTGAATGATGAAACAGGACACATGGGTATCGTCAGAATTGTGATCGGAAACGCGTTGGAAACGAGGACTGCATCAATGACCAAATCAAGGTGCTGATACCAGACAGAACTGAGTGGGACAGCTCCCAGCTCAAGGTCATTCTACAGGGGAAAATTTGGTATACAGATGGATCCAAGACTTGGAATGAGGCGGGCGCAGGAGCGTTTCCCAGGAACCCAAACACTGACATCAGCTGCTTGTTGGGCACCCACACCTCAGTATTTCAGACAGAGGTGTATGCCATTCTTCAATGCGTGAAGGAGAACAATAGAAGGAATATTAAAAACGCGCATATCAACATCCTGTCAGCTAGTCAAGCGGCACTTAAGGCCTTGTACAACAAGGAAGTGACGTCCAAACTGCTAAACTGAATTCTGACGCAGACATGCGGGTACAACTGTCGAAAATTGAACCTGATTTTGACTAACTTGTCTCGCGCAAATAAATTCAGCCATCTAATTAATAATTATAGATATGTACGTGTTTTTTTTGAGTGATAAATATATTTTGTTCTTGCAGTTGTTTTTAATTCTTTTTTTTTAAAAGCTATAAAATAAGTATGATATTTTAATGAAACATAAGATATCCCATATTTTAGTGCTGGGGGGTTTCTCGGAAAAAAATATAAGTGCTCTAAGTAGTTGGCCGTAACGCGCACCGTACCTTACACCGAACTTAGTGTTCTAGCATCCGCAAATGGGCTTGGCCATAACAACGCAACGACCCTCGCCTCGTACCTAGCCTAGTATCAGAGCATTGTACTCCGGAATCGAGCTTAGTATTTCCCGACCCTTGCACATAGCGTGGTTTATTCATCATGCACAACCAGGGTCTTTGTTGCTTGACGGCAAAGCTTTGTGCGAGGCAGGGTTCATACTATGCTACTGTGCTATGTGCGGTGCAAGGTGCGGTGCAAGGTGCGGTGCGCTTTATGGACATACCCTAATAAGGTTCCTCGCTGCATAAAAGGTTAAGAAACACTGCTATAAAATAGTACAGTATTTGAAATAATTGAACAGAATCATTATTCGTCTACAGTAAGGCGATGGCAGATGTTCCTTTTTTATACAGCCACTGCTTTGTATTGTGACCCGAGAGACCTTGAAATATGACAAAATTATTTAATTTTTCGCTTATATCCTGTCAACTTAGTGTTACTTCATTTTCCATTGTTACTTTCCAACTGTACCTTACGGTTCTTCCTTAAGCTAATTCGTTTAGAGCCACAGGAGCATATCGTAGTTATCTTCGTTGTCATTCTGGACCAGCGACCGTGTACCGGTCAAATAAATAGATAGAAATACCGTGATGTAGATACATACCTATATCGTATTTTCATATTTAATCGAAAAGGGTCTTTGAATGTGATGATCATTTTGTTCTTAAATGTTATTGTTCTATGTTATACTATGGTTTTGTTTTGTTGCAGGTAATGTGAAGTGGCCAGCGCGATAGTGTGAGTGGGGAGGATGTCGGCTGCGATGCGATCCACCCTTCAGACCGTGCCGGAAAGTCTGGAGGTAACGAAAAACGCCGACCCCACGATCGGTACTTCAGGCCCTCAAGCAACAAAGACACCAGTCAAGTCAATCTCCGAAGATAAATCGAGCAGGTCCCGCAATTATCACACTCCTTCGTCCACCAATAAGGTAAGTCCCCATATTTTAACAAATGATACATGCAACAGTTTCGAATTCGGATTGAAAACTCTTAGGACCATATTTTTAGATAAGACGTACTTAAAAAACTGGGTTTCTAAACCACAAGCGACTCGCATCACACAGTCGATGTATCAGTTTCTTTAGATGCATTTAAATAGTGTAGTTCGAATAACAGAAAAAGACGCACTCTAGCATTGGCGCATGATTGTGTCCATAATATGCACATTTTCCAGTGGTAAGAAGTGTTACCGAGGTGTGTGTACCAAATAAATGGACTTCCAAAGTTAGAAGAACATTTTAATGATTGCTACCAAAAATATCCTTTCCCAACACTCATTTGCTTTTAAATAGTGTAGTTCGAATAACCAAAAAAGAGCACACTCTAGCATTGGCGCATGATTGTGTCCATAATATGCACATTTTCCTGTGGTAAGAAGTGTTACCGAGGTGTGTGTACCAAATAAATGGATTTCCAAATTTAAAAAAACATTTTAATGATTGATACAAAAAATATCCTTTCCCAACAATCATTTGGCATTAATCTTTAGTTCACCATCACCAATCTGACTATAATTTCGCTTATTCAAAGTGCTGCTTGCCTATTGGGGTTGTTATTTATGCCACCTATTAAATCTCGACATGAGTAAAGTTATCATCACAACAGAAGAAATCTTTGTTATGTTGAGCTGGCCTTCTTAACCCCAGGTAAAAGGTTATTAAAGACAATGGGGGCAACTGGCTTCAAATTATAGCTTGGTATTATAAAAATCATATTTACGTTAATTGAAGAAACATGAAAGCCAGTCAGATGATTTAGTTTTCCTTAAAATAAGTACCAAGTTACGTTGTTCATAGGCTTCTATCATTCTATACTAGAAAATAATAAGACCACCTATACTTTATACTAAAGATATATTACCTAAGAGTTTTTAAAAGAAAAACTGAAGTGTTGGGGAAAATTTGTCATTCAGGTGGTCATTCGTTTAAGATTTTCAGTTTTTATCTTGGAAATAAATCCTGCTTATTTATTTTAATTGTTACTTCTGTAAAATTAGTGTCGTAAGTATATTATGGCTTGGTCCTGCTAAGTAACGAAATAGGTAAGTAGGATGATTTAGGAATTTGTAGAGAATGGCTGCCCTGATTGTATATTTTTTTTAGGTTATATCGGCACTAAAACTGGTATTTAAGTCCAGCCTGTTTTGTTGCTTGTCTTCGGTAAAACAGAATAATTGTGACGTTTTTTTTGTTCCATTTTTATCATATCATTTCCAAATTGGTTAGTTTATTACAACAGGTTTTTAATAAACTCATATCAATCCATGAAATCAAATACCTAATTGTTAATATTCATTCCTTTATTTTACAATAAGTTGTTGATAATATAAAACGATTCCGATAGAATTAATCACATATGTATGTTTAATCGGCGTGTTCTAGTAATCAAAAGTATGGTAATTATTTTTTTTACCTAAAATGCCTAAAATACTCTACAAAAATTTATCTTTAAAAAACAAACCAACTATTTGGGATAGATACATTTCCATAATGAAGGTACGATTTGCGATATTTTAATAGACATTTACTTTTATCAATGCTGTAAGTACAGGAAAACAAATTAACAACAAAAACCATATGATCCGAGATAAAAAGGTAATTAAGATAAACCGTATGTCGAACGTGAAAAAACGAAGAATTCATAGATAACCAGAATAACAGACCGTCGCATTACTGGTTGCATAACTGATAGGTCTGATTTATGTATTATAAAAACACACTTGAGCAATTGCCAACAATCATGATGTTTGCCATAACTATTGTAAATGTTTTCAGCTATTATGATTGAACATTGATCGGAACGTCCGCAAATTAATGATTATTATTTGTAAAAATTTGCACTATCTAGTGGCGATATCAGAAATGATAATGACGATTATTAGTTATCGGTATGTAGCCAAGTATGTAAATATAAATTAAAAAACTACTTTATTCTATACATTAATGAGAATAACTCAAAATGTGGGCACAATGTTATTCGCTAAGTTTGAGTCAAAAGGTTCACTTAGTGATGAAATCTACTGAAATTGTACCATCATTTTACTTGACTTAATAAATGTAATTTTAAATAATATTTAGTCTCTTTATTGTTACTGTAAAGTTGGTTCTGCTTATTGTTGTTAAATCGTATGTTAATGTCTGCGAATTCAAATCTACATACATACATCTAGTCACGCCTTTTTCCTATAGGGGTAGGCAGAGACCACTCCCTTTCACTTGCTTCTACTTTCATACATGCTCGTCGGTTGTTGGTACTCTATTAAAAAATATTCCTACTGGTAATCTACAAACAATAGTTAAGGTAGTTTATTCGACGTTAGTATTTTTGTTTAAAGTCTGAAGATACTGTCGAAACCGATTTACTAAGTATAGTACAGTCATTGGGTATATTTACTTGGAAAGTTTTCCGGGAGTTTTGAAAATTGGCAAATTTGTAGTTTTTGACGTGCTCATACCGAATTTCAACTTTTCCACCTCGTATCTTTGCCGCTCGCGCCGCCATATTGGAAATATGGCGCCTAAAAGCAGTTTTTTAATAATAACTCCTTTCCGACGCATTTAGCAGGAAAAACATCTTTACAAAATAATTGTAGAGAAAATTTCCTACAATTTATGTCATAATCTTTTTTCCTTTAATCAATAGTTTCGGCGTACGAGCGCCGTAAAGTGTAGTTCAACACACGTTTTGACAGAAATACTCATTTCCACACCACCATGAGGTAGAGAAAGTGGGGCGTTTTTTAATCGTGGTATCCCCAGTAGGTCTAATCCACATCTGACTCACTATTTCCAAATTAAGTTCAATCTCTGTCGCTTCATTGTTGTTGATGGACCAGGTGTTGTGCTTTCATCGTCTTCAGTACTGATTGAAATATCAAAGACGGAAGTTTCTTCTGCATCATCGGCGATGGGATCATCAGTTTCATCGCGGTCCTCTTCATTCTCGATTTTGTCGTTTATTTGCTTGAGAATAGTGTCCGTTTCTTCTTCTTCACTGCTATCTTGTGATGGAAATTGCGAATTATCACAAGAACCATCACAGTTCGTGCACACAACGGAGCACTTTAACCCTGCCTTTCTGCATCCGCATGCTTTTTGACAACCTTTCTTACATTTGCAAGAAATAAGTTATAGCAAACCTTTCGGAGCATGGGGCTCGAATGTAGTAACAGGAATGAGCCCGTTCTTGTCTTTTTTCCATCCCTATTATTCTATATTTTGTTCGTTCTCATACCACTGCTGAACCTGGTGATAAGTTGAAACAAATGTTGTCGTGCTGCTGCTTCTGTTGGTGGTAGCGACGCAATATTAAATTTACTTTTATATGCTGATGCTGTAAAGCATGCGTATCTATAATTATTTAAAGATGTACTTTTACGACTTTTTACATCACTGTAACTGTATAATTCGATGAGGAAACGTTCTCCAGCTTTAGCAATGACTTCTGGATCAGCATTTGGATTTTTAAATACTTCGATAACCTCGTTAAATTTTTCGGAGTACTTTAATAAATTTCATGTTTCCTTGATAAAATAATGCTAATGTGGTATCACAACCACTAAAGGCATGCAAAATAAAGTATGATTTGCGGCTGTTTTATTTTGTATACTATTTTGGGAGTATATTTGTCTTAAATTAAATATTACGCGTTAGCGTGGATGTATAATGGTTTACGACGCTCGTACGCCGAAACTATTGATTTTAGGGAAAAAAAGGTTATTACATAAATTGTAGGAAATTTTCTCTGCGATTATTTTGTATGGATATGTTTTTCCAGTAAAATGCGTCGGAAAGGAGTTATTATCAAAAAACTGCTTTTATGCGCCATTTTTCCAATATGGCGGCGCGAGCGGCAAAGTTAAAATTTGGAAAGAGTACGTCAAAATCTATAAAATTATTAATTTTCAAAACTCCCGGAAAACTTTTCAGGTAACCTCTATTTTTTTTAACCAAATGACTGTACTAGTAGCTCAAGCTTGGAGTATTATGCTAGTATTTGGGGCGTTGCAATTCCTATCTTTTTAAACTGTGTAACCATGGAGCAATGAAGTTAACTAATAACACTGTTATTGCCTTTGCTCTGATAAGCGAACTTCTTTTTGTCTCTTCTGGCTTTTCAATACAAACTACAAAATGTTAATTTATCTAGAGTTTTTAAATTTTGCTTTCGGAACAATTACAAAATTATGTAAACGCTTATTTATCCTGATAACAATATTTGCGAAAGCGATGTATACGTATTTTATTGGTTAAATGTTAAAAAAGGTGTAAAAAACTTTCATCGGTTAGAAAATTCTACAATCTGAAGCTGCACGGTGTAAAATCTTCTTGTGGTACTACTTGGCACAGCTAGAATGAAAATTATAGAAGATTACTTGTCAGAGCTTAGTCTATTATAAAAAATAATAAAATTTATCTCTTCAATAAAGTATTTGCACTCCCAAACTTAAATATACCATGCGCGTCTAAAGATCCTTCCTTAATTATATTTTAATATTAACCAGGTGCCGCTAATATTACATAATAAATAACTGGAATAGTTCAAAGGAATGTTTTGGGTTATACAAAGAGAACTAAAAAAGTTTTACAGTACAGCTCTATTTATTTAATTTTTTTAACATAATTTTCACCACAGGCATCTCTCCATCCTTCAATACCAATCCTTAAACCACATCTGCCACGAGTCGCTAGGGAGGGTGGCGCACTCGTTGTCCCAAGCCCCTTAAAAGGTCCTCATAACTGAAAAACCGTCTCCCTTTAAGCTTCATTTTCACATGGGGGAACAGTGCCTGTCTTCGTAAAGCATATTTCTCACAGCAGTAACGTTTTCCTCCGTAACGGACGTTGGTGGCCTCTCAGCGTTCTCCAGGCTAAAATTTTTCCTTTGGAATTATCTGTACCACCTGAATATCGTCGTACGATGTGGACAATCATCACCTAGTCCAAGAGTCATTTCTTCTAAGCACTGGTCTATGTTTGAAACACGAGCGAAGTTATACCGCAAAACCACCCGAATATCATGTCGTGACCAAGATGTCATAGCACGTATTTTAACTATCACTGCTGACAATTAATCGAGCCCACTTCCTTGGTACAGCGGATAGTGTGCAACTCAGACTCCTGCGCCACGTGGTTGCGTCATATCGCAAAACATTTCTAGTTCCCTTTGTACTTACTCTTAGAAACTATTATAGTTGCATAACCATTGTATTAGTTTAGGCTTGAGATCGAATGATAAATTGCAGCTCATGCTCTGACTCACAGAAGGATGACTAACAACTTTTTGTAACAATTACATAATTTTAGCTAATTTTTATTTTTAAAATTGTATCAGATGAAGTAGAGCGTTAAGCGCGGAATCGTTTCAGCGTATCACGCAGGTAATGTTTTTATTTGTAGTGCATTTCGTAATTCCAGCAAACATTTGATAGGATCGACGTGCCCAAAAAATTAGTCAAAAACGCAACAAAAATTTTATCTATTTTATGGTGTGTTGCCACAGATGCGAAACCCGGCGAAAGATCAAAGGATTATCTGATTTATGTATGGACATTTAAATGGGTTTGATTGCACACTATCGTTGCTCAAATTATTTAATAACGTTTCCGTATGATCGAGGCTTACGTCCGAACATACCGAACGCACACGAAAGCTCTTTAAATATACACGAGGGTATTTAAATTGGTTTGAATGTTGATCTCTCTCGCCGTAAGACTCTCTCCCTCGACTTTCGCATCTGTCCGGTACCTAATCTGTGCTGTGATATTAAAACCAAATTACTTTCAACGCTTTTTGCGTTTTTCTTATATTACCACACGTAACGAACATTTAGTAGGGGAGCCAGGGGTATGTAATAACAGATTTTACTTTTTATTATTTTAACGGACTTGAAACTAGTTACAGATTTGTCTTAAAAGCTTTTAAAGCGACAACCATTTTTCTGCGATTTTTGATAGAAGAAACTCACCTATTCCTTGTACTCTCTACTAAGGTTAGGTGGGGCTTAGTAAGGTCACCTCTAGAGGTTACAATTCAACGCACAATCCAGTTCTCGCGAAGTTCAGCAGTTTCGTCTACCACGCAGCAAAACCGACAGTCCGTTTGTTGGTTCAGACCTATCCTTCCGAGGTGGTATCTTAGACGACAGTGTCCTGTAAGCAGTCCCGCCAAAATTCGTAGGTCGTTCGTACTCCATATCAGGATCTACTTGGTTGTGTTTCTCGAGGGTTTAGGTAAAAACGGCTTCGAACGTGTCGTCAACCCTGGTATATCAGACCAGTGCGTGTGTCTTTTTTTTCCGCTCATTTCAAAAGGATGGTTTTGGCAGCACTTGTGGTGACTCCAAAGACTGGTTTCGGTCCTGTGAACGCAGAATAATCGGCTTCCTGTTTTGCAAGGATGTCGGATTTCTCGTTGTCCTTCACCCCCTGGTGCCCAGGTATCCACAGCAGAGTTACTCTGTTGTTCGCACGAAGGTACTTCAGGGATTCGATGCAATGCTATAAAAATTTAGAATTTATTTTGTTGAAGCTCAGTGCTTTTTAAGAGGCCTGGCTGTCTGAGACTATACCAATTTTTTTGTTTGTTTGTTGGTCAGCTCTCTTCCACACAATTCGATAGCGAAGACTTTTACGGAGAGTTTTATTTTTTTTAAATGTACTTTTCAATACTCTCCCCCACTTTTGAGGTCTTCTTTTTATAATTCCTATCCGTTTCGGATGTTGGCTATTATACATGCTATTTTTAGCTTTATTCGCAGCAGCCCGGAACAACTCAGTTGTACTAATACCAAACCAGGCTTTAAGGTATTTTAATCATAAAATTCGTCTTTTACCACCCACACTTCGTTTTCCTAGTACTTTTCTTTGCAATATAGTCTGCAATAAGTGAAATCTGTTTTCATTTCTCATTACGTGTCTCAGATATTAAAGCTTTCGTTCCTTCACAGTATTAACCACTTCCTTTTCCTTGCCCATTCTGCTGAGAACCTCGATATTTGTTATGTCCATGGTATTTTCAATATTCTACGATATAACCATAACTCGAATGCTTCCAATTTCTTCGTTGTGGCTTCAATAAGTGTCCATGCTTCTACCCCGTAAAACAGGACAGAAAACACACTATCGGTTTTTGGTTGATTATAAGCTGACAGTTATTAATGTTGTCTTTTCTTATAATCATTAGTTTTGTCTTTTTAATATTAATGTCCAGGCCATATAGTTGACTTCACTCTATTATTCTATTCATGAGATTTTGTAACCCCTCTATGCTTTCCGCAAAAACAACCGTATCATCTGCAGGTAAGTTTTAACAATATTGAGATAAGTATTAATATTAGAACTTTAATATGATTATGGTTATATTATTTAGGTATAAATAGAAAATAAAACAAACCATCAAACGTTTTTATTATCAGATAGTAATCAACTTGACATAAAAATTCTTATTTTAGATCTGCTTGATTTAAATTACATTTAATCAATATTTTAATTTTTTTCTGAGGTAATAGGTAATCTTTATTAGGTAGCAATATTGATATTAAAAATAATCAACTCAACAATATAATGCCATTCTGACCTTAATAAATAAACAAAAATTGGCTAATTTTTGGTCTTCATTAGACAATCGCAATCTTTTTATACTTTATATTAAAAAATAGTCAATAGTCCGAATCCTGGTTTAACATCTTCGTTTCACGGCTAAATATCCAACGGGGTAAATATTAACATGTTAGTACTTACCTCATGCGCTTTGTTATTTCTTGCCCCGGAAGTAGATTTTTCACAAATTTATATTTTTAAGAAAAGTACATTGATAATGCGGTAAATTCAGTCTCGTTTAGGTATATAGTCATGCTACAAATAAAAAACCGCCGACTTAAAAATGTTTATTTGCCTGAAAAAATGCACAAAAATGCAGAGAAACATACTTTTGTGGTCATCAAAAGATATCATGTGCATATAATTTATAAATATTAAATCAAAAAGCATGTTAGAACCGGGCGAAGCAGCGAACGTGTTAAAACCATAACGCAATAACCCCATGTCACCTTTAACCCATAACTCTATAATAATATAACCGCATAACCCCTAAACCCCATTATCCCAAGACCCCATTGCTTCCGTATCAAACGAAAATAGTTTATTTTAGGCAATTTTTATCAATGCAAATTTTAACTGACATTCAGGATACGTTTGAACAATAAAATAAAACTTAATAAACCCGTGACATTATAACCCCATAACCGTATCACCCCATTGCCTTTAAATCAAACGAAAACAGTCTATTTGGAGCTATTTTTATTAATACAAATTTCCACCACGTAACACCACTACAAAGAGGATTCCTAAAACTGCGTGTGTCTGCATCAGGGCACCTCCTCGCGGTGACGGCGGGCAACGGAGTGAGCCCGTTATTCGGCTGAGTTCCTGGATTGCGGCTTAGATGCCGTCATGGCAGGCACAAGCAAGTGTCTTACTATGGTATCTCGGAGCCTCAGTATCGGCGGTTGGTAAGGGTGTAAAAGCGGGTCCCCAGGCGTCGTCATCATGCGACCGTAGTTCCACATTGGTTGGTAATTTGGCTAATGTGGAATAAAATGCTACAAGAAAACAACCCCAAAAGTTCGTGCAATCTCATGATTGTCAAGTAGATCATGATCAATTTTGTTATATTTGTTCAAGTTATATAGTTTAAAAAAGCGGTTTTTTTATGTTATGGGAAACCCTAGCCTGATGGAGTTGTTCTGACCCTAAATTCGGATTCAGCGACCCAGAAACATCTAGTTAACATGGTCTGACCCCCAAACCCACAAATTTTTTGTTTTAATTAATTTTTCCATTAAATCGACTTAATGCTTATATACATTTTGCCTCAAAAAATCTAAACAGGATCTTCACCTTTCGTTCTTTTTTAGCAAAATACAATTTAAACAGGCCCCATAGGCAAGCTTTTTTAATTTCTTTTTTTTTTCTCCCAACGAATAAGAGTTTTCAATTGGAGCGAGCATAAGCGACGAGACAAAAAGACCGTCGCGAACAAAGAAAAAATTGGAGTGGGTACTCGAAAGGTGTTATAATTAAGGATACTTTCTCACTAATGGACTCGTGAATAATTCCAAAAAAGCTTCCTTTTTAATTTTTAAAGAATTTAAAAAATAAGTATAATGTATTCTAAATGGATTAAAAAAAGTAAAAGTCAATATGAATGTATAATAGGAATAACATATTAATCCTATAAGGTTGGCGTCTTAAGCGGGTTGTAAAAAAATATTCCGATAGAGAAGCCACTGTGCATTTTATTGAATAGTTATCCAAGTTTGCAACCGTGCAAATGAGGAATTATAGTCAAAACTAACTTTTACTACGAACGAATCAGGTGAACTGGTCGGTGTGCACTGTTGCCAATAAAGTTACGTATTCCATGCAACAACTGTTTTGAACTATCTGTTATCATTTTGAAATGAGATTATACAGGAAGAAATGATTCTTAAAATAATTATTTCAAATTAACATTTTTTCCGATAAAATCCAACGTTGTTATATATACTACTATCAAGTCCATAATGTTTATTAAAATGAACCTAGAGATTCGCATATTGGCGCACTTGGCAACATTTCTGTTGGGATTTCCTGAAAGGTGTGATATAACAATATCATCGTTTAGGGTTTTTGTTACGGCGGAATATTTTATGTCATGGCAGACAAATATTTATTGGTTTCGATATTCTAGTGAATGTTTTAAAAAAATTGCATTGTCAACCAGGCATAAGGCATAGTCTTTAATCCTAAATGCATTTTGATTTATGTAGGTTCATAAGTATTGATACGATTCAATAGCTAAACAATGTTTATTTCAATACAATAACTTCTATTTTCATTAACCACTTAGATATTCACTTAGCAATATAACTTTTACAACTCTATATAACTCTTTACATTTAATAATTCGTAAACACATAAGCTAATACTGACTTCTCGTTATCATAGTTTCCCCTTTTATATTCCCGATATCATAGTTCCAGATCTTTCTATTTGATTCTCAATTTTCGACGCGGATTCGAGACATTGCGCGACTTTCCTAGGCTCTGTCGGCGGTTTACAAAGGAGAGCGGTCGAACACGGACCTTACGGTTGCTGACAGTACCGGATTTAGTATTTTGATTGCGAATTGTGTGTTATTTGTTTGAAGAAATATATAAGTCGTTGGGAACGAACCGGTTTTTATAAAATCAATGAATGAATCTTTGTATTCAATAATTCACTGGGTAAATTACAATAGAAGATATCAGTTGGAAGTTGCAGCTCAGAATTTTCGCGAAGAAATGAAAAATAATCCTTTTCTCAACAAAACTTGAACTGCTCGAATTTCACAAGAAATCAGTAGGTAGCTATCTATTATTGCATTATAACTTTTTATTCTGAACGACTTGAATATTTCTGTTTCTACCATGGATAAAAGAGTCTAGATCACAAGTTGAATAAATTAACTGCCAAATGGGTGCAGTACCCTCAAAAGGGAGTTTAGAGAAATTCCTACCGATAGACCTATTATCAGTAAAAAAAAAATTCCTTATATTATATTGATTGATACTTCGGACCCCGTCCAATGATTGTTGACTTTTATTTTTTATACTTCCAACACATTCCGTTTAATGATACGCTTATATTGCAATTTATGAATTACACTATTTTTAATACACAATTTTAAGATTTTTTGAATAATTTATGTAAGGAATATTTGTATGAAAAATATGATAACAATATTTCATAAAAAAAAAATATTTTAAATTTATGTCAGTATTGAAAGAATAGTATTGAAGACGCTATAACAGTGAAAAATTATTGATTATAATAATGAAAAAACAATTTCAATTGTTATAAACAATTGAAAATAGCTCCCGCTTATGAAATAATAAGAAAAAGTTTGAAAGAATACGGTTGACATAACAGAATAATATTAATGACAATTATAATTTGTTATAAACAATTTAAAATAGTTTTTATAATAATAATAATTATAACAACAAAACATTTGGTATTTTTTCATTTTTTCCACTGGAAAGTTAGTCGTGTGGGCCTTTCGGGTCGCACCCAGACCACTAATACATATTTTCATTTTATTTTCAACGACGTTATCAAAATCACATTCCAAATTCATTCATAGGTAGAAGTAAAGTGGCCTTGGAAATGAATGAAATATACAATGGCGCTTTCTATCCTTTAGCTGGTGAACTAAAAAATTGGTAAGAATGTTGGTAAAGTAGGAACTATTTGTTGCTATCTGTTGATCTGACTATTTGCCGCCAATTTCGTAGCTCAAGTTAATCTCCTAAACGAAATATTCTGGAGATTCGCTTTCATTCGTAAGTTAAACTATTTCCATGGATCTTTCGTTTAAAGTGAGACAGAAGCATTAATTATTGACAAAAAAATCTTAATTTTCCAAATGAAATAAATTTCGATAAATTCGTTTAATACTTCGATCCTTTCTGAGTTTACCCATCAAATCTGAGCTTTTAAAGTCTTAACCGTTTCTGAGCGTAACTTGTATAGAAAATACACGACATGGCACGCTCACTTTAAAATGAACACAAATATTTATTTAGATTAATTAAAATAGTGTTAGAATTTTACTTGGACACTTGTTAAAAGCAGGTTTATATTATTTAAATGTTTTTTTTTTGGCTCGTATAAATATTGATTCGTGAATTTGATAAAATCTTAATAAAATTTGTTCATTATGGAAGGTATGTCATTATGACTTTACAAACTGTTAATTATAAAGTGTGTTTCAAAATAAGGTGACCCCGTCTTTCGGATAGGTAGAAAACCGAAAAATAATTGGGGTTTGCTTCATAAAAAATTTTCGTAACGCCATCCGTATTCAAGATAAAGGGCGTTGAAAAAAAAATTTAGTTATTACTTCAATAGCATAATTTTCAATTCAAAATATTCCGAAAACGGTACACAGTATCGAGTTTTACCATAAGTACCTTTTTGGTGTAAAATTAAATGATGTTAAAGTTCACTTAAAATTTTGATTAATAAATCTAACCTTAAAAAAGTTATGTTCAATACTACTTGGTACAAACCGTGTCTATGAGAATCAGATATTAAAACAAATTCAAGGGATGTATCAGCTCCTAAAACGTATTCGTATAAAATTTCATTACAATGTTTCCAGTAGTTTCGGCAAAATCGTAATAAATGTGTATACATTTTTTTTTCAACGCCCTTTATCTTGAATACGGATGGCATTATGAAGTTTTTTTACTAAGCAAACCCCAATTATTTTTCAGTTTTCTACCTATCCTAGACACGGGGTCACCTCTTTTTTAAACACCCTGTAGATGAACATTTCATTTTCCTGAAACTTTTTTTATAATCACTTGTCTTGATTTTTTCTTAAGTTTTCATTTAAACCCTAAACCCTTTTATTTTACTGTAATATTAATTACGATTTAAATATACCTACTGGGTGGCCCATTTAAAAATGCCCAAATGGAATATTTTAGTTTCTGTTTGTTTATTTTCGCCCAGTATGTGGTTGATTTTCGAATGACATTTCATTTCTAAATTTTTGCGAACTAATGGCAGGTCAACAAGAATTATTTTACCGTATTAAATTAATTAAGTTTATTATAATTTTAACTCTAATGGAATCCTAATAATAGAAAATTTAACTTCATATACGGATCGATTTGATACAATTTGTATTCACAAGAAAGTTACTAAAAATACCTCTGTCAGGCGGACAACAAGAAAATAAAGTTCTTCTGAAGTTACCGGAGTGAAGTTTTTCCGAAGTTACCGGTAAAAATCGATAAATTTCTGTATCCCAAAGAGGCAGTAAGTTCATAAGTGTAGGAAGAATAAAAAAAGGGAACTCCAGCTAAACCAAGGTGGGTCTAGCATTTTTTATATGCCATAGACGCTTAATCAGTTAATTTTTAGCATCTCTAGTTAATACAGTGCATTATATTTGCATCTCGCCCATCGATTTTTCTTTCGAGGGGATCAAGTGGTTTATCATTTAAGAGGTATTTTTTAATTCTCTTTACAAACGTAGATGTCACATCCCTTGTCATTACTATTGAACTAATGGTTGACAACCCAAATTATCTTTATATTCGCAGATTTCATTTTCTAGTGGAGCAGACTCATTCTTATCTTCACACATCGTCCATTTTGAAAGTGGTATTATAGGCAGCCACTTTATTCTTCACATTGCCCATTGGATTTAGCTCCAGATGATACGGTAGCAAACGTAGGGTTAAAACTACATTTTTTGCTAATGTTGTGTCAACAATATATTTCTTATTGGCTGGTTTGCAGGTCTTGTTCCTTCTCGGTTAAAGGTATATACAGATATGGAAAAAGTTTAGCGGTATATAGAAATTTCAATGCAAAATCTTAAAATGCACGACAAACAGTCGACCAGATCAAAATATAATAAATATTCGCGACAAACTCTCAAGTAATTAATTACACGATTTTAATTTGATCCGTCTCCACCTTGTCGACGTTGTCTATGTCGCTAGAAATTAATAAAATCTCTCAGTATGAAACATTTACCGTCTGTGTACACATCAGACCTATCAGGAAAGAGACTACGACGTATCGAAAGATCAAACAATTTCTCTTCTAAAAATGTGTTCACCCTCACCCCGACGGTCCCGAAAATTTCTTTGTTAAGTTTCCAATCTAAGGGTATATTTTAGTTTTCGTATATTTTTGTACATCAAATATGTATATCCATAATAAAAAAAAAATACCCCCAGACGTTGCCGTTGTGTGTATATATTTAACTTCCCAGTGGGAAGTTATAGTAATGAGTCAAATTTTGCGATTCCCAAATTTTGACATTTTTCCACATTTCAAGGTCCCCAGAGTCGAATACAATAGTTTTTAAGTGTGTATGTGTATGTGCATTCGAAATTATTTTTTGTCTCGATTATCACCAGAACAAAAAATGATATCGACGTTGGACCAACTGCATTCGACGCATAATTACGCAACTTAAAACTGATTATATTTTCAGAAAAATCAGTCAAGTTGTTTTTTATGGAGAATAAAAAAACTAAAAAAAATGGTAAACTTTGGGAATTATTTTTCGTCCCGATTATCTCAAGAACAAAAAATGATATCGACGTGGGACCAACTGCATTCGACGCATAATTACGCAACTTAAAACTGATTAGATTTTCAGAAAAATCAGTCAAGCTGTTTTTTATGGAGAATAAAAAAACTGAAAAAAATGGTAAACATTCGGAATTATTTTTCGTCTCGATTATCTCAAGATTAAAAAATGATATCGACGTGGGACCAGTTGCATTCGATGCATAATTACGCAACTTAGAACTGATTAGATTTTAAGCAAAATCGGTCAAGCTGCTTCTTGTGAAGATAAAAAAAAAAACTGAAAAAAATGGTAAACTTTCGGATTATGTTTTGTCTCGATTATCTCAAAAACAAAAAATGATATCGAAATCGGTCAAGCTGTTTTTTTATGGAGAATAAAAAAACTGAAAAAAATGGTAAACTACCTGAATTTTGCAATTTATAAATTTTACTTTTTTTAATACAGAATTTTAAACTTGTGTCAGTATTGAGAGAATAGCATTGAAGACGCTATAACAGTGAAAAATTATTGTTAGTAATAATAAAGCATTGTTTATAACAACTGAATATTGTTACTAACAAATGATTATTGATTATAATAAAAAAAATCAATTGTTACAAACAATTGAAAATAGTTCCCGCTTATGAAATGATAAAAAAAAGTTTAAAAGAATACGGTTGACATAAACAGAATATTGTTAATGACAATTATAATTTGTTATAAACAATTTGAAATCTTTTTTTATAATAATTTTAATAATAATAATATTTATAACAAACAAAACATTTGGTATTTTTTTATTCTTTCCACTGGCAAGTTAGTCGTGTGGACCTATCGGGTCGCACCCAGACCACTGATATTTTTAATTTTAAATGGTAGATTGGAAGTGTCTGCGTTTTGTATTTTGTTGTAAAATCGATATGCCTCAAATTACGTTTATATCAAGGGGACAGGTAAATGGAATAGAAACGATCGGTTTTTCTCGGGAACATCGGGAAAGACGAAGATCAAGGTCTAATCTGTATTTCAAGCGTTTATCACGTCGCTGCCATTTAGTCGGTATTACTTTCTCAAGGTTACCTCCTTTGTCAATTAGTTGTTTTTCTGTTTATTGAGCTATGCTGTCACATCGACTCGTCTTCACAATTTACCGGAAACACATCAACACTTAGCAGACCTTACATGAACACTATTAATGTCATTACGTTTTTGGAATGACGTAAAGATGATAGTGTATGTAGGGTGCGCCATCGGTAATCCATCATTAGATACTCTCAGTTCATTGTCAAATAGAAAAAGCAATGTCTCTTTTAAGAAGTAATGAACGTAATGACATTATAATTATAATTATAATAAATGCCTTTATTAATACAAATTATTATATACAAAAATAATAACAAAAACTCTTGGGCGAGGTTCAGTTTATACATTCATCATTAGCGTGATAATGTAGAAAAAGTATATTAATTAATGTATGTCTGCTCTTCCACCTAACCCGTTAAACCAGAATATGGCAGATAATAATATTATTTACAACCAAAGAACTTCGTATAACACACTTTTGATATCAAATAGACTAAAATAAGAAATTATTGAACCTAAAAATATAATAAAAATATTTCTACAACTTATCAAAATATACAGCTTAACAAAATAGAACTAGGAAGATTATGACACTTTAGAGAAATATAATTATGTAATTATTATTGTTTAGAGAAATAGTAATCAAACAAAACTTTTTTTCAGTTTTTGTATGGAGAAGTAACAAAATTCAAACGGTATACCATTTATAACCTTAAAAACGCAATAAGAGAATGACCGTTGAAATAAATATAACTGGTGGCGGGTAAGGTTAGGGTATTCTTGTGTCTTAAGTTTAGTGTATGTATATCCGTTCTAAATCTGATGTTTTGATATAGATATGGAGGAGACTTTTCTTTCAACAACTTTACATAAAATAAGACCGAATGCATATGTCGACGATTTTTCACATTGAGCCATTTAATATTTTGAAATGTGTGACTAATGGACTGAAACTTGCGTATACAAAAAATAAGTCTTAAGTATGAATTTTGTAATTTTTGTATGCAGTTAGTATTTAGCTGTACATGACGCTCTAAAAATCAAAGGGATGAAAGTGGATGTAAGCAATACGAACGTAATGGTTTTTGAAAGCGAAGAAATCATGACAAACTGCGAGGTGCCGATTGAAGGAGAAAAAATGGAAGAAATACGTTTATATTTGGGTTCAAAGTTTACGAGGGACTTAAAGTATGACTGTGA
Organism: Agelastica alni; assembly: GCA_950111635.1. Classification (NCBI taxonomy): domain Eukaryota; kingdom Metazoa; phylum Arthropoda; class Insecta; order Coleoptera; family Chrysomelidae; genus Agelastica; species Agelastica alni. Next base: position 40,542,670 of record OX467708.1, on the reverse strand, counting down.
CATTGAGCGAAGAGTGATGGCAGGGAAACAAATAAATAGGTGAGTACTTTATGACGTATAGCTGGACTGACTCTAATGGATAAAGTGAGTATGATAAGGTAACGCTGTGGTGTGGAAGAAGATGTAGTAACAGAGATGAATAAAAGAAAGGCTAGATGCTAGATGGGCAACCAAGGTATTTTGTTGGTCTATCTGTACGGAAGCATCGGCGTGCGGTTGGCGACTGAATATCATAAATTTTGTCTTATTGACATTTATTTTCAAACCCGTTTCCCCTTTCTGTCGTGTTTACACTATCCAACAACTCTTGAAGGCCTTGGGTACAATCGCACAAGATGACCGTATCGTCGGCATATCGAATATTATTAATCAGTTCACCGTTAATCTTTACTCCAAGGTCTTTATCTTGCAAAGCCTCTTTAAAGATTATATCCGAGTAGATGTTGAATAATAGCGGGAAGAAAATGCATCTCTGTCTGACGCCTCGTTGAATGCAACATTCATCGGTTAGTCTTCCATCGATTCGGACCACTGCTTTCTGCTTCCAATACAATTTCTCTATAATTTTCAGATCTCTATATTCGATTTCCAAAGTTCTTAGTATGTTTAAAAGTGTTTCGTGCTGAACTCTATAAAAGGCTTTTTCATAATCTATGAAATATACATTAATATCCTTGCGTTGTTCACGGCATTTCTTGTAACCCTCCATTATCTTTTTAATTTTCTTCATTTGTCTTATAGCTTCCCAATTCTAAAAAAAAATTCTTCCACACCCGTAACGTTTATAAAATAAATCGAGAATTACTTTTTCATTAGAAAGTTGCTGCAATAAAATATTGTTATCAAACAGTGCTAGATTTGTTGTGAATTATCTTAAACGGAAAATTACCAGTTTATTAATCAATACGTCAATAAACAAATAAAACGAGTTTATATGAAATGTTTACAGAATGCATGTGCATGGAATTAATAATGTTACTAAACGGAACGACTTGGGAATATTATAATGGGAAAGTATAATTTTAAGAATTCACCCGTTTTTGAGAGAAGCTACATACATCTCCGCCCTGGGGCCGTCGGGCTTACCATTGAGGACACGGTCTCGGCTACATCCTCTGAAATTTATAGTCATTCTGGAATATTTATCAAATCTGCACTTGGCATATCGTCAGAATGATTTATTTGTGCATAAAATTAATAAAATAAAGAAATTTCTTGATGCAGATAATCCATATTAATTTTAAGTTTGGGTGTTTCCAAGTTTCAACTACGCGAGCAACATAGAAATAATCTTTTGTATCTCTTGGTAAACAATAAAATAATAACTTAAAAGCCAAAATAAGTAAAACAAAATATTTTCACGTACTCTATTGCTATTAATTAAAAGAGTAACGAATGAAACTGAGAAGATGATATGGGATGTGCAAGCAGGATTTAGAAGAGGAAGAAGATAAGTATGGATCAAGTCTTTTTATTACGAGGTATAGTCGAAAACTTCTTGGCTAGAATTCAGAAGGTCTATTGCGCTTTTATAGACTTAAAAAAGGCCTATGACTGAGTGGTGAGGAGTAAATTGTGGTCGACATTGTCCATCTATGGGGTGAGCGGTAGTTTAATACGAGCACTGAAATCACTTTATGAGGATTCCACTGCTTGTGTCAGGATAAACGGAGCTTGTTCGGACTGGTTTTACATCGAAAAAGGTGTGAGACAGGGATGTGTGGCTTCGCCATGGATCAAGTCATATAAGAGTCATCTGAAGAGGAGTTGCAGACGATGGTTAATGTTATGCATGATGCCCTGAAAATCAAAGAAATGAAAATAAATGTAAGCAAAACGAAAGTAATGGTTTTTGAAAGACAAGAAAGCATTAAAAGCTGTAAAGTTTCAATTGAGGGAGAAATAGTGGAACAAGTAAATGAATTTGTGTACTTGGGTTCAAAGTTTATGAGAGATAGAAAGTATGACAATGACATTAAGCGAAGGATGTTGGCAGGAAAACAAATGAATGGGGCACTGAATAGCTTTATAAACAGCCAGAAAGTGTCAAAAAAAGGCACGTCCGGCTGTGCATAGAGGTGTGTTGGTTCCTACACTTATGTATGGTAGTGAATGTTGGGTTTGGCAGAAGAAGCATGAAAATAGGATTAATGCTGCGGAGATGAGTAGTCTGAGAAGTATAGCCGAAGTGACTCATTTGGATAAAGTAAAGAATAGTGAAATAAGAGAACGCTTTGGTGTAAAAGAAGATGTGGTTTGAATAGACGGAAGTCGGTAGAGGTCGACCTCGGCAAACATATCTCGATCAGATCAACATTGTTTCAAAGAAAGGCCAGGTCAAGAGTACCAACAACCGACGAGCATGCATGAGAGCCCTGATGAAAGTAGAGGAAGCAAAAGATGTGTGTAAGAACCGTAGCGGAAATGGAAGGAAGTGTTTTCTGCCTATCCCTACAGGAAAAAGGCGTGACTATATGTATGTATTGCTCTTTACGTTTGGTCAAAATAAGCTGCAATACTTTTTTATAATTTTAATTATTAGTTAGTTTATTGAAAATGGTAACTGTTAAATAAAAAACTACATGTAACATTATTTATGTAAGTTTATTGTTGAATTCGTTTATATAGTAATGACAAAGAGAGTACATATTATAAACAAAGTAAATTGTATTATTAATGTATTTTTGGTAAGAAAATGATTGAAAGTGATGTGAAGCAAATACCCAGTGAAACTTTTAAAAACATTGCTGATAAGAAAAAAAAGGTCATCAATATTTTAAAAACGTGCATTTTGAAGAACAAAACAGTAAGATAAAATTCAACGTCAATAAATAAAAAGCAACTAGTATTTTGCATTTAAAAAAGCCATCTTCAGAGCTCGAAATTAATAAAAAGTATTTGTTGAGATCAACCGTTTTTATAAGTCATCTGGATAAAACCATAAAATAGATTAATGGAGTACTCGTAAATGTATTTTTTTATGATGGAAATTCCGCGAAAGCTGTGCATAAATAGATATTAAAAAAAAAAATTTATTGGCTATCGCTAATCTGTAATATGTACTCTGAACACATATTTAACCTAGCAATGGGCGATAACGAGGATAGAATAAAAATTAACGAAAGAACAATAAATAATATACGTTATGCAGACGATACAGTTATCATTGCGAACAATCCTGAAAGCCTGCAAAGACTGATTAACAAAGTTGTAGAAGTAGATCAGCTAGATATGAAAATTTATGTAAGAAAAACAAAAGTTATGGCCATATCAAGACTGCCAAACCCGTAAGTGAATATAAACATATACAGTACCAATAGAGAAAAATGAAAATTTTAAATACCCGGGCAGCTACATAACAACAATTGTAGACCCCGACGTTGAAGTAAGATCACGTATAGAGCGATCCAGAGCCACATTTCTAAAGATGAAGAACCTACTATTTAATCCAACATTAAACTTACAAATACGATACCGTTTCGTAAAGGGGTGTGTACACTCAATTCTCTTGTATGTAGCGGAAACATGGACACTAAAGGTGGATACCATAAACAGTCTCGAGGCTTTTGAAATGTGGATGTTCCGCAGACTATTAAAAATACCATGGACTCAACATTTAGCTAATAACGAAGTACTTAGACGTATGGAAAAGGAAAGGGAACTACTTACTAAAATAAAGCAAAGAAAGACCGCTTATCTCGGTCACATTGACCGTAATAAGAAGTATAATATCCTAAAATTGATAATCGAAGGTAAAGTTAAGGGAAAACGTGGACCTGGCCTCAGACAACATTCGTGGTTTAAAAATATACGCGATCGGTTGTAAATACCACGAGTCCTTCAAATTTTATCGATAAATTTTTATTTTCCACGAAAACTTTTTTGTTTGGTAAAAGTATGAAAACAAACCTATTGATAAACTCGTCTTACGGACTCGTGATTTTAATTCGGTTTGTTTGATAAGAAAGTTTCGAGTGTTTTGAAAATGAAAATTTATCTCATTAAATTTGAAGAACGACTTGTATTTCGAGAGATTATTTATTCAACAAATCAAAGGAAGAACAATTTAATTCATTAGTATTTCATTAACATGAGGAGAAAAGAAGGAAATTTAATTATTAGAAAATGTACAATTATTGAAAACGCAGTTTTTGTAAATGGATGTCTTTTTCTGATCCTGAAACGGATTGAAGCTGATTTTGTATTCAGAATAATATTTCTCTTGTATCTGTTTGGCAGTTACATTCCAAATAGTTTTCAGCGAATATTCTTTGTAGTCTTTGCCATTAGATTTCTTTATATTCGCTCCCCATACTTTAAGAATTTCTACAATTTCTTGAATAGTCGTATCACTTTCAAGTTTGTAGTTTCTGAAATTGCAAAACTGTTCAAGATTCCATATGGATTTTTTTGTCTTTACAGTGTTTAGTGGAGTGAAATTATGTATTAACTTTTCAATATTTTCTTGGCCAAATCGGTTCGCACTCATTTTCAAATAAACTTTTGAATGGGTAAAAATATATTTTAACCTTGTACAAGCCAGTTCAATAGAATCGACGCGGTAAACCTTTGACAGTTCAAAGGTAAACAATGTTTTATCAAGGACCAGGCAGTTTTATCAGTATAAAACCGAATGATTGGCTAGAATAACCCGCTATTATTAGTTGAATTGCCAAAAACGTCACATTTTGACAAGTGAAAAAAATAATCACTTGTAAATAAATAACCAAGTAGTATTTATCCTATGGTATAAGTGTATTTGAAATGTATTTAGAACGTAGAAAGGATGGATGAAGGAAGATTGACGAAACAAATTTATAAGGCGAGTGTGATTGTACAAGTCGGTAGAGGTCGACCTCGGAGAACATATCTCGATCAGATCAACATTGTTTTGAAGAAAGGCCAGGTCAAGAGTACCAACAACCGACGAGCATGTATGAGAGCACTGATGAAAGTAGAGAAAGCAAAAGATGTGTGTAAGAACTGTAGCGGAAGTGGAAGGAAGTGGACTCTGTCTACCCCTACTGGAAAAAGGCGTGACTATTTGTACGATTTATCAAAGACTCAACAATAATAATAAAAAATTGATTCAATTTTTATGTATTTATGTATGTATGTATTTAGAACTATAATAGTTTTACTTTTGAAAGGCACGCTTGCAGAGTCCCCGCTTCACAAAAGTGCACATGAACTACCGAAATAAATTGGTTACCAATGGTGTATCCTAATTATTTTGTAACGGGTACCGAATATTTTATTTATTTATTTAAAAATGTTCTAATTTCTCTCCGTCGAGTTAAGCGTCGTAATTCTTTTCTACTGTTCTACTTTCTCTGTTTTTTTTAGACGGTAGAATATTGAAGAATATTATTTCGAATAATAATTTGACAAGTAAAATAAAGTTTAAAAGACATAGAATCACTATTTTCTTGATTTATAAATGAATTCGTTAAAAATTCGTTAACGATGTTTACATTTTTTCAGCTTGTTTATATTCTTGTAGCGATTTGAAAAATGACCATAACAGATAGTAGAAACACAGTTGAATCACTTTCTGACGGAGCTATGATGTTAATGAATATAAAGGGCTTCGCTGCGACAGAAAAGGATTCCTAATAATATTGAATAATAAATTATTAACCGTCAGTGTCACTTACGTAGAGTGTCATTGAAATGCTTTCGTTAGATATTTATTAAAATTAAGAGGGGAGGTTCAAAAGACTATTGATCCAAATGAACGCCTTTATTTGGAAAACATCTGCATGAGAACTTTATTTATATGTTGGTACAAATATGTTTTAGTTAAATGAAAGGCATGGTTAATAAATGATATATGCATTTATTCGACACAAAAAAGTAATCATAAATGAATCAAAATAAGCTATTTTTAGTTTTCTCAAATAAATATAAAAATAAAATAAATAAAGACTCTATCCGTTATAAAACATACTTAACTAAAAAAAAAAACTCTTAAGGGTATATTTTTACCACCAAAGCTGCTTATATATAAATGTAGATATTTACAATCGGGACAAAATTATTAAAAACAATTATAAGTCATTCAAAATAGTTAATTTGGGATTTTTTTTTGTAGTGCAACTTTTAATATTTTGATTCGCGAATTTCAGTACCACTTTCTTGAGTACGCAAGGAATTAATTATTAAGAAAATTGGAACAGTGATGTTAAAAAACTATATTTTTAAGTTTGCTTTGTAGCTTTTAGCAATACATGCAGCACCAATCTGGAACACAGTGTACATACACATTTCGAGTTTTTGACCTTACAGCTTGTCTCAGATCGGTCGGATTTAAGTTAGCTATCCTGTGTAGTAATATCTTTTTTTGGTGCAGTTTGACGGTATGTGTTCGTTTATTCATGCGGTACATCATAGAACTGTGGGGAATTGCATATATTAATTAAGAAATTATAAAAATTTGAATCTCGCTTACCTTTCCGCGAGTTTTTGACTTCACTGCAAATGTCGAACAAGTCGGCAGCTTGTCTCAGATTGGTCGGATCGTATTAAGTTAGCTATCCTGTGTAGTAATACCATTTTCTTGGTGCTGATTGACTATATGTGTTCGTGTTCATTCATGGTACATCATAGATTCGTGAGTATTTCAGTAAAACCGGTGTTCGTTTGTTGGAAATCAAGTTTCGCAGCGTTTTATTTGGATTCTCCCAACTTCTACCGTTTTACCGCCCACTCTTTATAAAATACAGTAGCAGTTCATTTGAAATTATAAGATCGTTTTTATTTGAGAAATGATAAAAATTCATTTAACATAAAATATAAATTTCCAATATTTTATCGAGTTTATCGCAGAGATCTTTTATAAAATATTCATACTTTAAAATAAAACCGTTGGAGATATTCAACATGTAAATATAAAACTATTTTTTTATCTGTTATCATGTCGTAAACAAAATAGCAACATATAATTTTTCAATAAATCGAAATATCGAATCGTCTTAGTCTATAGAAATTATTGTTTCAATATTTTTTTAAAGAAACAATTCTTTTACTATTGGTGAATGGTTTTTCGGGTTTTTGGGCTGTCTTAGGTCTAAGTTAATACTATCTCGAGTGAATGGCATCTTCTGGAGATGTAATGTCTGCTTTTTAAGGCTGTTAGTTTGTGACATTTGTATGTCACGATCGCAGGTTATATATGTCTTGGTGGGCGGAGCATATTTGAGGACTGTTCAGGAATTGGTCACGTCTCGGAGATCATTTTTTTTATATTTGTAAGAGAGCAGAGATGTATTTTTAAGTACAGGTACCCACGTTCTATTGATTTTAAGTGTTTCCTCAGATCTATTAAAATTCTGCTGGTGTTTATGTATTTCAATAGCTTCTCTATAAAGCCTCGGGTAATATGCAGATGTGGTGCATAAAACTTGGTGTCCTCAAATTTCTCTATAAAGCCTCGAATTTAACTCTGTTATTATTATTATTATTAATTGTATGCTCCGCGACGGCAGTTGGCTTTGTTTTCTTTGACACTGGTGTTAATGGACCGTTTAGTTTTTCCTGTGTAGACACTTCCACAAGTACATGCGATATGTCCTAGTTGTATTTCTTTTCTCACAATCAGGACATCGAGAAATGCCGCCAATTCTTTGTTGTTCTTTATTTCCATTGTAAGCTTTATGTTAGGGTGTATGCTGTTGATGTGCGCGATAAATTCGTTGAGGCTGTCTCTATCATAAAGCCAAACAACAAAGGTGTCATCTACATATTGAAACCATACTTTTGGTTTTAGATGCGCGCTGTCCAAATCTTTCTTTTCAATTTTCTCCATAAAGAAATTCGCGATTACTGGTGATAACGGCCCGCCCACCAAAACGTATATAACCTGCGATCGTGACTCACAAATGTCACAAACTGTCAGCCTTAAAAAGCAGACGTTACATCTCCAGAAGATGCCATTCACTCGAGATAGTATTAACTTAGACCTACGACAGCCCAAAAACCCGAAAAACCATTCACCAATAAACGATGGCCGCGAAAGCCTTTTACAATATGTAATACTTTTACAAGTTTTTTTTTATCGTTTTATGTCCTGTTGTTCGTTCGATTTTCTTTCTTTCTTCATCCTGTATATAAAAGATAATATTTTAATAAAAAATCTAAAATCTGCCATAAAAGTTTTATTTTGGATGGGGTTGTTTTCATACAGGATCAATGTCCGGCAGCGCCGTAAAAGTTGGAATTTTCGCTTGGTTCCACACTCGAGATATCTTGGTCTTAGGGATTAAAAAAAAACAATTATTCATACATTTATTGTTTGTATTTTGCAAATATTCGCAAAATCTTTCGAGAATCTAAACAATTTAAAAAATAAACTCAATTTCGAATAGTGGAAGTTCAACGATGAAATTGACTTTCCGCTCTATAACTAGATTGTGACTGCCGATATCGCACCAGGAAGCAATATACCAATGTTTTTATCGACAAGCATATCACAAGTATCAGAGACGTGCCAATGAAGCATAAATATTATATCGCACGCTGTTAAATTATTAATTGATTATCGAAAAATCCAAACACCCATAAAAAGTCGAACAATTGCAATAAAATGTTTGACCCTAATGAGAAATGATAACGTGAACAACAAACGATGCCGATGGCCGCAAAAGAGCTAGACGATTACGTGGAGACCGCATAAATATAGCATTTGTTGTGAAACTGCATGCACGAAGGGGTGATGTTAAGGTTTCGATAACATGGTAGCAAGTCACCTTTTTAACAGAAACTTAATACCAACGATAACGTACGAAACGTACTGCAGCCTTTTGCATTTACATATTATTTTTATTATTATTATTACATATTAACAAGGGCAGAGGGACAAGTCCCTATATTACCCAAAAATTGTAGATAATATACAAATCAATTACCTACTAGCAAATTAATACATAAATTGAAATAAACAAAAATAAAAAAATAAAAAGATAAGATAACAAAACAAAAATACAATACTTGTTATCAGGATAAATATTAAATTAAAAGTTATTGATATATAAGGCGGTCCAGTCTATTTTTAAATATGTTAGTAAAAGAAGCAGAAATAATGTCAACATCGAGATTATTCCAAACGTCAAAAACTCTATTACTCAAAATTTTTTGTCTTGATCTGGTCAAAAAGTTTTCTTTTTTTAAGTTTTAATTCATGTCCTCTGAGCCGGTTGTCATGGTTTAATGGAAATATCACGGAAAGGTTTCCAAAGTTGAATTTTAATGTTGTGATAAGATTTCCACGGTGACGTCGAAGTTCAAAAGAAGTTAAGTTGGCCATAGCAAGTCTCTCTTCATAGGAAGGTCTTCTCTGTCCCAGGGAAGTCGAGTGGCTTTTCTTTGAACATTTTCTAATAAACTTCTATCACGAATCAAGTCAGGATACCAGGCGGATACCCGCATATTCAAGAATGGGTCTTACATAAATGGTGTAAAGTTTACAAAACGATTGAAACGTAACACTTCCGTATAAGATACAGCCTGTTGTTAGCACGTTTGGTTATTGACAAAATATGGTCGGACCAAGTGAGACTACTGTTAATAATAATTCCCAAGTCATTTTGAGAGAATACGGAGTTTAAAGTTTGACCGTTTATGACGTACGAAGTGGGTTGTTTTTACCGATTCGAAGCACTACGCACTTAGCAGCATAGAGAGGGAGCAACCATTGGAAACACCATAGCGATATAGAGTTTAAATAATCCTGTAGAGACAACTGGTTCGTTATTGGATTTGAATAAATTTTTATGTCATCTGCGTAGAAAGATACTTTGCTTAAAACGTAAAAGGGGAGATCGCTGGTATATGCTATGAATAGCAAAGGTCCCAGAACAGAACCCTGAGGAATCCCACTTTCCACTAATGTTTCTTCTGAGAATGCTTTTCCTACTCTAACTTTAAAACATATCTACGAGTGTTAGGAGGATAATACGATACTTCCCTCTCTCCAACAAGACAACGCACGTCCTTATACATCAAGGGTTACTACAAGGCTTCTATGGTCATCTCGCTTCCCATCAGATTTTTTACCGATCGAATAAGATCGGCAATCGACTTGGTAATTTACCCCAATCACCAAAAACCTAGTTAACCTTCGTCACCGAATTCAAGAAAGATCGATTTTCAGAAAAACGCAACCTGGTTTAACTCCAAATTATCTCCCCCCGATTTTAGGAACTCCAGTTTTGATATTTGCAGATCCAAAAATGTAAGATCGGATGACTCAATTATATTAACTTGTTTTTTAAGACGTAGCCTATAAAGTATTTTTAAACTCCTCAACTGTTTCACAGTTGTATCCCACTTACAAATGATTATTTAAATTTGGAATTGCACCCGAATATTTTCTTCACAGAAAGAGAACGTTCTTAACACGTGTATTTAATGTTATTTGTCCCACGGCTTTAGTGTAGCTTATAAAAAGCAAACACGCTCAGCGGGCATTTCTTGGAATGAAGTTTCCATCCAGAATTGTGGAAAGTTAAAAGTTTGAGATTATCATAACTAGAAATGTCACTAGCAATGATTGAGAAAGAGTAAAAAAATTTGGTGAAAGGAATTTATTTTAAAAATAAATGGTATTGTCACGTAAATTCATCGTCAAGAATTCCAAATAAAAATAATATTGTTTTTATCAAAAAACAATTTCCGTCGATAACTGTCATCACTTTTTAATTGCATTAGTCGATAATTAACAAATAGTTCCAAAATTCGGCTATACTTCTCAAACTACTCATCTCCGCAGCATTAATCGTGTTTTCATGCTTCTTCTGCTTAACCCGACATTTACTACCATACATAAGTGTAGGAACCAACACACCTCCATGCACAGCCAGACGTGCCTTTTTTGACATGTTCTGGCTGTTCATAAAGCTATTCAGTGCCTCATTCATTTGTTTTCCTGCCAACACTCTTCGCTCAATGTCACTGTCATACTTTTCATTTCTCGTAAACTTTGAACCCAAGTACACAAATTCATTGACTTGTTCCACTCTTTCTCCCTTAATCAGAACTTTACAGTTTGTCATGCTTTCTTCTTTTTTAAATACCATTACTTTCGTTTTGCTTACCTTTATTTATATCCCTTTGATTTCCAGGGCATCATGCATAACATTAACCATTGCCTGCAACTTCTCTTCAGATGACGCCAATATGACTTGATCATCGGCGTAAAGAAGGCATTTGACAATCAAATCATTCATTTTCAATCCATACGCACTCACTTTTAAACCTTTTAAACAATTGTTTATGTATAAGTTAAACAGCAATGGCGAAGCCACACATCCCTGTTTCACACCTTTTAATGTTAAACCAGTCCGTGCAAGCTCCGTTTATCCTGGCACAAGCAGTGGAATCCTCGTGAAGTGATTTTAGTGCTCGTATTAAACTACCGCTCACCCTATACGTTGACCACGTTGACCAATGTTGACCACAATTCACTCCTCACCACTCTATCATAGGCTTTTTCCAAGTCTATAAAAGCGCAATAGACCTTCTGACTTCTAGCTAAGAATTTTTCGGCTATACCTCGTAATGAAAAGACCTGATCCATAAATCTTCCTCTTCTAAATTCTGCTTGCACATCCCATACCATCTGCTCGGTTTCATTCGTTACTCTTTTAATCAATATCTTTGCAGAGCAACGAATGAAATAATAAATCAATGAAGACTAAATCTAGGTTGCATGGTAGATGAATGATTTAATGAAACGGTGCAAAAATTGTAGACACCTGGGACGTTGAAAGATAATATATGTCATAATTTGTTTTTAAGTTAAATGTACCAAAAGTAAATATGTGATATACAGGATGTTTCTAAATTTATGCGAAAAAATTTAGGTGGTGATTGATTGCCCGGATGAAATTAAGATAGATATTTCCCATAAAATAATTTCCTCGGCCCTTTCAAAAATCACCCCTAAAAGGTGGTAAGTAAAATTAAGTTTTAATTTTTTTTTGAAAATTTGTTTTTTCCGTGCGCTAGCATAGTATTAGCCACCGGTATTTTCTTAACATTCCTGTTAAATTATAAACGACTGAAATTAGCATTCCTTACCTTATTTAAAATCTCTGTTTATTTGTAAACATTTCTTAAGTTTAATGTTTTTTCCTAGAACCAATATATTTAATGAAAAATAAAATACAATATCCTGTGTGATACCTTGTTTTAATTTTCTGTCTTAATTTCAAATTTAAATCTTAACTTAAATTATACTAACTACATTTTAGGGGTGATATTTTGGAAGGGGGTGACCTGAGGACATTTTGTTGTAAAAAAGATCCATCATAATTTCATACGCGCAATCACCTTAATTTTTTCGCATGAATTTAGAAACACCTTGTATATTTTATGTCATTTTAACACTATAATACAGATACTCAATAAATGGTAAATTATTCAATTAAAAAACAATTATTCCCACTTTATAAAATTATTATTTGCCTTATTTGTAAGTTATTTATTATATTAAGTCCTTTTTACATTGTTTTATTTTATTACAGCATTCCATAGTCAAATTTAATTAGTAATTAATGACGTAAACGATAAAAAAGAATTTATCTTGTTTGAATAAAATTTATTATTAGAAGTGTATTAAAAAAATTAGCATAAATTTATTACGCTATTAGAGGTTAAGTTTATTAATGGTAAAATAAAAAATTGGAGGCTATCTAAATCCTACAAAATATTGTTTTTAACTAAAAAGCACGATTTAAATTGGAATATAGTTTTACCGAAAAATTTGTATTATACATAACCTTCAAGAATTTAAAAACCTTATATGGGTGAAAATTAATTCAGCGGGATTTATTCATGTGTTTTAAAATTTTCAATATATAAGTTTATCAATTTTCTGGCAGCTATGTTTCTGTCATCGAAGGGCTTTAAGAAGGCTCCTTTCAGAAACTTGAGCCTCTTGCGCAAAGTAAATGTTTTGCAGTTTCAGCGAAGTTCTCGCAATAGCGACAACTATCACTTTCTGTTTTGTCCATCTTTTTTAGGTTATACTTTAGAGAGCAGTGTCCAGTGAGTAGTCCCATCACCAGTTTCAAGTGTTTCTTGTCCAACTCGAGAAGCTGTTAAGGTTTTCTTGGCAAAAGGCTTACTAGCCTTTTTGTTTGTCTTTGTCCTGGCACTTTATTCCAGTGAGATTTCATTTCATCTGTTTCCCAGCGTCGAAACTCTTCTTTCAAGTAGGCCTTGGAGAGACCACAGAAAGGTTCTGTGCCCCTTCCTTGGCAAGACAGTCTGCTTCTTCGTTGTCTAACTTCCTTGTGACCTGGAACCCACATCAGAGTAACCTGATTGTTTGCTGCCAGTTGTGTCAGGGACTGTTTAAGTCCCAAATCAGCTTAGACTCACAAGTGTATGACCACTTCAAACTGCATTTCGAAGTCGTACCCAACTGGCATATTATCTGTTGGCTTAGACATGGATTCTAGGGATATATTTTCCAAAATCTTTAAATGTCCAAAACTATTTTTCCATTTTTTTGTATCAATGTATTTGTATTATCTACTACTAAATTATAATTTCAAAACCCATGTAACCCCTTTAAAAATTACTGCTTCCTGTAGTTGATACCGCACCTTGTGTTACGAAATTTTGGGTCTGTTTATTAAATAATAAAAACTATTTGACAGTTTACTACTTTCCTTTTATTAAAAACAAAATTATTTACAAAAGAAATAGTCTGGCAATAAATAAATCTAGTTCAAACTACCGCTGGATACTTTGCTGTATATCGTTCAACTAAACTTCAACTTCAAATAAAAACTGACTCTTCGCATTCCGACCAACGTTAAATACTCCTGCTTCGGCTTATAGAATTATCTAGCAGTTTTTTAGAAGCGTATCGAATTCTTACAGACCTTGATCAAAGCTTATGTTTCGCCGATCGAGAGACACAAACAAAAAAGCAGAGCCGGCTCGGCCCATTCTCGTTAACATTATTAATGTTTAAATATTGTCGATTCTAAATTTCGATTTTATTTTATTTATGCTCTAACGTTTTTTGTTCAGCATTCCACAATATGTCGTAGACATCTCAGATATGATTTTTTAAATATTTTCCAGTGATAATTACTTAAAAAAATATATCATACAATCGTGCTTGGTACTTAGTAATGATGAATAATAGCTAACAATATTCGTAGCTCTACTGAGATCTTTATTAATGTGTACGCTGCTCTAAATGTAATTGCTGCTTCCAATTGTAAAGCGACATTAAGTTCCGTAATTATATTACAGTCAATTTATAGTTAGGGAGAAGATCCTCAAAGAATGAACTTCATTTTTCTTAAAATGTTAAATGTATGCGAATATTTTAAATTTTTTTTCTTATTTTGACGACGTAATTAACAGACGAATGTAAATAATATCAAGGCAAAAAATAACCAAGTAATATAAAAAATATTTCAGCTAGGAAGTTAATCAGTCTGGTAATAAATAGGGCCGCCGGTTTTTGATATATTTGCATTGTCACCGGTAAAAAACTGAACCATAGATGTTGCCTTTTGTCGACCATTTAAAAAATATTAAAAAATCCAACCAATTTTTAAATTTTTAAAAAACTAACTTGAAACGTTTATAGCACCTACATTTAGGATGAGTTCAGTGACGATCACACGTACGTGTGCAAATCTAAATACTTTCACAGTTTTAAAAAACGTTAAAAACACCCGTTTTTGACGTCAGCAATCAAAAAAGGGAGAAATTTTACGTTAAGATATGTGTTCAGATCTAAGGGTAGAGTTCGGATTACCGTTACTAAGGAACAGCTAAAGTTAGCGTCCTTTGGAGATTTTCATTTCTCAAAATTAAATAACCTTTATATGACCTTAAATGTTAAACCTGATTATGTTGAGTTACTCCTAGAATAACTTTAACATTTTTTATAAATAATTTACCTGGGAAATTATTTAGGTGTTCATGGACACCTTTTTGCACATAAAGATTGACGTAAAAGTTAGCGTAGCCATATCATAGAGCCATCTTCTAAATGGTATTTGAGTAATTTATCAAAAATTAAACGCTCCGGAGCTCCGCTTTCAACTCAAATATTGAAATACTGCAGAGGTTTTAATATTTCAGAAATGCGACATATTAGAAAGAAAGTACTACTACTACCTACTGGAGATACCTCTTAAAATTTTTCCAATGTCGTTAGGTATCAAGTCGTACCTCATATAAAGGTCTGGTAAATCTCTATTCTATCATATTGTTTTGCCTTTGATACCAGGCTAACATTGTTATTTAGGGGGTATCTCCAGTAGGGATGGGGTGAATCTGACGTTTATGACATTAGCGCTAAAAAGTGTCTTCCTCAACTTAAAAGTTGACGTATTTCGTAATTTCTTTCTAATATGTCGCATTTCTGAAATATTAAAGGTGGGTCCTTTTTAAATAAACACAGGCGAGCGATGAAAGATATTTGTTACAAATGTTTTTTGTGCATATATTTATTTACATGGAACAAGTTAATAAATAAAATTTAACTATTTTTGACAATAAATGTTGCCACCTTTGCTCTGTATTATTTTTATTTGTACATTTATAAGTTTAGTTTTCTGAAGTTTCACTGCTACTGCTTGTTGTATTACATGATACTGATAAAGTGCTATTTTAATTCACCTGCCGATATTTTAATACTTTTACCGTTTTAGAGATACAAGGGATAATGTGTCTTGGAAAACCGATGTTTTTAATATGAGGTCAGTAGAGAGCAACTATTTTAACTTTTTTATTTATCACCTATTATAAAGCCTAAGGGATGTTTTCTGCCACGCAGATAATTTGATGCTTCAGCCCATTTCAATCACTTTGATTCGTTAAACGTTAAAAGAATTACCCAACATTTTACCAAGTGAGGTCGCAAAAAGCATTCTTTGTTTAAAATATACGATATTATTTTGTAATACCTAATTGTTTTTTGTTTCAAATTATTCCAATTACGCAAACACTCTTTTAATCTATCATAACTATGAAAATAATTATTATACTAACTGAATATTACTTTATAAATCTTTTAAATTGTATGAAAATAACGGTACTGTCCTTATCATTATTATGCATTTCAAACATTAATTTATCTTTAGTTAACACATTATTAGTTGCGCGATTCAAAATCATTTCTCACTTAAAATATTATAATAGTTTTTCTAAATGGTGAGTGCATTAGAGCGATTGGATTTTAGTCTTTTAAGAAAAAAGTACTATCAGAAAATATTCTTATTTTTAGGATGTAATTAAATTTTACTTCTAGAGTTTGCTAATGCTTGATTAAAACATTTTTTAAATTAAAATTAAAAGTATTATTGTCATCGTAAAATAGCAACGGTTGGGTCATAAAAGATCTAATGACTTTTTTTTATGAACAATTGCGTCTAGATTTTGCATCTACTCATAAATATATTTATGTGCATTGGATTTGCTTCAAAATATAATTATGATTGGCAGAGTTTTTCTCCTATAGGGATAGTGAGATATTGGCATTAAAGCTTGCAGACTTAACTCTTGTAGAGCTTTCTAACAGTTCCTGACGAGCTTCGAATTATCTTTCTTTCTTTTCTCTTTTTTTTTGTCACTTAGCTCAACCAATGGTGCGTTTTAAACAAAATATGTCTAGTCCAGCCACCTTAGGCCATATTTTACGAAGTTCTATTCAAGAGGCGCACCCTTTGGCCAATTTTTTTATAGGTTGTTTGGACCTACAAGAATATAGTCCTAAGTTTTCGGTCATGCCGGGGTATATTTTAGCAATAAAAAATTATTGTAAATCAAAGAATGGATATTTTTAAGATAATTTTTTTGGAAAAAAGTTTTCAATAAAATGTGTTCATCATAACGTCCTCTGTAAAAAAGGTCCTGAAAAAAAAGTGCTAACATTGTTAATTAAGCGGTTAATGGCAAATGAAAATAAATATTCTACATTTTTTGCAACCGCAATCGGGTGTTTATCAACATATCGGTTTGGAACTCGTACATTTATGTACAGGAGCCAAACCCCAAGAGAGTCGTGCAAGATTTATCGATCTGCGAAAAATAGTTTATCAACAATCTGCGATCGTGAAAAAATCTTTGCCCTTCAATAGAATCTTCCGACGAAGGCACACTGGGTGGAAAAAAATAGATGAGCTTCGTATCATCATGCACAAGCGATTTGAAAAAAAAAATTGTTGAAAATAGATACTGTTTTTGCAAAGATATCTGAAAAATTCTTGGACCATCTAACGCTTTTTTGCAAAACGAAAAATGTAAATAAAAATTTACAATATTTTGATTACCGTAACAAAATAACGTTCCACAGGTAACGACCCATCCATACTTTTATCGCACGCGCTTGATATTATTACTAACGAATTGGACGGAATAGGATCCTTCCTACACGTCGATCGGAATTGTGATGGCATAATTACTTGTAAAGGGCATAATTTTATTGAATTCCATTGCCGGAAGCGAAGGAATTGCTGAGGAACTCGAATTTTGCAAAAATATTTATTACAACAATAGAAAATTGAACAAACGTAAACACATTCATATTTCGGGCGGTAATCAAAATATTGCAATTTTTTAAAAATTGTTCGTTTTCCAGAAACGCGTTAGATGGTCCAAGAATTTTTTAGATATCCTTGCATGTTTGGTCGGAATTGTTAATTGTTCATAAGCAAAAATCTAAAATCGCCGAAAAACAGTCTCTATTTTCAAAAAAATATATTCCCAAATCGCTTGTGTATGATCATACGAAGCTCCTTGATTTTTTCCACCCTGTGGACCTTCGTCGGGAAATTCTATTGAAGGGCAAAAATTTTTCAATGATCGCAGATTGTTGCTAAACTATATCTCGCAGATCGATAAATCTTTCAGGATTCTCTTGGGGTTTGGCTCCTGTACATAATGTACGAGTTTTAAACCGTTATGTTGATAAACACCCTATTGCGGTTGCAAAAACGAAATGTAGAATTTTTATTTTCATTTGCCATTAACCGCTTAATTAACAATGTTAGCACTTTTTTTTTCAGGACCTTTTTTACAGAGGACGTTATGATTAACACATTTTATCCATTTTTTAATTTTCAATAATTTTTTATTGCTAAAATATACCCTGACAATGGCCGAAATCTCAAGACTATACACTTGTAGGTCCAAACAACCTTTGGCCAGAGGGTGCGCCTCTTGAATAGGTCCTATGCTATGGTGACTGGACTATTTTAAACAAGACCGGAGGAAGTCGACTTCAGAACTATCACAAGTGGGTACACGTTTATGCCTGTTCGTGTAATTCATACGGTAGAGTGATTGTCTAGCCGCAAGTTAAAACAATGACGTTTGCGAAAAATTGCGCGACTAAAAATCGCTCGTTGAGACTGAGCATAAGAGACGACCTAATGCAATGGTCAAATAAAAACAACATCTGCTGACCATTCTTATCTATTCCTAAAAGTAAAGCATCTGCAATTGCGCAATATTAAAAATCCCATAATGTTATCAAACATTTACATATCGCATGACTAGTGTGACGTATGTCTTGGTCACAGAACGACACGCTCCTTTCCTCTTTTGTAATATTTAAATTAGACAAGACACATTATTCTAATGTTTGTCTGTTAGTTTTCAAGGGCGTGTTTTTATATCCGATGACAAAAATCACGATTCGTCTTTACACGTGAATCGACAATTACACGGGTATAGTCAAATACTATCTGTATATTCTAGATAAAATATTGTTTTTTAGTGAACAGTAGAATGATTAAAACTTGTAGTTTTTCGCCTTTTTTCTTCCCTACTATGTAATATTAAGCAAACATTGTTTACGCCCCATCGCATTTTTCGTGTTAGATAACTTTAAAACCATTAAAATGTTTAAAATAGAATGATAAAAGTAAAATCAGTGCAGCTTTTTAATTATTTACATTTTTTTAAACTGACATACTTATATTTTAAAGAATTAACAGTGAAATAAGTAAAAAACCATTAAAACGTTTAAAATATAATGATAAAAGATAAATAAAAGCAGATTTCGTTATTGATTAAATTTTTTGGAACTTTTATTTAAAAGAATTGATAATCAAATAAATAAAAATATTATGTGTGATACGGAGTTAAACCTCCTCATGTAACATCACAGAACATAAGAGCATACTCCTCCCACCAGTAAAAAAATTTACGTAGTTTATGGTTTCCCCCCCTATTGGTACTTCATAAAAGTATAATGTTTCCCAACCAAATTGCGCCAATGGCTCGTAAGCTTTATGCAAGATCGCTCCTTACATGTGCCAGTTGACGGTATTTTTTCTGATGCGTTGAAAACCAATGCCGGGGTCCCCCAGGGTTCCATCCTGTCACCCACCCTATTTCTTTTACACATCAACGACCTTTTGAAAACCACTACAAACCCGATTTACAATTTCGCAAACGACAGCACACTTGTCCCAAATTTCACATCCTATCGATCACTTTCGGTGAATGATACAAATAGACTCGGGCAGGAACAGGTTGACTCCATCAATAGAGATCTTAAAGCAATCCTCGAGTGGGAAACCAACAATCTTGTTCTGTTTAACGCCCAGAAAACACAAAGCGCCACGTTTTCCAGAAAAGGGAATTCCTCAAATCATTCCATCTAAATGTCCGGAAATACCCTTGAATCAAGTCCCTCCATCTCGATTTTGGGAGTCGCGGTGTCTAAAAATATGTCTTGGCATGACCATGTTGCTAACATCGCAAAGTCAGCAAGCCAGAGGCTGGCTTTTCTGTGGAAAGCTAGAAAGTTTTTTACTTCTGATTAACTGTTGACGACGTACAAAGCTTAAATCCGACCTCTACTGGAGTATTGCTCGCACATTTGGGGTTCAGCACCAATGCATTTTCTTCGTCTTCTAGATTCCATTCAGAAAAGGGCCATTCGGTTGATAAACAGCTCAACTCTCACAGATACCATTCACCCACTAGGACATAGAAGAAGAGTTGCAGACCAGACATTCAGAAAAGGGCCATTCGGTTGATAAACAGCTCAACTCTCACAGATACCATTCACCCACTAGGACATAGAAGAAGAGTTGCAGACCAGACATTACTCTACAGATATTTCCATGGCAGATGCTCCAGAGAAATAAAAACTCTTGTACCACCATTGGCCACATTCGGCCGAAGAACTCGGCACGCTGATCAGTCTCACACATTTACTCTCAAGCTTGACACTACAAGGACCAATCTCCATCAAGAATCCTTATTTTATAGGGACGCTACAGAATCAAACAAGCTTCCAAAATCAGTTTTTCCAGAGAACTATGAACCGCAACTTTTCAAAAAGCGGGTCCACAATTATCTCCTGTCCATAATCCCTTCCCCTCCTAATAGTCGCAGTGTTAGCTGTCTGCGGCCCACAAGATAGGTCTACCTTTTTGCGACTATTTTCAGTAAAAAAAAAATGCGTGAAGCTGACGATTAGGTCATTTTTCTTCTTGTTTCCCAATATTTCCCATGATATTATTTTGACTCTTAATTTCATACATTTTAGAAAGATATTTTAGAACTAAGCAAGGAGATGCCTACTCTGACCTTAAACAAATACAAGCAGGTAGCGTACTAGGCCCAATACTTAACCTGCTCTATACCAGTGACGTACCAGATATTGAACGGAAAACGATTGCAACTTTTGCAGATGATACTGCGATCATTGCAGTTGAAAACAATCACGAAGAGCTCCAAACCTCGATAGAAAGAATTAGAAATTGGACTAATTGAAAAAAAATCTATACACGTATATTTTACTAACAAGCTTAAACGTCATCTCCCTATTAGTATCAACGATGCCTAGATCTCGCATGCGGTTTCAGCAAAATACCTGGGCATGAATCTAAATACAAGACTACGCTGGAAAGTCCATGTCGAAAAAAAAAGAAAATCTATTGGTAAAATTTCCGTTGCTGGAGTGAATAAAAAAAAATTTAATATTTTTTATGACACAACGCCATCTAGATTTCACTATATTTATTTTATTGCCGTTTGAAATGTACCAACTTTTAATTGTACCCTTGTATTTCCATTGAACCAAAACGGGTAAATAAATTGGGAAAAGTTAGAGAACTACTTTGTTTTACTATTAACATAGAAAAAGGTCGGAGGTGACATTTTCACGGGAAATTGCAGTGCTGATTCTTTTCTGAAATCCCAACCTTTTAAGCAACATATTTTGAATATCAATTTGGGTATTTGTCAAATTGTTATTCTCTAGGATTTTAAGTTATTCGAAAAATATGATTTCTTATTTAAAATTGGGTGAAGATTGTTGTATACAAGCATTTACTTAGTCTGTATCCCCTTATTGTTTATCACTGTTTCAAAGAGTCGGTGTTAAGGAATTTTTTTATGGCTTTTATCATGTAATGATAAAAAACAACAATTTTTACGTGTCTGCAATGTCTACAGATTATTTAATTTAATATATTTATGGATTAGAACGTGGTGAATAATAAACACTATTAAATTTCTTTTTCAATAAGGGTGTAACAACTATGTAATAAGGTGATTTGTTTTGTTTATTTATACTTTTTATTATTCAGGATGAAAACTGATGTGCCCAAAAAAGTGTGATATGTTCCCATTTTATTTGAGAAATAATTCAAGTTCAAATAAAAGTACAGGTTTTATTTAAATGTAATCCAAAAGTAAATTAAGATATACTAAAATTAGATCTGTTGATGTACCTACTATAGAATACAACGCGCATAATGGGAATTTTTTTTGGTGTCTAAATAATTAATAAATGGCACATTTGTTAACCAGTATGACCTTGTTTTAAATTTAACATATTTAATAAAATTTATTACTGCGGGTACGAAATGAATTGGTTAGGTCTAAGTGAGATAAGCAGCCTATAAAAATTTATTTGCAAAGTATCCTGGCGTTTTTATTGGACCTAATAATTTATTTGAATAAATATAAGTACATCGATTTTTTACTTTATATTTAATTCATACCTTTCCTTATTCACTTCCACCATGTATACTTATCCAAATTTTTGTATTTATTTATTTATTGAGTGAATAAAGTTAATATTATATTATTATTATAATTAATCAACTATAATCAATAGTATTTGTAAATTTGTAAAGTTTGTACATATTATTATATTGTAGGTATCATATAGTTTATTTTCATATTTTTAAATATCTTGTCTTCTTATACCACACACAAGTAACTCGTTTTACTTCGTGGTTACTTCTGTTTATTTGTATATTTTTATCTTATACTGCTGTATTGTATGTTATTGACAAATAAACCATTATTATTATTATTATTATACAATATAATATTAAACGTCAACTATAAGTAAAAAGTTCTGCTAACATTTAAATGCTTGCGCTGTTGTCATATGTACAGCCTCATATACGAGTTTAAAATTATTAATATATTATTAAAATAATAGTGTAAAACATTTTATTTATTTAAAAAACAGTGACATAAATAATTTTCAATAAGTTTTTTACAATGTTATTATTTAAAAACATTTTAAATCCATTTTTTTTTAAATTATTGTTTATAACCCTGCTGATGGCTTATGTCAAAGCATAGAGTAGGTGCCCCCTTTACCCTTTACCCCCCTAAAAGTACTATTGAACATCAAAAAATTGTGTGGTCGGGGGACCACTGTAAGGAACGAAATGAAATTTCAATTTTTATTTTATATTATTTTTTCAAGGCAAATACTCAGAAGTGATTTCGTGAAATGTAACAGGAAGTGTGTAACAAAAAGTCGCGAAAGCACGCCCTATTTGATTTGACGAATGAGCGCGCGGTGGTAGAGTGGCCGTCAGATAGCCGTCAACAAATTTTCTGAGAGGTCTGTACTGTCAGCCATCAGCTGTGCACTTAAGTTACACTGTTGTGTATAAAGTTTGCTGTTATATGCGTATACTTTGTAAATAAATATTTACTGTTGATAATAGGTCTTAATAAAGTGCAGATCATTAATAAAAAATTCAAGTAAGTAATAATAAATAATTATTCGAATAAATTATTACAGTATTTAGCTTTTTAAAATGTTGAGGTTGATTTCTGTCACTCCTAGTGTCAATTAAATAAAATACAATTTTCATTAAAAACATTTATTGTTTGTTATGAAACATCATTTCAAATAATACCTGACCCATTTTTTTGGAATATAATTTTAAAATTGCTTATTACTAAGGTGAGATGTCAAATGTTACATATCATATGCGACTACTGTAAGGCTCGCTCGTTTTATTTGATTATGACAAAATTTTTGTTGGCGTTGAACAGTGGTTTTCGGTATTTTATTTGCATTTTGACGTTTGCGCTTTTCATACTCTTTTGGACTCAGAACACATGATTTCACTATTGTCACCCTATAATTTAAATAGTAAAATAAATAGTTAACACTCAAATCACATGTACAATAAACGATTGTTAACAGTAAATGTATCAAGTTATA
This sequence comes from Agelastica alni, assembly GCA_950111635.1. Classification (NCBI taxonomy): domain Eukaryota; kingdom Metazoa; phylum Arthropoda; class Insecta; order Coleoptera; family Chrysomelidae; genus Agelastica; species Agelastica alni. The sequence goes on along the minus strand of OX467708.1, from coordinate 40,519,194 downwards.
CAATTTTATCAACTTACTTCTCTAAATCTGTATTACACACATTTGCTGCAGTTTCCATTTTTCAAAACTTAATTGCAATAATAAAACAATATTCACGTATGATCTAGCACAATAAATTATTGTTTAATAAAATTAAAAAACACGCTTTTAGAGTTAATCAAACTAAAAAGTAAAAAATAATACATACATACATACGAATAAAATTACTGCCGAGAAAATAATGTCATTGTTCTAAAAGCGTGGGGTGCTTTCATTCCGAAACGCAGAGTAAGTTTAAAAATGTCATACAAAGCAGTGACATTGATTGACATTAATTTTTTTGCTGACAGTGACACTAATTTTTCAGTAGTTTTATTCCTATGATAGGAATTATTTTTTAATTTTTAGTTTGATTAACTCTAAAAGCGTGTTTTTTAGTTTTTTTAAACTATAATTTATTTTTCGCTGTTTAGTTCCATTTGTTTTAACTCACTAAAAAAATTATGTACTAAATGGTAAAAGCACAAAAAGAATGCATCGGCCGGGAATCGAAACCGGGCTGCTCGCGTGGCAGGCGAGCTTTCTACCACTGAACAACCGATGCATTTCGTTACGTGACGATTGCTATTTAATCGTACTACCCGTAAGCCGCGTTAAGGAACTTTGTTCCAACAAGTAAGCTACCTTGACATACCCAAACGATTAATTGCCTTTTCAGGTTTATATAACCATATGTATGTAACTAATGGTCATACATACATACATATATACACAAAGTCACGCCTTTTTCCCATTGGGTTAGGCAGAGACCACTTCCTTCCACTTGCTACGGTTCGTACACACATCTTTTGCTTCCTCTACTTTCATCAGTGCTCTCATACATGCTCTTCGGTTGTTGGTACTCTTGACCTGGCCTTTCTCCAAAACAATGTTGATCTGATCGACATATGTTCTCCGAGGTTGATCTCTACCGATTTGCCCATTCACACTCGCCTTATAAATTTGTTTCGTCAATCTTCCTTCATCCATTCTTTCTACGTGTCCAAACCATCTAAGCATTCCTTTATCTACCTTTGTGACCACATGTTCTTTTACACCACAGCGTTTTCTTATCTCACTATTCTTAACTTTATCCAACCGAGTCACTCCGGCTTTACTTCTCAGACTACTCATCTCCGCAGCATTAATCCTATTTTCATGCTTCTTCTGCCAAACCCAACATTCACTACCATACATAAGTGTAGGAACCAACACACCTCTATGCACCGCTAGACGTGCCTTTTTTGACACTTTCTGGCTATTCATAAAGCTATTCAGTGCCCCATTCATTTGTTTTCCTGCCAACACCCTTCGCTCAATGTCACTGTCATACTTTCCATCTCTAGTAAATTTTGAACCCAAGTACACAAATTCATTAACTTGTTCCACTCTTTCTCCCTCAATCGAAACCCCACAGTTTGTCATGCTTTCTTCTCTTTCAAAAACCATTACTTTCGTTTTGCTCACATTTATTTTCATCCCTTTGATTTTCAGGGAATCATGCATAACATTAACCATCGCCTGCAACTCCTCTTCAGATAACGCTAATATGACTTGATCATCGGCGTAAAGAAGGCATTTGACGATCAAATCATTCATTTTTAATCCATACGCACTCTCTTTTAGATCTTTTAAACAATTGTCTATGTATAAGTTAAACAGCCATGGCGAAGCTACACATCCCTGTCTCACACCTTTTTCGATGTTAAACCGTGCAAGCTCCGTTTATCCTGACACAAGCAGTGGAATCCTCGTAAAGTGATTTCAGTGCTCGTATTAAACTACCACTCACCCCATACATAGACAATGTAGACCACAATTCACTCCTTACCACTCTGTAATAGGCCTTTTCCAAGTCTATAAAAGCGCAATAGACCTTCTGACTTCTAGCCAAGAATTTTTCGACTATACCTCGTAAGGAAAAGACCTGATCCATACATCTCCTTCCTCTTCTAAATCCTGCTTGCACATCCCATATCATCTCAGTTTCATTCGTTACTCTTTTGATCAATATCTTTGCATACAGTTTGCCGACTATGCTGAGTAAACTAATACCTCGGTAGTTCTTACAGTCCTGCTGCGAACCTTTTCCCTTGTAAAGCGGCACGATAACGGCCTTGCACCAGTCGTCTGGTACACTACCACTTTTCCAACAAAGGTTAAAAAGGCGGTCCAGTAGACTAGCTACCACGTTTTGTCCAGCCTTCAGCATTTCAACTGTTATCCTGTCGTACCCAGCAGCTTTACCCAATTTCATACTGTTCAACGCTTCCACAATTTCTGTCGTAGTAATTTCACTTTCATTGCAACTTTCACTCATGTCTTCGAATTGGGCCTGTACTTGTGTATCCTCTATCTCAAATAAACTTTCGAAGTATTCCTTCCATCTGGTCATTATCAGTAATAATGTCTGAAATAAAATTTGAGCAGCTAGAACGTGTCAAAAAGGCAGGCACGACTGGTTGTACATGAAGGAGGTCTAGTCCCTACGCTTATTTATGTATTGTAGTGAATGTTGTGTTTGGCAGAAGAAACATGAAAATAAGATTAATGCTGCGGAAATGAGTAGTCTAAAAAGTATAGCCGGATTGAGACTCTGATGGATAAAGTGACGAATAGTGAGATAAGGGAACGCTGTGGTGTGTAAGAAGATGTAGTAACAATGATAGATAGTTTGGACACGTAGAGAAGATGGATGAAAAACGTTTGACGGAACAGAATTTTAAGGTTAGTGTGAATGGACATATCGGTAGAGATCGACCTAGGCTCGATCAGATCGAAATAGTTTTAAAGAAAGGCCTGGCCAAGAGTACCAGCAACCGACGAACATGTACGTAAGCGCTGATGAAGGTAAAAAAAGCAAAAGACGTGTGTAAGAAACGTAGCGAGTAGAAAGTGGTCTCTGCCTACCTCTACGGGAAAAAGTCGTGACTATATGTATGTAAGTACGAGTATTTAGAAAATTTAATGCTCTCGAGTTCAATGAGGTCGAAAATTACATTTTTAGATATTTACTACTTGTCAAACATGTGATGTTGACTATTTTAGAAGCAGCCCTCGTATCGTGTATCCAATGTCAGAGCGAAAATTTATTTTTTTACGAACTTAAGTAAAGTAAAGTTCTATTTTTGGTTAATATGAAGTTGCTACCATTTAGAAAAGCTTGACATTTTTTGTTTATCTTAAATTGCGGTCTTTTTTTCACGTTTACCACTACATCACCTTCCGGAATCGTCCTGCAATAGTTTTAATGGCCGTAAGATCCTTTTGATACCCGCAGAGATTTAATCCTGCCCTTACCTACCATTTTTTATTTGCCAGCCACGAGAAAGTAATTGAAGAAACTCTAATTCAGTGTGTGTTTTAAGTCAAGGATATATTGCAAGGATACTGTCACGATATTAAGTCTTGGGTTCGTTAATTTAAAAGATTCAGTACAAAAACTAAACAATTTTTTTCTGGTTATACGAGCCCTAAACACTATATGTTCGGACGGACACATTTTTTGATGATTAATAATTTATTATTTTTAAAATTATTTTATTCTACCAAAAACATTTTTTTTATAAACTAGTTAAATAATTATATATGTTTAGTGTGAGAGTTTTGGCTTTTTTTTTTAAGAATTATGTCAAGCAATAGTGTTAAACTGTCATAATTAATTGACCTCTAAATGTTCGGACAGCTAGACAATGTAAGAAGATTTTTAAATATTTTAAAAGTAGGCTGTGAAATATAACCACCATTTTAGGGTTAACTTGTTGACATTTGTTATTTCGTAAAGTAAAATTGGGCCAGAAATTGGTCACACCGTTAAAAATTTGACTAAATACATAAAGAAGGCAAGTCAATGCCTTCAATTGCTTCTGATCTTGAAATATCAAAATTTATAATTGGAAACATCATTAAGAAACACAGGGAAACTGTTCGTCGTAAAAGTACTGGACGCCCACAATTAGTAACTGAAAGAAATAGAAGACTCTTGGTAAAAATTTGGAAGGCTCAAAGAAGATCAACACTGCGCAAAATTACCTCTCCCTGGAACCAGCAACCTTCGTTAAATTTTGGAAGAGTGTTTTCGGAAGTGGATTCATAAATATGGGCTTTGTTTTTATTAGATATGATATGCTTAAAGGTTGCTAAAATAATTCGTGGCATTTGAGTATTTGTTTGCAGGTGAAAGAAAAACCTTTGTTAACTCAAAAGCAAGAAAAAAACGTCTTTTTTGAGCTAATGAAAGGGTTTTGTGGGCCAATAAAAAATGGAGTAAAGTAATATTTAGCGATGAGTCAAAATTTGATGTCAGTTTAAGTAATTGCAGGAAGCGTGTAAATAGAAGCAAAGCAGAGGCATTTCATGAAGATTGTTTTAACCGCACAGTTAAGTTTCCTTAAGGAATTATGGTTTGGGGATGCATGCCAGCAAAGGGTCTGAGGAAATTGCATTCTATAGGTGGTACTGTAAATGCGCAGAAATATCAAAATATTTAAACAGAATATTTATTACTAAGCATTCAAGAGTTACATCATAATGAAGATAATATAATTTTTCAACAAGATGGTGCATCTTCACTTACTTCAAAATCCACAAAAACATGGCTTGCAGATAATGAGATTAACACCTTAGACTGGCCTTCGAGCAGCCCAGACCTCAACATAATTGAGACACTATGGCATAAAATAATACAGTCCCTTGGAAATAATCCACAACGCACTATTCTGGATCTACGTATTACTTCCTCCTAAAGAATTCCAAAAGCTTGCGGCAACAATGCCCTTGCGTATAAAAGCCGTAATCATAGCTCGAGGGGATGTTACGCCATATTAAAATAGCTAAATTTTTTTTTAAAAACAACTAAAATGTTGTTTTTATTCAATTTTCACAGTTTTTTATCTTGTTTTATCTTGGAAATGTTGTGACATTTTTTTTTTTGTATTCAGTTACTCGTTCGTAAAAAATGATTAAATGTTTTAAATGTACTTAACAAAATTAAAAAATATCATAAAATATTTTATATATTTTTTTTGATTTTAACACCGTTCGAACATACATTAGGGCTTTTACAATAAACTCTGGTGTAGTTCTGGAAAAAAGACTCACCTGGAACGCCCACTTGGAAAAAACAATAAACAAAGCTAGGTTTTCTCTCTGGAATCTCAGAAGAGTATGTGGCAAATCTTGTGGAATGAACCTCAAACAGATTTACTGGATTTATCAAACAATGATAATATCCATGGTCACGTATGGTTCAGTAGTCTGGTGGACCAAAGGGTTACAACAGACAGCTACAACAAAGCTTGCTGGCCTTCAGCGGCTGGCATGCCTGGCCATAACTGGAGCTATGTCCAGCACACCAACGGCAGCGATGGAACACCTCCTACATCTCCCTCCCCTAGATATTCTCTTAAAAAGGGAGGCCAGGATAGTTTCCTATAGATTCCTGTCTTTGGAAAAGCAAATCAATGGAGAGCAACTCGGGGATCACTCCGGGATACTGAGTGAAACAAAAAACCACCAAATTCTCGGGATTCTCGGGATGGTTCCTGACTTACTAGCCACAAAAATACACGTAGAAGTCGTTTAAAGTCCTCTTTCCGAAGAGAGACGAATGGATGAGGGGATGAATACGTAATGTACACAGATGGCTCAAAAACCCCAGATGGAGTTGGGGCCGGTGTTTTCAGCAGGTAACCAAAGATTGAAATATCTACCAGTCTTGGCAGGTATGCCACAATATTTCAGGCTAAAGTATTCGCTATCGCATTGTGTGCAAGAGAGTTGACCAACAGACCTCTAGCAAACAAAAACATAAATATAATATCAGACAGTCAGGCTGCTTTAAAAGCACTGAGCTCCAACTAGATAAATTCTAAACTTGTTATGGAATTGCATCGAATCCTTAGAGTACCTTGGTGCGAACAACAGGGTGACCCTACTGTGGGTACCTGGGCACCAGGGGGTGGAAGGAAACGAAAAAGCCGACACCATTGCAAAACAGGGGGCCGAATCTGCGTTCACTGGACCAGAACCGGTTTTTGGAGTCACCACAAGTGCCGCCAGAACAATTATTTCGGACTGGGCGGAGAGGAAAATACTCACGTACTGGTCCGACATACCAGGGCTAACCCACCCGAAGGCGTTTTTACCGTTACAACCCTCGAGAAACACAACTAAGCAGATCCTAGAATGGAGCAGAAATGACCTGCGTATTCTAACAGGACTGCTTACGGGACACTGTCGTCTAAGATACCACCTCAGAAAGATAGATCTGAACCAACAAACGGACTGTCGGTTCTGCTGCGTGGAAGACGAAACTGCTGAACATATACTATGTTCATGCCCCGGCCTGGAAAGAATAAGGTTCAACATATTTGGTTACACTAACCTAGAACCTACCGATTTTAAAAAAATCTCACCCTATACAACCATGAACTTCGTAAGAAGGGCTGGATTGTGCGGTGAACTGTAGCCTGTAGGGGTGAGCCACAATAGACCTACTAAGGGTCGCGGTGGAGGGGCGACCACGCCCCACTCACATGAAACCTAACCTAACCTATAAACTCTTATTTTAATAAATCACTTGGATATTCACTATACTAGAACTTAAATTTTTGAAACTATATCACTTTCTCATTTAACTAACTAACTGAGCCCGCGATCTTCTTAGATAGGTGCAATTCAATAGTTCGAGAAAGGGGACGTCTATTCCGAAATTCTTCAAATATTTTAATGTCACCGGTGGCGATAATAAATCATCCGCTCACATCACACCCAAAAAACCGCACCATCGCCTCGGGCACCGAGGCTACAGGGACGTACTTGTTGACCACAATCCGTAACAATACGTTACACAATGTTAAAAAAATAACAAGATTACTTGCATATTTCCACTAAACATAAAAGAATCTATACGGTTCTCTGTAAGCTAACATAGTTACAAGTAAAGTATTTTTATAGTTTTAGTTGTAATTAATAGTCATAAAAAATGCATGCGTTTAAGTACGTACCTCATCCCCCTTATTTCCGGAGTCTATTCCCAAGCGATTAGCATATCTGGTTCGCATAAAATTGATTGTACATTTCAAAAAAATCCTATTTAAAAAAGAAATACTCACGAAAGGCACACTTGTAGCGTCCTTACTTTATCTTCAACGAAAGCGCATTTCGAGTGCCGATTTAAACCGAATTGGTTATCAATTGCGTATCCTTAACATTTTGTAACAGTTACTAAATATATATCTATCAGAAAATTAAAAAATGATAATAATTTTTAATTTTGTTGTCCCTGTTTCTCTGAAATGAAACCTCTATGTTTTCGAAGATGACCGACAATGTTGCGATACTCCAGTTGCAGTCACATCTTCGTCCCGTTTTTTTACCATCTATTTTAAATTTGAATTTTAGATACTTACAAAATACAAGAGCAGCAAAAAACACACAGTCACACTAAATGGTAATCCGTACATTATAGCCTGCTAAAAAAATTTCGCGTACTGCTATGTAATCGTCAAACGGGGAAATTCGACAATCGTCGTGTTTTGTAGACGTTCTAATCCTACTCAGTTAAATTTAATCACGTGAGGTCCTTTCAATAGTAAGTCGTTAGTTAAGTAAATATCACTATAGTTTATTGAAAAAAAAAACAGGATAAATCCGGTCTATTGAATAAATCATGCCAAACTAACCTTGAACTTTTGGTAAATAACGCAAAAAAAAACAACGCCAATTTATCATCAATATTTTCAAACGTATCGATAATTTTGATGAGACATTATTAATTAAAATGCAATCAATGTTAATAATAACACTAGGCGGGTATTTAAAATTTTTTTATTTTTTAATAATCTTTCGTAAATTACTGAGGAGGAAGTTATTAGACCAATACCTATTGTATACTTCCTGTTTTCCTGACGTATTCCCTGAACCAACCACTACTTTTATTATCAACAATAACTGTATACACATTTTGTCTTTATAAAAATCTAAATGCGTTGAACTAACTTATCCCTTTACTAAAATGGTTTTTTCTTATAACTAAACTGAGCTGTTATGCTACTTTTTGCTTCTATTCGTCTATCTTTCGATTCTAGAGTTTGAAGTGTCGATCGGTTTTTGACTTTCTGTTGTGTGTCATCCCAATAGGATCTTTTTCTACTCATGTATATGAAATGATCATATTTCATATCTCTAAGAGATGAAAATGAAACAAATGAATATTATCATGCGACCCGATGGTAATATACTAAAAACAAATTGATGGATTTTTGAAACTAATGACAGTTATACTCACTACTTGGCACTTAAATCAGCAAACGAACGTCACTTCGTTTGACAGTTTATACCATTTTCACGATTATATTAGAACTTCTTTCTGTTACTAAATTTATTATGGACTCTGATAGCGAAATTGGTGAATCATGTAAACCACCTAATATGGTTGAAGCGGCAAACTCAGTTTCCAACAATATTTTGCCAGATAAATCCTGAGAAAGTTATAAATATGTGTACAGAAAGTTCATGACTTGGAGAAATAATAACAATCTGAAGATTTGAAGCCATCAACAGTTTGGAGTATGTATTCTATGTTACGTCATACCATTAACATTAAACATAATGTGGACATTTCGAAATATGCCAAGCTCGAAGCATTTTTAAAGCGAAATTCGACAGGATTCAGAAGCAAAAAAACTAAAGTTTTAACGTCACAACAAATTTACACTTTTATTAACGATGCACCTGATTCCTGTTTACAAAGGTAAATTTTACGATATTTTATGTTGCTCATATAGCAGGTAATAAATTGTGTTATTTATAGGTAGCACTGATTTTTGGAATCGCTGGAGCTTGTCGTTCACATGAGTTACGAAATTTAGAAGTGAATCAATATTAAAGATCTAAAAAAAGCGTTACTTGCAACCATACCTTTTACAAAAACTTACACGCCTCGTTCGTTTTTTTACAATTACAGCCACTTACTATAACATTTGTCAGAAGTATATAAAACTTCGTCTATCAAGCGTGAATAATACAACATTTCCCAATTTTTCCTGAATTACCAAAATGGCAAATGTACAAAGCAAGTAAGTTGAATCAATAAGTTTGGAAATGGTTCAATGCAAGTAGCGGTATTTCTTAATTTGTCGGATGACCAATTGTATACAGGCCATTCATTAAGAAGGTCTTCAACAATCTTCAACAACTATCTTTTGGATACTGGGGCAAATCTTACAGAAATAAAGCAACACGGTGGACAGAAGTCTAGCGCTTTTACAGAACAATACATTGGAGATTTTATAAATAATGAAATTAAAAAAGGACTTAAAATATTCCAATCAATAAATACATCAAAAACTACAAATTTACACGAAACTGAAGTTAACTTTTATGAAGAACCATTAGACTTCGACAGCTTAACATTAAACTTGTCTACAGCAGCAGCAGCAACTTCTTCGGCAGTCATACTTTCGACAAGTACCACATAAGTCAACACACAAATTCCACATCCAACTATTAACAACTTCAACAATTGTACTTTCAATATTTATAAATTAAATTTTATTATGAAAGACAATTTCTCACTCCTCATCATGAATGAAAACCACCACGAACCCGATTTACAGTTTCGCAAACGACAGCACACTTGTCTCAAATTTTACATTCTATCGATCACTTTCGGTGAATAATACAAATAGACTCAGGCAGGAACAGGTTGATTCCGTCAATAGAGATCTTAAAGCAATCGTCGAGTGGGGAACCAACAATATTGTTCAGTTCAACGCCCAGAAAACACAAAAGCGCCATGTTTTCCAAAAAAGTGAATTCTTTAGCCAGAGGCTAGGTTTTCTGTGGAAAGCTAGAAAGTTTTTTACTCCTGATCAACTGTTGACGTATAAGGCTCAAATCCGACCTCTACAGGAGTATTGCTCGGACATTTGGGGTTTAGCACCATGGCATTCTCTTCGCCTTCTAAATTTCATTCAGAAACGGGCCATTCGATTGATAAACAGCTTAAGTCTCACAGATACCCTTCACCCTCTAGAACATAAAAGAAGAGTTGCAGACCAGAGATTACTTTACAGATATTTCCATGGCAGATGCTCCAGAGAAATAAAAACTCTTGTACCACCACTGGCCACATTCGGCCGAAGAACTCGGCACGCTGATCAGTCTCACCCATTTACTCTCAAGTTTGACACTACAAGGACCAATCTCCATCAAGAATCCTTCTATGACTATGACCTGCAACTTTTCAAAAAGCGGATCCTCAACCATTTCCTTTCTATAATCCCTCCCCCTTCTAATAGTCGCAGTGCGGGCCGCGGGCGGCCCGCATGATAGGTCTACCTTTTTTGCGACTAATTTCAGTAAAAAAAAACTTGGAAATTCACAACACTATACCACTTTATACATAATTACTTAAAAATACTTGACTTTAAACTAACTTGAGCTTAACTTTTTCGTGACCGCTGCCTTTTTTTTATATTCATCCAAATTGTTTCTAGAAGGAACGCGAGTTTTTTACAAATTGACGCTTTTAGACTTTTAGAGAATCATCCAATGCTCATTATGTATTCACTCTAATTGCGGTCGATGCGCTGTCGCGTCAAGGCAAGGTCGACAGAGATGGACCCAAAAAATCGTATTTTTTTTTTCTTATAGTACGTCTCCTATCGTAGGTTCGCTATCATCACATTTATCTGGACCTTATTTGAAGGTCGACAGAGACGGACCCAAACAATCGTATTTTTTTCTTATAGTACGTCTCCAATCGGAGGTTCGCTATCATCACATTTATCTGGACCTTATTGACTACAGCATGGAATAATTGAACATTGCTATAATTGATCCAGTCCTTTAAGGTTTTTTAGCCAGGACAAACGGCGTCAACCAACAATTCTCCTTTCATTAATCTTCCCCTGAACAATAGTCGTGAAGTGTGTATTTGGGTTCACTTATTTCTAAATTTGATTTTTTCAATTTTTTGTGAAAGATGGTATACGTCCGTCGGTCTGCAACTGCAAAATTATCCAGGAAAAGATGGTATAACTACATTTTCATTATGATTAATTTAATTACAGCAATTTTTAAATAATTCTAGACTCTTTATTTAAAAAAAAAATTATTAATTAGTGTGGATGCATTAATTTACAATAATTAAAAGTCTTGCTTGTTGTACTCAAAAAGTCGTAGGATGATTCACGAAATGCAAACGATTACAAAATATCATCAAATTACATCTTGTACAACGTAAACAGGATATCCATATCCTTATTGTTGGCTTCAGGAATCGAGTTTCGTAAGTATTGGTAATGACGAGTACTTTAACTGTCGATTTCCTTGCCGTTTTCTTTTGTGAAAGATGGAACTGAAAATTTTTAATTAACGCAGGCAAATTAGGCATAATATCCGGCGATTCTAATCACGGCTTATCATATTCGTATGTGGTAAATTAAAATTATAATTTTTTTGAATTATATGGCTATAATTTTTTTATTATTACACCGGTCTACAAGGTTCTGTTGCTGGCCAGCTGGGGGTCATTTCCAAAAAAATTTTGCTACGTAGAATCCGAATTTGAGGTAAGAATTTGGCCTTCACGTCATGATTTTAAGATATTTGAGGTTATCTACTTAAAAAATGTATTTTTTTGCTTTTTATCCTTTAAAATAAGCTAGTAACACATTTAGCGCCACGGGACGACAGATTCGAAATACGTTCTTTTAAATATTCTTGTATTAAATCTTATTTTTCCTTTTTTTAGTGAATTTTATTATTTATTTTTTAGTGCCCACCGGTGGGCACGGATGTTGTTATTAGTTTTGTTTCAAATTTTGAACAATAATAACAAAGAGGTCTTACAGAAGCAGAATTGGCTCTGAAACTGGAAAATTTGTCTGATGTTAATGCAGCAGATTACTCGATGACTCCATTGCAGACCCTACTTTCTCCCAAAATGAAGAAAGCTTCAGTTTAAGCAAGGATGAATTAACGGAGGTTGAGAACGAGGACGAAGCTGCTGAAGTTGTTCCTCTAGCTGATGTTTTACCAGAGAGAAAGTGAAAAGCTGTGGCAGGGGACAGGAGATTTTCTTTTTTTGCTGTCCAGACCGCGGTTTCTGCAGTTCTAATCCAGAAACTTTGTGGAGCATCTCCTATATTATATTTTGTACATTTCATAGACGATTGCAGATTGTAGGGTGGGTCGTGAAGGCTATGCTGCCTCTCAAGCACTTCACCCTATCAGGTCTTTTGTGCATAACCCTTAATCTATTCGAGGCCCGGGATTCCGAGACTTCGAGCAAAGTGTATCAGTTTCCTGGGGGCTAAATTTTTGACATCGAAGGGCTTTAGGAAGGCCCCTTCCAGAAACTAAAACCTCTTGCAGAAAAGAGCTGGACATTCGCAAAGCAAATGTTCTGCAGTTTCAGCGAAGTTCTCGCAGTAGCGGCGACTATCACTTTCTGTTTTGCCCATCTTTTTACGTGATACCTCAGAAGTTATTGTCCAGTGAGGAGTCCTGTCACCAGTTTCAAGTTTTTCTTGTTCAAATCGAGAAGCTGTTTAGCTTACTAGCCTTTTCGCTTGTCTTTGTCCTGGCACTTTATGCCAGTGAGATTTCATTTCATCTGTTTTCCAGCATCGATTTTCTTCTTTCAAGGGTTCTGGGCTGAAGAGTAACCCGATTGTTCGCTGCCAGTGGTCTCGGGGACAGTTTACAGTCCCAAGTCAGCGTAGACTCACAAGTGTCATTTCATAGCCGATAATTTAATATCATTGTTTGTAGTACAAGGGGTGTATTAGTGTGTAATGTTTAGTGGATGTGGCAGTCTTTTCTATGCCTCTCCCAACTTATGAGCATTTTATTTTTTTCCATTTTAGACTATGTCATAGAATGGATGAATTTTGACGAGGTTTGTAGAAGACGTTGCTTCTTTAGCTAACTTGTCAGCCATCTCGTTTCCCAATATTCCGCAGTGACCCCTTACCCATACCATGGTAATTTCCACATTGGATTTTGCTGATGTTGATAGGTGTTTCTTTATATTACATAAATAAAGAGAATTATATATTTTATAAAAATTGAGGTTATTCAGTGCATACAGAACAGACTTAGAATCGGACATTATGATTGCGTCTGTAGTTTTTCTATTTTCAATTATCCCCTTTAGCGCTTCTTCAATGGCTAGCATTTTTGCGGAGAAGACCGAACAAAGATCAGGTATTTTACCTAATTGGGTATATTTGGTATTAGAAATATAGAAGGTCTTTCCTTTGTGCGCTGCTTCGTAGCCTTTCCACTCTTGTCTACTAAGCACATATGTGTGCGCCTTTATATTGCCGAGCCAAACCAAAAGAGAGCAAGCATCGTATAAGTGAGTGTGTATATTCATTCTCTCGCAGTTTAGTGTTCTGAAGTTTCACTTCTACTGCGTGTAAACTGCGACACGTCATACATAACCTTAAATATCTCGGATTTGGATTCTACGCAGCAAATAATTTTGAAAATGACCCACAGCTGCCTAACAACAAGACCCCATTTTTTTATAAACCCGTTCTATTAGGGATATTTACAAATTACAAACGTTCGCTTGGGTCGACCTCTACCGACTTGTCTATTCACACTTGCCTTAAAAATCTGTTTTAACCATTGACCTATTATCCAGGGGAGGCGCAAATTCCATTCATAAAGCTCTGTTTGTTTTGTCGCAATGATTACACGAGAGTGGCCATGAGTATGACAAAGAATACCAATGGATTCTCTTTGCCCCGTCGTCGTGCTGGCAACGCTATAGGTAACATTATTGTTGACTTTGGCCACGCTTGTAATCAGTGGCGTGCTGCTTGTTCAAAATGAGAATATATCTAGCGGGTAATATTTAGTTTTTTATGAGAATATATTTATGAATAGGAGATACTCAGTTTTTTTATCAAATTGAAGCGTTTTAGCCTACTGAAAGTATTCTTCTAAATCCCAAAAATTGGGCTCCAAATTATGTTACCCTAACTAAACTGGTTTTTAAAAGTTACAAAAGTGGGGTGCCAATTTTGTGTAACTTTAAAAAACTTATTAATTTCCCAAATGTTGGGCGACAATTTTGTGTTACGTTAAAAATTCCTTTCTAAAGCCAATTGTGTGTAATGTTATAAGTTACTTTTATAAAACTAAATTATTCCAACTCAAGGGCTGCTAATTTTGTAGCGAATGGTTTTACTAATACCCGTTAAACTAAATTATTTTATCAAATTAAAGTACTGAAAAGTACTGTCTTAAATGAAAAAAAAAACTTAAATAATTATTATTAATATTAATTGTACAAATAAAATAAAATGTATTCTAAATTTTAATTTTAATGTTCAAACTATTTATTATTAACAGTTAAGTAACCTAAAGGAAAAGTTAAAAATATTATACTCAGGGTTCCGTGACTCCTTGATTTTTCGATTGGATTAAATTTGTGGTGATGCATAGATTTTTTATAAAATACTACTATAAAATGGATCAGGAACGTAAAAGGTTCTTTAAATAACAAAGAAAGAAGGATGATACCACTGAATAAGTGTTGCTAAATAACAGGAAAATAATGACCTTTTTTGAGAATATCTCAAAAAGTACTTAAGCTTAAGTACACACTTGGCAATGACGAATCATTTCTTCCACTAAATTTTACTGAATTTTACCAATAATATGCTGAAAATCACCGATAAAACTCTAAAATCTCGTTGCAACAGCTTTGGCAACAACTCTACAAATAATGGCCAATTCTGTCAGATTTTGTAGTACGCACAGATGTTTGCATATGGTATCATTCAGACAATCCGTGCGGCGTTGTCGCTTATTGAGCAACACATTTCTATGATCTAACGGAATTAAATAGTTCAATGGTTCAACATTCCATAAATTTGGGTTGTATTATTTAGGTTATTATAATTCATGAAATATTAATAAGAGGTAGCATTATGGTCACAATATTGTTGCAAATATAATCAACAAATACTATGGACGATTCAATAACAATTACAAATCTCTAGCCATAACTGGAGAGCAGGCAACATCACAGCACAACACATTCCAGTCGGCCGTATCAAGATAATACAGTCAATCAGAAAGTGGGGATGTATAATCGTGTTTAAAAGTAAATAGTTCCGCCTCCTTCGATAATAGGTCTAAGGCATACTTGTTTGAACTGTTTATCGATAAATTTGTTTCACTATTCTCCACTCATTTTTACAAAGTATTAAATTTTTTCAAAATGGTTCTTAAAATCGCTGTTTAGTTGTAGTTTTTGAAAGTTTAAAAGATGGCCTTCCTATGAACATCCCAATGTCAAAATGATATAATGCAAAAGCTTTGGGCGTTCTAAAATTTCAATTAATTTTCCTTGTTGGTAAAAATTAAGTGCATAATACTCTTAGTGTTTGTATTTGATTGACGTATATGGCAATGTCCAAGGTTTTTTTAGTACTCTTGTTTACTTACGTAAGCAATGCTTACTTTTTGCATTTGCCTATATATATATATATATATATATATATAGTAAATAGTTCCGTCTTTTCTGATAATAGGTCTATGGTTTTATCCATCTTCTCTAGGTTTTCGAAACATCTAAGCATTCCTTTACCATATGTTACTACATCTTCTCTCACACCGCACTCAGCGTTCCCTAATCAAACTATTCCTCGCTTTACCCATCAGAGTCTTACCGACTTTACTTCTCAGACTACTTATCTTTGCAACATTGATTTTACTTTTATGCTTCCGCTAAACCCAACACTTACTACCGTATATAATTAAGTAGATAATTTATAGTGAACAACCATGTGCATTAGTTATAGAAAAACGATGCAATTAGTTTATTTAAATAAGTTATATGCTACATAAAAGTATTAGTAAAAATAGTAATTAATTCGCAATACAATTATCATTTGTTTTTTTTATTAAGTGGAGTTAATAAAATCACAGCAAAAAAACTGTTGAAAATTCCTCAATAGATTTGTCGCAGTAGATTCTTCAGCACAATGGCATTTTTATATTGTCAAAAAAGTATCTTTTCGATAGAGATCGTAGTGATATTTTACGCAGGAAGCGAAATAAGCACCTTAACATCCATCATCAGTCCTAATACCGACTGTTTTTCACACGTGTGTATACATTTTACCTGGAAAGACGTAAAAATGAGAGTATCAAATTTTATTTTTGTCGCAACGTCTATATTTAAATTTAAAGCGACGATCTAAAATCTGAATTGTGTTTAGTCTTTGACTATTTGTGAATTTATTATTGTGCAAGATAATAAACATGTCCTACATCATTTTTATTAGTTAAACAATTTCCGTTACAATAAACTTTTAAGTATTGCACGTGCAGTGTCACATTGAACATATAAAGGGTGTCGCATATTGAATAGTATATTAAGCAACAAATTCTTTACGACAACGAACCTTCATCAGATTCAACCCTGAAAAAAGTACCGTTTACCAATTATTAAATACATATACAGTATTTTGACGACTATAGATTTCAGCCCCAGTTCCGACGCTCGACTTGGAGTCAACTGTGAACCCATTAAGTAGCACTGATCTTTGGGTTCCGGTCCATTCTTCTCGTTTCGGATAGCTGGTATCCTGTCCTGTCTCATGCTAAGCACGGGATCAGACAGGACACCTTGCAGGAATTTTGTGTGTCCACAGTCACTGATTCCCCATTTTTGTTCACAACAAAATTAAACTAAAAAGGTAAAAAAAATAATTGATTTTTGTTTATTTAAAAGATGATACTACGTAATAGACCGGGAGCCGGTGACACTAAAAGTGCACTTGTATGAATTCTGAAATTTAACATAGGAATTAATAGTATTTAATCATAGGTACAGCATAGGCCCGGTGAGCCAGTTTGTCCTGGCAGAAATATTTTTTATAAATTTTTATTTTTATAATAATCATAAGTAATTTGCACTTATATGGAAATTTCTTATAGACCATTTTAAAGCAAATTTTATGTATTTTCAAAAAAATTTGGTGTGACAACTCTCATCGTGGCAGAAAAGTCTGTCACATCAACTTTTAATTTCTAAAGTTCATAAAATGTTTTCCCTATCGCGAAATTAGGTACTTTTTTTTTAATCTCTTTCTTTTCAGTTTTTTTTCAAAATATCTCGGTGTGAGAGCTCAAAACTTGACCAAAATATCTGCACACCACTTTATATCATAACTTCAACTTTTGAATTGAGCTACCCTTACCATGTATTATAACTGAGTTACCCTAAAAGCATTGAAAATGTTTAGCTCAATTTTGTCCGATCAGTCAGTTGCTTTGAAGCCCTGTTGAACGTTACAAAATTTGGATCGGTGTGCTTGTTCATTTAATATTTTAAAAATATCTGTCACGCCAGTTAGATTTAGATGACTTCAAAAAAATTATATTTGTTTTTTTATATTTAAAATTTATTTATCAAAGATATTTATAAACTAATAGATGCAGAATATGTAGAAGAGGAAGAACAAAGTGGTTTTAGAAGTGGAATATCTTGCAGTGATAACGTGTTTACCATAAAACAAATAATAGAAAAGAGATCGGCAGTGAACCTAGAAACACACATGCTATTTATCGATCTTACAAAAGCATACGACAATATACCCACGTGCCTAATCTGGGAAACACTACACCATAGTAATATAAATCAGACACTAATAACAGCAGTGAAAAATCTCTACCCTAATTCTGTCTCTAGGATTAAAATCGGTAAGAAACTATCAGAACCCTTTAATACAACAAAAGGACTCCAACAAGGGTGTTGTATATCCCCAACATTGTTTAAGATATACATTAAAGAAGCACTTACAAAATGGAAGAGAAAATGTTCAGGAATTGGAGTACCACTAGAAAATTGTACAATATAAAGCTTACAATTTGCAGATAACCAGGTAGTTTTGGCAGGAGACAGAGAAGACCTCGAATACGTGACCCGCAAACTAAAAAAAACTTATGAGGAATGGGGCCTCACTATGAACATCCAAAAACCAGAACTTACAACTAAACACTTAAATATTGTAGAAGCATGTGAAGATTACAAGGAGTAAACAAATAACCAAACAGAGAAAATACAACACAATAATTAAAAGTAGCCTACTCTATGGTTCAGAAACATGGAGAATAACCGAAAGGAATAAAAGAATGCTAGAAGCTACAGAAATGGATGCACTTAGACGAGCAGCAAAAAATTTCCCGTGCAGATAGAGTGAGAAACGAAGACATCCGACAAAGAATGGGACTGAAGGATACGATCATTAAGGATATCAAACAAAGACAAATCTCTTGGTATGGACATGTGCAACGTATGGCGGACTATAGATTTCCAAAACGAGCAATTGAATGAATCCCCCATCACAAAAAGAAAAGAGGAAGACCCAAAATAACATGGAGCGAGGGGATAAAGAAAGCCATGAGTTTAAGGAACCTACAGGAGGGTCAATGGAAAGATCTAAGAAAATGGCGTCTAGATATCGGACAACGTCGTCGTACGTTCTAAACCGATGGATATATATATATATATATATATATATATATATATATATATATATATATTTGTAAACTAATACCAGGAAGGAAAGTAAAGGTCATTTAATTGATATAAATGTATTGCTGGAAAACATTATTTATTTATAATTTTGTCAATGTCTATACATTAGTTATTTAATAAATGTAGGAACAAGAGAAATAAAAAATGAAGGTCATACGATTAAGCTATATACAAACATCATATATTATTGTAATTAGACAATAATTTACTCAGAATCATCATTTTCATGATTTTGAGGGGTTGAAGCTATAATATAAAGTAGTGTGACAGATATTTCGGTCAAGTTTTAAGCTGTCACACCGAGATATTTTGAAAGAAGAACTGAAAAGAAAGACATTAAAAAAAAGTAATTCCGCGTTAAGGGATACATTTTATGAACTTCATATATTAAAAGTCGGTGTGACAGACTTTTTTGCTACGATGAAAGTTGTCACTCCAATTTTTTTTAAAATACATCAATTTTGCTATAAAGTGGTCTACAAGAAATTTATTTCCATAAGTGCAAATTACTTATGATTATTAGAAAAATAAAAATTTATAAAAAATATTTCTGCCAGGATAAATTCTGGCACACCGGGCCTATGTTGTACCTATCATTAATACTATTAATTTCTATGCTAAATTTCAGAATCCATATAAGTGCACTTTTAGTGTCACCGGCTCCCCGCCTATAAATAATTTTAATACTTTGCTTGTTCTTTAGATTTAAGTTTATTTTATTTTAAGGAAATGATTAATTTAGTTATGTAATCAAAATTATTAATAGATAAAGAACATAAAATGCAAATTAGGTATCTTAATTTTCATAGTTTCTCAAGCGACCAGCACATGGTCGTTATGGGCGGTTTACTTTATTTAGTATGTTTATTTTCAAAAGTTTTTTTTTCTTTATTTTTGAGTTTTTTTTGTATTGATCTCAAAGAACTGTTAAAAAATGACAATTTATCTTTAATGGTGTAAACACTGAGTGTGTTGGGTATGCTTAAAAATGTAAGTCAAACTTAATGACTTTTAACACCTATGAGCCTTCATTATAACTTTCCAAGAGTATATGATATCAACCAGTTTGAAACTGCTCCTTGGAAAATAGACCCACCTCCTATAAATCTAGAATTACTAAGATACAAAAAAGTAGATACAAACAGTATCATCATCCTGAAAGAATTTTTAAGAATAATCGATCACAACCCAGAATGTCAAATAATCTACACAGATGGATCTAAGACTGAAAGTGGATCCGGAAGCTCATTCTGTCATTTGGAAACCTGCTACTCATGGTCACTTCCTAGAGAGGCCACAGTGTACACTACAGAGCTCCACGCAATTCTACAGGCACTACTTTATATTGAATTTATTATCCACCAATCATACCTCATATGTTGTGACTCACTCAGCTCCCTGCAGGCACTAAAAAAATTGTTCTATCAAGACTTAATTGGCTAAAGATCCAGAATAAAATAGTAAGATTTTGTTGGATTCCTAGTCATCAAGGAATTGCAGGCAATGAAATGGTGGACCAGTCAGTTAGAATGGCCGCTTCACAAGAAAACTTTGAAAATATCTTACTCAGACCCGACGACATAAAATCATACTTAAAAAATGAAACTACTAAAATGTGGCAAAGGGAATGGGATAGAACAGAAGCCAAATTGAAAAGTATGAGGCCAAGTATGAAGAAAAATACACATCCTCTTGCCTGTAACAGAAGAGAGCAAGTTGTATTATGTAGATTAAAAATAGGTCACACTCGCCTTACAAATTCATTTATGCTCTTGGGGGTAAGACAACCTAGGTGTGAACAATGTGGACACAGGTTAACAGTACAACATAGAACACGATGCCCGTATAAAGAAGTGATAAGACAACGAATAGGAATACCAGCAGAATTGCAACAATGCCTTAACGGAAACTGAGATGTCGAAAGAAAACTCATACAATTTCTAAAAGTAGTCAATATTTACAATCAGATATAGGAAAAAAAAAACAGAACAAATATATTAATAGGCTAATGGGCTAATGACCATAGCGGTGGACGCCCTTTAAAATAATAAAAAAAACACCTATGAGAGAATGCAGTAAGTAATTCCTATTCGAAAGCCCTGTTCAACGATCGTAATTCTGATCACGTTCTCTATGTGAAATTTGGGCACTATCCAAAACAAAACACAATAGAAACAAAGAGATAATGCTACTTTTAAATAAAAAAAATAAAAAACAGTTGTAACAAAGCGGATCGATAAAAAAATAGGCTGACCATCATCGTTGGTACAAAACGTGATTCTGTGAAGAAAATTAATTCATAGAGATGACGCTTGAAACGATGTTCGTCTAGTTAAAACACAAAAATAACAGTTCATTACACGTCAGGATATTGGGACAAAATTGTAAAAGATCTTTTCGAAAAATGTGACTGGGTGGACGGTCCGATAAAACGCTGTTATATTTTTCTTCCGACACGCAACTGTCTCCATTCGGTTGGATATTTCGCTCGTATTCTTTTTCATGGTCTAGAAGTCCAGGAAGAAATCGGTGCGGGCAAGCGTGACGAAAATACGGAAATATGGGGAAATTGGTCAGAATATTGCCGGTTACAGAACCTGTATTTTGTTGTGTAGGAAAACGTCGACCTGGAAATTAAAGAACTCTAAAAACAGGCATTTATTAAATCATTAAAATCAGTGTAACATTCGCTGAAACGATAGTTGGATGCCGTTAAAATCAGATAGAATTTAGGGAACCAAGTTGGGTACTGAGGGAGCCTAACATTCTAGCTCTATGCCATGAATTAATACTGACTATGTAAAATATCGAACATTGTTTTCACTCCTATTTTTCATTTCAAACATTTTTTAACGTATCTCTGAGAGTTTTAACCAGAACCTATACTCTGTTTTATATTAAGACATATAAATAAACCCTAATTATACGTGCAAAACCCTTACAGAGCGGCAAAAATAATTTTAAACATTAACATTTACATTAAAAGTTGGACCCTTCAGTTATTAGCTATATTTTTTGAAAATCTGCATGAAACGGAAAACGTTTAATAGAGACAAAATATTACACGTATGTATTTATGTATTGTATTTGTTATATAATTATAATCTATACATACTTTTAATTTAAATTTATATATATATATATATATATATATATATATATATATATATGTTCGAAAAGACTTGGAGTCATTATCAAGAGCTAGGTTAAGGTTAGGAAGGGTAAGGTTCAGTACGATTTAGTGGTCTCAATCTGCCTACTCCTCTAGGAATACTAAGTTGTGGTTCAAAAAATTAACTGTCACTTTGAACTATTTTTTATGTGAAAGTGAAAATAAAAAATTGCTTCCTACGACTTACGACAATGAACATAGTTCTTTGGTGTGGTGGGCCCCGTATTCTTGGTCCTGGTAAAAACACTCCACATAAAATAGTTTATAATAATGTACACGATATATACACGTTGAATTGTCAGATTCGAAATAAGATGGCAGCTAATTGCTAATAAAAATTGAAACGACGATTGTAGTCACTTGAGTACTTAAACTATATTTCTCGATGTCTCTGTGAGGACCAGTTAATCTCTGCGCCGTTGTAAAAGACGATACTAATTAACTGGTTCGTCGATAGAAGCAATTGTTTATAGAATCAACAATATTTGAATTAACTCTAATCGACTTACGTGAGCTTTCCCAAACAATGGTCATTTCTGCCATTTTTCTTTATTGATTTTTTTAAGGGATTGTTCAAATGTTTCTGAACAGCTTTTATTTTAAATGTGGTATAAATATAATAAAAATCTATAATACTACTAGCTTTTGCCCGTGACTTCGTCCGCGTAAAAGTCGAAAATGGTTTTAATAGGTTTTTTACGTTATTAATTTTGTAAATATAAATTATTATGTTAAAATTTTGAATACTTATAAAATATAACAATCTTTCTTATACTGTAAGGTTTTAAAGGTTAAATAAACATGAAAATAAAATAAAATTTTGTTAAATTTTATGAACACGAAGCTCGGCCTTTGATCTGGTGAAAATGACACGGGGGTATTTATTATCTTTTTACAACGAAATCGAAATACTACACCTACCGCAGTATTTCTTTGTAAACAATATTTTTTGTTTTTCGTTCGGGGGCTAGAATCACCTGGCTACTCTGTACGCTTACTCTGGTGCATGCTACAAACAACTGGCCGTGGGAGAAGCAGTTTTCTCTGAAGTCTACTGCCGTTACTTTAAGAGTTTGACTTTGAGCTTTGTTTATGGTTATGGCGAAGCAGACTTTGATGGAAAACTGCACTCTCTTAAATTCGAAGGGGTAATTTGATGGTGTTAGGAATAAATACAGACTCTCCTCGAGAACAACCTGTCAGTATAGTTGCCTCGATTACATTGCGATGCAATGTGTTTATTTGCAATTTGGTGCCATTGCATAATTTTGGTGGATTTATATTGCGCAGCAACATAATATGTGATTTAATATGTGAGTTGGGAGGTATCAGTGTATTCAGGAATTCGACCGGATAATGAATGGCATCATCGGTGATACTTACTGAATCGACGGATTTATATTGATATTCGAACCCTTCGAATGATTTGAAAAGTATTTTATTTATGACTGAGGTTTGTTCGTTTTTTGGTGTTGGAATGGCACGCTCGCATAACCATTATGCAGGTTTATCGTGAATATTATTAATGTTTGGGTAAATTTTAGCTATAAGTTTTTCTGCAGTGGAAACAATTGTACCTAACTCTGTAGGGAGAATTATATTATTATCCAGTTCCGGAAAATTACCATTTCCTATTTTAAGCAACAGCTCTGAGAACTGTCCGGCAGTAACATCTCCCCTAAGATGGACTCTCATATTTTTGGTAATGCTCAGTTTTGTCACTGAAGGCCACAAATTAGACCGCTTCACGCACGCTTTAACTTCGTCCGCTCGCGTTCCTCTGGGCACTACTGGTAAAGTCTGCCAAAAATCGCCTGCTAACAATACAGTAACTCCTCCCATTTGACAATTATTATTCCTAATATCTTGTAAAGATCTATTTAGGGCTTCAAAACCCACTTTATGAGCCATAGTACTCTCATTCCAAACAATTAATTTCGTTTTGGGGAGTACTTCTGTCATATTACTGTCATATTCTGTCATATTACTTCCGTTTTTTAGAATTTCGGAAAATTCTTTTTTATCAGATGCCTACGTCATACAAAGAACACACCCTTCAAGTTTCAGGTCTCTACGATTAGCAGTTTAGACTGTGCGTTGATCCGTCAGTCAGTCATTCGGGACAAAGCATTTTATATGTATAGATTATAGAAAACTATAACATATGTGGGTCGATTATATAACAGAAAACAACTACACTCCTGGCTATATGCCTACGACAAGCATTGAATTACATCTGATAAATAATCGTGTATAATCCCATTTAAGTCGGTGTTAAAGGGAAAAATTAACAGTTATAATTATGTAGACATTTAAGCAGTTATATTTAAACATTCAATCACTTATATTCAGACATTCAAAAATTCACTATTAAACGAACCAGTAACGTAACTTTGTTTTTTATTTTATTCAAAAAGATACTGACTTAAATAAAAGGTATTCTTTTAAGTTACTTACATATCGCCACAAGATTTTTAGTGTTATTTAATGTGAAATCTAAATGTACATCGAAGTTGGTTTATACAATCCACAATCAGTTCATTAAATCGAAAAGATAAAATACCATACAAGTACCTAACACTCTCTATCAATACCAAATAGACTATAAAAATCGTTGTATTGAAGTTAAATAATTTTAATTTTAATCAGAATGTTTATTGTTATACCTTAAGCCTACAGATTTAATGCAATGGGTGGCACAATTGTTAGAAGTATTTCATGCAACTGGTCACGTATCACCAATCAGCAATTTTGCTTTAATGTTTTTAAAAACTAATGGCTAAATCTAAGACATCACCCACTGGTGCTTCTTCTGTCTCACCAAATAACTTGTTTACTTTATATGCACTAATCACTTCACAGCACTAATTCAAAGGGCTTCACTCTTTTTAATCTACTCTTGCTCTTGATTTTCCGAAATCTGCAATACTTGAGTGTTGGATTGTTTAGCCTAGTCTCGTACTTCTTGGCATATCGTTTGATTTTCTCAGCTACTGTTGGAATTCCTAGAATTTTGCGTAGATCTTAGTCAAACAGTTGTTTTATCATCTGTCTTTTCACCGGATTTTATTAAGTCTGTTTTGGCATATCTTGCGTCAGATAATTCGGTGGTTTCTAAAGTTCAAAGTTGACCGTGAGAGTGGCGTTTCTGCTTTTCTGTCCCATTCTAGTGGTTTGGTCATGCGGTTTCTAAGTTCTTCGCGGATTACGCAAATACCGTTACTGATACAACGTTGTCATTTTACCGAAATTATGTTTTTATGCTCGCAATAAAATTTGATTTCTTTAGGAATAAAAGTAAATTTTTTAAAAAGGTTTTTTCTCTGTAGAAAAAAATTTATAGGTCTTTTAATATTAGACTTTGTTACTTTTTTGTATCCCGACAATAAATGATTTTTATTTAAATCCTCGTTACTAGGTATTAAATCTGATCTATGATTATTTTTAAATAGATTTCCACTTTTGCACGAATTGTACCATTATAATGGTACAGTTTACAGTAAAGATATTTAAAAAAAAATTTTAAGATATGGTCCTACACATCATCATTATTCAACCCATTTAGAAAGTGTATAAAAAGTACCTACCTACGGTCCACGAGAACGAAAGTGGTACCTATATAGAGAAGCCTTGATTAATAAAAGAGATTAATTAACTCTCACCAGCAATATTTTTTATTTTATCTCTCCCATTTAGTTTCAGTGTGATGATTTGTAAAGCATACTTTGACAATCAAAGACTACAATCCGTGCAGACAAGTCCAAACTTTCTTTTTCATTTTTCGAACAACTTATCGTTTAATAAGCTTATGTAGGTATTTATAAATTTTTGTCTTCTTGAAAACTGTGGTTCTGGTTTGTTTGAGCAGACTTTGCTTTTGGGTCCATTTGTTTATCCATTCATTAGTTTCTAATAATGCACCAAAACCAAGACATCCGTGGAAACTTATTAGCAGATGGAACTCCCCTGGAAAGGGTTAATAGTTACGTATACTTGGGCACAAACATTAATGATGAGTGGAACCACTCTATTGAGATCAGAACTCGCATTGAAAAGGCAAGAACAGCATTTCTCAAGATTAAAAAAAAGTCTTCACAAGCCACGACATACAGTGGACGCTTACGGAGGCTTCCTCCAAAAAACTTGGGGCATTTGAAATGTGGCTGTACCGGAGAATTAAAAAAATACCTTGGACGGACCGGGTTACCAATGCAGAAGGATGGGCAAGGAGAGAGAAGTCCTCAATATGATTAAGGCACGAAAGTGTACAATATCTAGGACATGTAATGCAACAAAACATGGTATTTTTTCATTCTTTCCACTGGGAAGTTGGTCGTGTGGACCTCTCGGGTCGCACCCAGATCACTGACATTTTTTTAAGGACACATTTTATAGTAGCGTATTTAATAATACTGTTACGGATTGTGGTCAGCGAGTACCCCCATGTAGCCAATATTTTACCTGAGGCTATATTAAAATATTGGAAGAACTCCGAAGTGAACGTACCCCTTCTCGAAGATTTAATTTGCACCTATTTAAGAAACCGCGGTGTCGCGAAATAGTTAGGTTTAAGTTAAAGTACAGTTTTGTGAACACAGAGACTTGTTAAGCGAATATCTGAGTTATTTATTAAATAAAAGTTTATTGTGTTTATTAAAATAAATTGTTTAGTTTTAAAATTAAATATCGTAACAATACTTTTAAATCAATAGAAAGCAAATCAATGAATTTAAAAAAATGTGACTTATTATTTAGTTTCAATGGTATAAATAAAACAACTCTGTAAAAGAACAAAAAGTAGATAGTAATTGATTTGATTTTTTTTTTAATTAAACGTAGCTAAAAATAAATCTTGTAATTTATTTTTACCGCGTATTGTATATTATAAAACTTTATTTTTAAAACATTTTATTTTGACTTAAATTAAAAGGATTTATCGTTAATTCCCACGTTATCTTAACATCAAATGAAATTTGGAAAATTTAATATAATTATTATCATTATGTTTAGGCTCGGTCTACTTTAGCGATATCTAGTCAGTCGCAAAAATATATCTCATCAACAGCGGTTTTTTTGCCGTCGCGACTAGAAATCGCTAGTGGAGGCCGTGCCTTAAAGTCTGCAATATTTTATATGCAACAGTAAAATTTTTTAAACACCTACACCAGTAACTTTAATGTGTTGAAAAATAAAGGGTGCTTCAAATAAATATGGTCCCGTCTCTAGAATAGGTAGAAAAATAATAATAACTGGTAGCTTACTAAAAAGTTTTCGTAACGCCATCCATAGTCAAGATAAAGGGCGTTGAAGAAAAAAACATTTTTCACATTTATTACGATTTTGCCTACTGAAAACATTGTAATGAAATTTTATACGAATATGTTTCAGAAGCTGATACCTCCCATGAATTTGTTTTTAAGTCTGACTCTCATAGAGGGCGGTAGTTACACGGTTCGTACCAAGTAGTATTAAACATAACTTTTTTTGGGTTAGATTTATTAATCAAAATTTTAGTGAACTTAAACATCATTCAATTTTACACCAAAAAGGTACTCCTGGTAAAACTGGATACTGTGTACCCTTTTCGGAATATTTTGATTTGAAAATTATAAAGTAATAACCGATGCTGGTATAAAACGGATACATGTTGCAAAAATTAGTATTGAGGGCTTTTCTTTCTTGTATTGAATCCATTCTAATAGGTATATCTTGATTTTTTTTTGTTTGCCATGGAAAACTGACATTTATTAATAGTTATGAAGATAAGTCAACAATAATTAGGTTTTTAAAACCTTGTTATTTGTAAAATTAGATATTGGTAATCAAAATGTACTCAAATGTTGAATACACCGACATGTTAGTAACCTTAGGCGAGTGTCTAGGATACTCTAGTGCAGAGGACCATTAATACAGAAAATATTATTTTTAATTTAGTTGATCAAGATTCAACAGTAAGCGTAAGGAATATGGCAAGACAAACAAATATATCTTCTTCGATACTTGGAGGATACTTAAAGAGCAGCAGCTACATACTTATCATTACAGACAAGTCCAAGAGCTCTTGTCAGACGATCTACCGGTTAGAGTGGATTTTTGTCAAACATTAAATGAAAGGACACCGCTTAATCCAAAGTTTTTAACCTGTATCCGTTTGTCGATGAGGTCTCATTTACGCGACAAAAAATTTTTAATCCACATAATGCATACTAATTAATAATAATAATAATTATTAATTACTTTATATCAACATCGGTTATTACTTCATAATTTTCAAATCAAAATATTCCGAAAACGATACACGGTATCGATTTTTACCCTTTTGGTGTAAAATTAAATGATGTTTAAGTTCACTTGAAGTTTTGATTAGTAAATCTAACCTTAAAAAAGTTATGTTCAATACTACTTGATACGAACCGTGTAACTAGCGCCCTTTATGAGAGTCAAATATAAAAAAAAATTCATGGGATGTATCAGCTTCTAAAACATATTCGTATAAAATTTCATTACAATGTTTCCGGTAGTTTCGGCAAAATCGTAACAAATGTGTATAAATTTTTTTTCTTTAACGCCCTTTATCTTGAATACGGATGGCGTTACGAAAATTTTGTACTGAGCAAACCCCAATTATTTTTTAGTTTTCTACCTATCCTAGAGACGGGGTCACCCTGTATATAAAAATAAATTTTTTCTGTCAAAATTGCATTATTTTCTACTCCAAAATTCATTCTCAGGATTGTTAGGTATCAACGTTATTGAATTTTAGATAAATAAAAAAAATTTATGGTTTACAAAATAATTCATTTAACAAAATTTGACATCTGTCTTTTGAATTAACAATAAAATCTGTTTTTAACATTTCAAAACTTCTAGAAATTATAATAATCTGTTATTTATATGAGGCTAACTTGTTTTGCAATTAGCATTATAATTACATAATTTTTTTATTCGTTGTAAACAAGCCACTACGTAAAAATAACTTCGTAATTATTAAGCACGTTGGAAAGCTCTTTAATTTTTTATAATTGCAAAAAATGGGGATTGACCTTCCGCAAATAATTCGGACCTTTATTGATGTTGCGTTTGGCACGATTTTACTGCTATTTCTTATCAATTGATAAGAAACGTCCAAATATCGCGGCATGTGGCAACGTCGGCTTGTCGTAAAAACCACCCCACGAGGTGTACGCACGCACCAATCTTCGCTTTTAGCTCGATTGACGCGAAGCAGCACCGTCAATTGTTTTCTGTTTCTGCTGCTGCTTGTGCTGTGCCGGATTCTGTGACGGTTCATCGCGGTGCTGCTGCAAAGGCGGGTTTTTATTTTCCGTTCACCTTTGCGTTCCGTATATCGCCGTTGTGATCCTTTTTTTGAAGGATAATTTCTTTTAAAAGTGACTTTTTAATTTTGTGTTTTACCATAGTGGTTTTTTTATTTGAGGACTTTTAGGAGTTTTCCTACAGTACGGTTTGGAGAATTTCATTTTTTCATTGCTTATGCAGAACGTAAAAAAAAATTATTTTTGTCTTTCGCAAAAACAATTTTTTTAGTTTAATAACATCATCAACAGTTAAGATAAGCTAATTTTAATTTTTATTTATTCTACGCTATCCTTTTACACAAAATTAATTTTCTTCTGGATTGTACCCTACAAACTTCAGTATAATTTTAGTACAAGTAGTTGTTAGTAAGGGTGACTAATTAATGATTTACAAACTCTGTGGTTGACATTTCTTTTTTTTAATTTTAAGGTGTTATTAAAACGTCTTCTTATATTTTTACGGCACCCAAAAAATAGGAATCATGTTAAAATTTTAGTTTTGTTTATTTTAAAGATATATTATATTTGTTTAAATTATCAATTATAAAGACAAATAAAACGTTTGATAATAGTTTAAACAAATTGTCGGTGGATTATTTTCAGATTCTAAAATCTTATACATTATTATAGTGTACCTATCTAAAGTTTTAGACTCGATTGTTTTTTAAAAAAAATGGTAATCGTTTTAGTTTTTATTAAATTGTTTGAGGAAATTTATTTTGAAAGTTTGGTTGTATGAATATTTTTTAATTGCACAACAAGCTATGAACTTTTCGTGGTCTACTTTTAAAGAAATGTCAAAAAAAATTTGTAGGCATCATTTAAATGCTTAAAGGAAATTATTTTTTACATATTTTAGTCAAGTATTTTTTTGTTACTGTCCGTTAATTTCTTATTTTTTTAAGATCTTTAATTCTTATGATTATTCTTTTTTATCAATTCCTGTTCTTACCTAATCCTTTCTGTTCTTCTAACCTTTTTTACTGTACATTTTCTCTCATAGACTCAAAAATGTTGTGCCTAATCTTTTATCAACCCATTTCTCGCAGGTTTTTAGTACTGATGGTCATAAAAATACCTTAAAATCTGTTACTTCTTGGTCTTTCTTTTTTTATGAATAAGTTTATTTTTGCCATTTAAAGAGATAGATTTAAATCTTCCTCTACCCCTGTTATCGTCAATCAACTTTTGTTATTAAGTTAAGTACAGAGCAACAGAAGTAGCTTGGCGGTCGACTAGCCTCTAAAATAACAAATATTCGGCTTCACATTCGTAAAATTCTTCCTCCGATTGTACTTGAGACTCACGATTACTAAAAATTTCGTCGTCGCCGATCGGATCGTTATTCGAATGTTTTCGTTGTGCACAGATT
Source organism: Agelastica alni (assembly GCA_950111635.1). Lineage (NCBI taxonomy): Eukaryota > Metazoa > Arthropoda > Insecta > Coleoptera > Chrysomelidae > Agelastica > Agelastica alni. Next base: position 40,488,736 of record OX467708.1, on the reverse strand, counting down.
TTGTGATCTCTCGCCCGCCAAGCTACTTCTGTTGCACTGTACTCCTTTTTTACCAATTGGGCTTTTCTTTCTGATCTTCTAACCTTGTTCCACTGTATATTTTTTTCCATCGCCCAATAATTTTTTGCCTGATCGATTTTCGACTCATTTATTTCAGGTATTTGGTACTGATGGTCTTAAAAAGACCTTAATGTCTGTTTACTTCGTGACCTTGGTTTTTTTTTGTTTATATACATTTTATATTGATTTTTTCGAAGTCCTTACTGTCAGTTCTTTTTAAATTATTTTTTGTCTATTTAAATGGTAGTGCTTGGTTTTGTTTCAATTCCATTTTTTTTTTTTAGAAAAAATTAATCAATTCATTTTTGTTCTTGCTAGGTGATCGGCGAAGGTTGCCAATAAATTAATAAACCTCGAAATTTAACCTTTTTTTATGTATTATTGTTGATAGAAAAGTAAAACTTGGGAAATTTAATGTAAGATGGGACTGAAAAGATGTAAAAAAAACGTTATATTTACTATTTGTATAAAACAATAAATCCATTGTTTTGAAATTAAGTCGAACTAGGAACAATGTTAACTAAATTTAGCATCATTAAATAATATCAATAAATTAAAAGTACGGAATTAAAATGGATGTTTTACTTGTAATTGAAACGAAGTTTTAAAAAATTCCGACGTACTGCACAAAATTGTTTATCTTCTAACAAATTTTTACATGCATACATATAGTCACGCCTTTTTCTCGTAGGAGTAGGCAAAGACCACTTCCTTCCACTTGCTACGGTTGTTGGTACTCTTGACCTGGCCTCTTTTCAAAACAATGTTAATCTGATCGAGATATATTCACCAAAGTCGACCTCTACCGACTTCCATCCTTTCACACTTGCCTTATAAATTTGTTTCGTCAATCTTTCTTCATCCATCCTTTCTACGTGTCCAAACCATCTAAGCATTCCTTTATTTATCTTTGTAACCACATCTTCTTTTACGCCACAGCGTTTTCTTATCTCACTATTCGTTACTTAATCCAACCGAGTCACTCCAGTTATACTTCTCAAACTACTAATCTCCGCAGCATTAATCCTATTTTCATGCTTCTTCTGCCAAACCCAACATTCACTACCATACATAAGTGTAGGATTCAACACACCTCTATGTACAGCCAGACGTGCCTTTTTTGTCACTTTCTGGCTGTTTATAAATCTATGCAGTGCCTCATTCATTTGTTTTTCTGTCAACACGAGTTTAAGGTTAACATTTGATGTGGTGTAATATGTGATTATTTCATAGGTCAATTTAAACTGCCAACCAAAATTTAAACGGACTTCTTTATTTAGATTTCCTTCAAGAACATTTACACAAGTTACTAGAGGATATACCTCTTGCCAAAACATTTGGTTTTTGCACGATGGGGCACCACCACATTATTCTCTACAAGTTCGTTAATACTTAAACGAACAGTTTCCGCATCGATGGATCGGTCGTGAAAGTGAGTTTGCTTGGCCACCTACAGGTTCTGATTCCAATCGTTTGGATTTTTCAATTTGGTCGAAAATGATGGCATTAGTTTACAAAGAAAAAATCTAGCCTTTTAAAGATTGTACCTAAATGTTACTATAGCTGTAACAGTGAGTTTTATAGTATTTTTGTTGTGATTGGTACAGAATTTTTTGTTTCGAAATATTTTAAAAAATTTATCAACATGTCACGAACATGTGTAAATTCAATTAACAATTTTTGTTACATTTTTGGAGGAATAACGTTTTCGTCACATAAACTAAATTTGGCGACTTCTTGTTAAAGACTCCCTACCAGCATTATTTTGATATGAAGGTAGGGGACCAGGATAAGTCATGGGCTCCACATATATATTGCAACTTATGTTCACTCATATTATAAGAATGGTAACAAACAATCAATGGCTTTTGCTGTGCCTATGATTTAGCGATAGCCTACAAACCATATAGGCGACTGCTATTTTTGCTTGACTCTGCCTATAAAAGCAGGATTGTAAATGAAACAAAAACGAAAAGGTAAAATACGCGAATCTTTCATATGCTATTTGACCTATTCCACATTTAGGCAGTTTAATAGTTCCTATAAACTAGAGGGGAGAGTACGTTGCGGTGTCTTCTCAAATGACCCCTCACTTAGCCTGTCGTTTCATTTGCCAGTATCAAGCCGAAATGACAGCCATTACCTAGACAGCTGTTTGAATACTCCGCAACGAACAAAAGTTCAGCGAGATATCCATTCTTTGCGACAGCCAGGCTGCTATCAAATCACAACTCTGTCTACTTGACCTTTGAGGCAGCGGTACAATGCCATGCCGCCCTGAATAAGCTAGCAACTAAGTTAACGAGTTCACATTGTCGGGATATCCGGACACAGGGACATACCAGGCAACTGTGAGGGGGACGAGCTAGCAAGAGAGGGCACCACTATCCCAGCTGTATCTGTCTTATCTCAACAAGGAGTACTGATTGCAAACTGCCGGCTCCTCCTGCTTGGTGAAAAAATGAACCCACATGCACGAATCATCGAAACAGATTTGGCCTAAACTAGATCTACGTCGAACTATTGATGTTTTAACTCTATCTAGGGAGTCCATTGGAAATGCGATCGCGGCCATAAAAGGACACCGTGCAGGTGGATCCCAGGCATGGCGCATTGAAATCGCAGAGCTTCGACACGACTTCTGTAGAAGCTGTCACGATGAGGAAGAGGAGGAAACAATGGTTCATCTTCTCTGCCACTGCCCTATCCTAGGCAGAAAACGACTTTCTATACTAGGGCTACCAAACTTTGATGATTTATCTGATCTTAACTCAGTATTAAAAGTTCCAACTGGTTTTCACGGTAGAGAGGGAAGGCACCGCTGTCCATCACGGTATCACAACGGGCCAAAAAACCTAAGTCAGTTCCCTCCGAACCACCGTTTTAACCTAACCTAACAGTTCCTAATCCACCCCAAATTCATGAGTTGGAAGTAGAAAATGTCAAAAGATAGCGATCTCCTGAGCCTTTCACTGATTCTTTGTAGATTCAATCACCTGCAAAGTATTTTTTTTAACAATTTAGAATATATATATCACAAAAAAAAACTATCACACTTTAAATGTTGTTTTTATACGTAATTAATATTTACCATTGTTTTAAACAAAAATCTTCGATTTATTTTATTGCAAAAACTAGAACTATTAAATTTTTTCTTTATATTCGTTTTTTCTGACCTAAAATTAATAAGAATTGACTAATACTGTGAAGGAAACATTCGATTTTTTTTTTGTTGGGCAGTGATATCAATTAAACATCCTGAATGTTTAGATAACGTTTTATTTAATTGCTGTGATTGCTAAAATCTCAGGTGCATCAGTCGAGACAATCCTTTTTTATCTTTTTTATACACATTTAAATCTTTGTTTACTACTAGTATCATCTGTAATGTTGGTCCAATATGGAGCGAATATTGTAGTTTTGTTTGGTTGAATTCATTTATGATCGTGTTCATACTTTGACCCCGCTGTATGTGTACACATAGTTTATTGTGTAAATAATGTTGTATAAACATTATTTTGTTATTAGTTGATTGGGTACCCATTATTTTAACGATGTTTCAGTTAGATCATGTTCAAATTGGCGATAATTTTTATTTTTAGTAAAATTATGATTGACATTTACTGTTTAATAATAATTAGGTATTATGAATAACAGGAAAACAAATGAAGAAAGGCCAGGTCAAGAGTACCAACAACTGACGAGCATGCGTGTAAGAACCGTAGCAAGTGGAAGGAAGTGGTCTCTGCCTATCCCTATGGGAAAAAGGCGTGACTTTATGTATGTATGTATGTATGAATAATATTTTAATGTATCAATAAGAAAACGGGATTTTTTACGTATACAAACTTATGAATAAGTAAATTATTTGTCGAAATTATAGATTTGTATGTAGTACAAACAAGTTTTTTTAAAGTAGGTACCGCTTGAACTACTATACAGATATGAAAAAATATTTAAGGAACATTCAGATTTCAATGCAAAATGCTGAGGTGCACAAAAACTGCTAAAAAATAAACTTAAAATTTGAACTTTCAAAAAAAAAACATTACAAATCCAACGCAATTTTAAGTTTGATTTATGTTTTTTAATTCGCAGAAATTTTATTTTATTTTCGTGGCCGTTGTGGTCAGACGTTCATACCGTGGCTAAAAGTTTCATACTGATTTCTAGCGTCGCATTTGTCGGTTGACACATGTCGACGAGATGGGACAGTAAAAATTGTAGTTGTGTAGTTAATTACTTGATTGTTTGTTGCGATTATTTATTAAATTTGTGCTGGTCCACTTATGGATATTAATTGAAACCAGTAGGTACTTATCTATTTTTATGCCTGAAACAGTTAACAAAATTGTCTCGCGCGCATGCTTATTTGTTTTAAATTTTAGCCAGTCGGGCAGACAAATAGGCACGAAAAGGCATAGTGTACCGAGGATTTTATAATCGATGGATGTCTTTTTTAATCTATAAGAAAATGGGTTATCCAAAAAAATGTTTTTGCATTTTATTTACTTCTATCTTATGTTTTGTAACATACATATATACAAGATTTATATTTAAATGAGGCGATAAATTGGTGACCAGCTTTAAGAAGACACATCTAATTTAAATGCAAATGAACTAAGTTTACAGTTCCCAAATTAAATTGAATCAAGCCTTTTCGGCTTGCTTGTTTTCTAATTACAGAAGTTTGTCGTCAATTCACATTGTCTTTAGGCTCCGAATTTCGATTTTCTCGGATTTTTTTATTTTTCAACATAATTGGATCAAACGCTTTTCATCACTATGTAGAAAAAAAGCCCACCGGTTATATCTCATTACATTAAACAAAAATAAGAAATCAAAATTATGTGTTAATTTACATTTTTTCATTGTTTTACATATAGTCACGCCCTTTTCCCGTAGGGGTAGACAGGGACCACATCTTTCCACTTGCTATGATTCTTGCACATCGGTTGCTGGCACTCTTGACCTGGCCTTTATTCAAAACAATGTCTATTTGATCGATATATGTCGACCTCTAGTGACTTGCCCATTTACACTCGCCTCACAAATCTGTTTCGTCAATCTTCTTTCATCCACCATATCTACGTGTCCAAACCATCTAAGCATTTCTTTTTCTACCACAGCGTTTCCTTTTCTCACTATTTCTCACTTTCTCCATCAGAGTCACTCCGGCTATACTTCTCAAACTACTCATCTCCGCAGCGTTGATCCTACTTTCAGGCTTTTTTTTGCCAAACCCAACATTCACTAAGTGTAGGAACCAGCACTCCTCTATGCACAGCTAGTCGTGCCTTTTTTGGCACGTTCTGGCTGCTCATAAAGTTATGCAGGGTGTCATTCCTTTGTTTGTTTCCCTTCGCTTAATATCACAGTCATCTTTTCCGTTTTTCGTAAACTTTAAACCCATGCAAACTTATTCACTCCTTGACCATTAGCTCCTTGCAGTTTGTCATGATATCTTTTTTAAAAACCATTACTTTCGTCTTGCTTACATTCACTTTTATCCCTTTTATTTTTGGGGCATCATGCATAATATTAACCATCGCTTAAAACTTCTTCTTAGATGATGCTAATATGACCTGAACGTCAGCGTAAAGGAGGCATTTGACGATCAAATCATTGATTCTTAATCCATATGCAGTCTTTTTCAAATATTTTAAAGTAAGCTCCATTTATCCTGACGCAAGCAGTGGAATTGTCGTAAAGTGATTTCAGTGCCCGTATCAAACGACTGCTCACCACTCTTTCATGGACCTTTTTCAAGTCTACGAAAGCGCGGTAGACCTTTTGACATCTAGCCAAGAATTTTTCGACTATGCCACGTAGTGCAAAGACCTGATTTACACATCTCCTTTCCCTTCTAAATCCTGCTTGCGCATGACATATCTTCACATTAGTTTTACAAGTATATTCTTTAATGGAATATTCAAATAATGTCACAATATTACAAAAATATTAATCTTAAAAAAAAATTATTGCGCCTATCAAGGTAGGGAAATGCTGAAACACGTTGATTTTTGTTTTAAGGAGAACACATTTTTACGATAAAGATATCTGTCATTTGTCATTCCCCTCCCTTCCACTTCCTCAACTTTTTTTTTTAAATAAGGAATATACCATGTGTGGCACAGCATTCTTCTTCTTGAAATTTCGCTCTTATCGGAGATTGGAAATCATCACCAGTACTCGGACCTTATCAATTGCCCGCCCGAAGAGTTTTGCGGACGTGCAACCAAACCACTCCCTCAAGTTGCGCAGCTAAGAGATTCTTCTTCTGCCAATCGTTCTCTTGCATTTTACTTTGCCTTGAATAATTAGCTTAAGGATATTTTATCTATCTCCTCTCAGAACTTGTCCTAGATATTCTAATTTTCTCCTTTTTATGGTGTTACTAATATCTTTGGCTTTATTCATTCGGCGTAGTACTTTCTCATTTGAAACCTTGTGAACCCATGGTATTCTCAGCATCCTCACCACCCACCACATTTCAAATGCTATGTTTTTGATGTTTTTTTATTTAAGTGTCCAAGCCTCCATTCCATACAATAGAATGGAGAATATATAGGATTTTAGCATTCTGGTTCTCAGTTCTAATGTTATATCTCGGCTGCAGAGTATTTTATTCATTTTTATGAAAGCCCTGCGAGCTGCTTTAATTCGACACTTAATTTCTTTTGTGTGTTCTGTTGTTTTAGTTAGCCATGTGCCAAGATATTTGTTAGAGGATACTCATTCCAGGTTGTCGTTATTAATATTTATAAATGGTCTATTGTGATTTGTGCTTTGGTTTTATGAAGTTGCCATGGCACATCATTAGTAAGTCATTTAAATGAAGCATTCAGGAATCATGGATGATCATATTCCTGAATGCTCCATCTAAATGACCTTTTAATTATGTGCCACACATGGTACATTCCTTATTTAAAAAAAGTGGTTGGGGAAATAGAGGGTTGACAAATGACACATCTATATCGTAAATTTACCCTCTTAAAATGCAAAGGTTTATTCTCTTTGTAAACTTGGAGCTATCTTTTTTACTGTGTTTTAATCTTAAAACTTTGTGCAAATTTCAATGTCAAAATATTGATAATTAAGCTGTCGCGCTTACGTCTTTGACTAATGCTACAGTACAAGCGAATCAATACAAATTCGCTACAATTTATTAATATTTTAATATAATTCCCGTGTATAAAATTTCACTGTATACTTGCTGTATTCTGCTTGTAACTCCTTTTTAGAGAAATAATGGCAAGCAATAATAACGAGCTAAAAAATATTTTAACCGTTCTATTGTTTATATCGCGTACTCACTTTGAATTTTAAAATTTAAATTAGCATTTAAATCGTCTATACAGCTCGTCTATTTAAGAGTAACATTCCGGCTCCATGTGAAGTTACTAATTCTTGAAACATGCATTCTGCATTTGGCTGTAAAATGGTGTTAAAATCTTTACCAGATCTTATTAATAAATCTTGTTAATTACTATATCAGAAATGTGTTACTGCAAAACGAAGCTCGTCAGTTAGTTATAATGAAAATATCGGCTATATCCCATTTGCTGTACAAGCACTTGTCATAAAAAAAAGAAAGTGTGATCCTACACTCAACAACTCATTGTTGTTCGATGTATGCGTGTTTTTTTTTACATACCTACACAACTCGTTTAGACAAGTGAGTCATGTTAGATGACTCTTCATAAAAGGAAATTTCTCATCATGCATTTAATCATTTCGACTAGTACATACATATTTTTAGAAATAATTGTCAGTCAATTTGATTTCAAATATATTTTTTTATAGGTATCTTTCTTAACCCTGTCAAGTTCCACCCCCACTATTAAAAATTCGAATTTTTTTTAGAGTTCTGAGTTCTGTTTCAATAGTTCACCAGAGTTCCTGATAGGTATTAGGAATAGTTCTGACCTTTAAAGGGTAAAAAATTCAAAATGGTGGGCTAACTTCACGCTCCTCCCCACTTTTGAAAATGTGAATTTTTTTTCGAAGTTCTGGGTAGATTTAGCAGTTCTAAAGTTCCTGATGCTTTTCGAAAATAATTCCGGCGAATTTAACCAAAAAAAAAACATTCGGCGAAAAAAAACCCGTCCCCCCACTTTTTCAAAAATTATTTTTTTCCGGCCATTTTGTTTGCTTCAAAGAGTTCTAGAGTTCTACAAAAAAGAAATAACGAATAATTCAAAATCCAAAAATCATAGCATTTTGAAAAATGTAATACAATGGGAAATTTTTCACCACAAGTTCCAGGAGTTCTGTTCACTCCCCAAAGAGTTCCACCAAAAAGTCCTACAACATTTTTCGATGAAATCAAAATCCAAAATTCTTCGGGACTTGAAAGTTACCAAAAAATTTTGATTTTTAAAATTTTAAAAATTTAGGAGTTTGCTGTCTACCAACAACAGATTTCAGCTATAATAACCGCAAGGTGTGAAAAATGTCCTGGGATTTATATTTAATATTTGAGTTTTAACTCCACTATTTATGCCTACCATATTTGAACCATTGTCGTATCTTTGGCCGCGACAGTTCTGATTACCCAAGTCGTGTTTTTCTAGCTCTCCCAGTATTGCATTAGTCAAATGTTCTCCAGTCGTTTCAGTGACAGTAAGAAATCCGATAAAGTTTTCTTCTATAGTTCCAGTTGATGTATTATGTACAATAACTTAAGATAACCGACATTTGTTCAACTCTACTACAGTCTCTAGTGCAGTCGAGTAAAAAAGAATAATATTTTGCCTCTTTTATCCTACCAATCACTTCTCTGGTAACTGTGTTTGACATCAATGTGATCGATTTATTTTGAATATCGTTTATTTATTATTTATTATTTCACTCACATTCATTTCGTGCGCGGAAAATTGGAATATATTTAAGTTGAGAATTAATTCTAATGTATTTATTATAAGAAAAACCTTGTGGCGTGTACTTTTGAATTTTCCATACTTTTTCAAATTTATTTTCGGCTGTGAGGCGCGAGGCCCTTTGCACCGCGAGGCCGTGGGCGGTGGCCCACACCTTACGCCTTATATATTTAAAAAGGTGGCGCTGGTAGACGTTAGGTTAGATCGGAACTTAGCTGTTTTAGATGAAGTACAGTATGTAAAACGAAAATAGCTATGCAATAATTTTTAAATACAACAATTATACAGTAAAAAGTTGCTTAAGTGAACGTAAAAGGGAATAAAAAATACCCAACATCCTTTGTCCTTTTTTTAAAAGATTGGACGCTCTTTTTATAAACAGTATTCCGTCACAGTAACGCCATCTTCATTTAATTCACTTTTAAGGGCATTTTTTTAACGCAGAGGGGTTTCTCCATCTACCCTCCATGGTAAGTGGTTTTAATGGCGAGCATATTTTTATTCAATAGACCAAAGCCGGAAAACCCGTTATTACCAATTTTCATATTTCTATTCTGACTATTTTTGCCATAACGTTATCGAGAAAAATTATTCTGTATATTGCATAATTTTCAATAGGTATTTTTGGTGGAAAAACAACGCAGTTAGCAACTTAAAAATCCACTCCGCTTGTAGTCTCAAGGTTGCTAACTTTGCACAAACAACAGTCATAAAAGTAATGATTATATTTTAAAATATATTTGCTTAAATGTTAGCAGGATCGGAAGTTGTTGACATTAAAATTTAGTGATTTAGATTATTAACTAACCAAATTTAAAAAAAAATTTGTAGCAGATTTTTTTTAACGAGTCTTCTATTCGTAGAAAATATATACGCGAAACGATTTTAAAATAAATTCAAAATCAAAAAAACAAATAAAACTGAAAATAGAAGTTTGCCTTCATCTATCCGCACAAAAATTCATTGATGGTGCCGATGAATCAGGTGTTATTTTAAAATTTGGTAAATGACGCATGAAAAACTCATCGGTACCCACTTTATTTGTGATTGTCACAAGTTTACGTTTACATTTGATGCAATCACTGCCCCCCGTATATCTTTTAATCTAAACGAAAACGTAGCCACAGTTTTTATTTAATTAGGTAATAGGTACACTGCTGTTTGATTGTAATGGAGCATTCGCCAAAAAAAAATACAAAAAATTCTACAAAGCAGGAAGAAAGAAAAAATAAGCCAATGTAATTTCATCTGGCCAAACATATTGTCCTGGCTTCTTTTATTAGGTTTTCTATTATCATTGTTTTCTGCATTTTGTTTTTTAGTCTCTTATTTTCAATGCTTTTATATCTTTCTTTATTTGATCCCACTATCTACCTTGAGACTTCCCTCTTGCTCCCGTTCTTGATGGAACCCATGCGGTCAATTTTTTTAATATTTATTTTGGTGCTTGTGTCAAAATGTGTCTCATCCATTCCAGTCTCTTTTACCTTTTTGTGTTCCTCAATATTCGTGCTTCCCGAATACTTTAAACTGGTCGAGTATCTACCGTCTTTTGAAGATGGTTTCACCATCTTAATTGTTTTTGTTCGATGTGCGCGAGAGTACTTCCAGGTCTTATCGTATTTGTACATTCCTTAATATGTCTATTTTAGTAATTTTTTGTACTCGCCTCAAATATTGGTCGGTAGGAATATGTTCTTGTTTACATTTATTTTTGTTTATTCTACCAGTGATTTCTATTTTTTCGCTGCCTGTCTTATCTATTTTGGTTCCTAGGTATTTGAAAATTTCTGTGAATTGAAAATGCTAATATTTCTTTATTCTATTTGTTTATTTAATTAACTGATTTTTTTATAGCAATTACCGCTGTTTTGGATTATTATAAACATTTAATAAATATTATTGGTTCCTAATAATGATAAAATCGTACGAAAACAATAGATAAACACCTTTTACGTGCTGTAATCTACATAAAATATAAACTTGTAGACCAATATGTTAAATGGTTTTGTTAATTTTAATGAATTTTATCGAAGGTCAAGGTATTCAAATTTTTCTAACTAATATCTCTTGTTCTATAAACTTTATTTTAATACCATGATCTTCAAAAAACCTGGTCAAAAATATTTGTTTTTTAAACGTTAGATATTACTGATTATTTTTATAGAATATTTTCGATATTTTAATGAAATAAACATCGATGATGATTAATTGAGTCTTACTATCGATTATTACATGAGGACAGTACATTCGAAAACGGTTTCGCTTTGAAATTAGATGGATTGAATTATTTCCTGGTCCAATTTAGTTACTCTTTTTTATTTTAAATACCACAATAATGATTTGATGATGTCGTTTTAAAGCAAAACTAGTGCTTGCTATCATGTAATATTGAGATTTCGTTAGCGTTTAGTTGTGAGTTTTTAATAAATGCGCAAAAAAGTTTTTGCACGATGCGTCATAATAATTCTTTAACATAAAAATTAAAATAAAACAGAAATTTATATATCTGACAACCCGTGAATCTTTTATTATGTTTGGAAAAGATTTACGATTGTTTTTAATATATTTGAAGGACATCTTTTTGGAAATGAAAATTTTTATGTAATACATGATTTAAAATTATTTATGTAGTACAAGTAAATACTATTTTACATTTCACAAAAACGTTACATGAAGATAGTGAGATAGTAACTAATTATATTCAAAAAAAAAAAAATATAATATTTAACAATATTTTTAATGATAAAAATAAATTGTGTATGACCAAAGAAAAACTAATAGTGAGATTACAAAGTGCATCTTAACAAATTAAAATAAGCATTTCATTGTCTTTACTAATACCTTTAGGGCAGCGGTACAATGCCGTGACGCCCTGAATGAGCTAGGAACTAAGTTTAGAGTTCACATCGTCTGGGTACCCGGCCACAGGGACATACCAGCAACTGTAAGGCGGACGAGCTAGCAAGAGAGGACAACCACCCTCCCAGCTGTATCTGTCACTACTCAGTCAGGAGTATCAAATGCAAACTACCTGTTCCTCCTGCACAGCAAAGTAAGTTCAAAAAGCTAACTTAAGGTGGCAAAATGAACCCACATGCACGAATCATCAAAACAGATTTGGCTTAAACTAGATCTACGTCGAACTAATGATGTTTTAACTCTATCCAGGGAGTCACTTGGAAACGCGATCGCGGCCATAACAGGACACTGTGTAGGTGGATCCCTTGCACGGCGCATGGGAATCGTAGAGCTACGACACGACTTCTTTGGAAGCTGTCACGATAAAGAGAAGAAAACAATGGTACATCTTATCTGCCACTTTTCTGTCCTTGGCAGAAAACGGCTTTTTATACTAGGGTAACCAAACTTTGATGATTTATCTGATCTCAACTATGTATTAAAAGTTTCAGCTGGTTTTCACGTTAGAGGGGGAAGGCACCGCTGTCCTTCACAGTATCACAACGGGCCAAAAGGCCTAAGTGGGTTCCTTCTGAACCGCCGTTTTTATTAAAAACCCAGTTTGTGTGTCTTTGTTGCTCGACGGCAAAGCTTTGTATGAGGCAGGGTTGATTGATCCAGCGTTGCGCCGTTATGGACAAACCCTGTGCAGTTCCAGACTTCCAGTGGTACCAAGGTTATTCTGAATATACCATTTTTGCTGGGTCTTACACGTTTTTTAATCGAGATTTAGGGTGTGTTATCAATAATTGATAAAACATAAATTATGATAAATTATTCTGCTGATTCCTTTGTTGGGTCAAAATTTATGAACTACGCATTATATTTTTTTGATATTTGATATACACATACACAGTAGGTAGAAAAAAATTATCCTGGCTACGAAACATACGACAATGGACAGAAATACGGGACTTTCAGGCTCTGCAAAATGCTGCAATTAATAAAATAATATGATGAAAGAAGCGATGGACACTTTAAGAAGAAGATACATATTCTCCAACTTTTACCCAAGTGACTTGCCTATCAGTCAGTTGGAAAATCCAGGTCTGGATTAACAAAAATTGAACATATTTTTTGGTTCCTCAAAAAAACACCCTGTATTTTTGAATTTTTAAAATCTGCTTAAATATTTGAAAAAACAGAAAAAACTGAAACAAACTATGTAATTTTTAAATTCCCGTATGCTCTTTGTCTAACTTTCTGTATTTCAATTTAAGGTTTTATTCATTTGGATATTTAAAAAAATGGAATGTTTTCAATTTTTGACATGAAATTAATATCCTATTTAACACTCTATTGTCTGTATTCGTAAGCCTGAAGAAAAGCCAGCCCAACTTTCTTAATTGTGACATATTATATTGTTTTGACGGCTACACAACTGTAATGATCATTTCATTACAGGCAGTCGTAGTGTTATACATAATTCACCAAACAAAGCATGCGGGAAAATAAAAAGCACACTGTTTGATTTAATTTTCTATGCTCTACTTTAATTTTTTACCTGACTGATAGGCAAGTCGCTTGTAAAGAAGTAGGAAAACGTGTGACTAAATATCATAAAAAATTTCAAATAAATGTGTAAAACTGATAAAACACCCTATATCTCGATTATAAAACTTGTGAGACCCAACTAATATGGTATATTTAGAACCATCTAGGTGCCCTTTATCCATTGTTGAAGTTTTTTCGTTTCCTAATGAAACACCCTGTATAGACTGAAACGTTCTCAAAAAGAAAAAAAGAAATTTAGTACCTAATAATGAGTGCGCGAGCAGGGAACGATCCACAGTTCCTTTTTAATATTTGTTTTTCCGATGATGCTGTTTTTTCTTGCACGGTACGGTAAATTGTCACAATTGCCGCTATTGGTCCGATTCAAACCCAAGAGTTTGTCACGAGGTGCATACACAGCAACCGGAAAAATTAAATGTATGGATTGGCATTTGTGGTGACCGACTGGTGGGTCCTTTTTTTCTACCTGGCAATTTGACTGGCGAAATGTATTTGCAATGACTGGAAGACGCTATTGACCCTGCCTTGACTGATATGTATTTAAAAATAATCCACAGTATGACGAAGATACTTTTTTTTTCAACAGGACGGTGCTCCTTCGCATTATGCGGCGATTGTTCGTCAGTATTTAGACAACGTTTTCCACGGTATTGGATTGGGAGAAGAGGCTACATTGAATGGCCTCCACAATCACCAGATTTATCGCCCCTAGATTTCTTTTTGTGGGGACATCTGAAAAGTAAAATCTATAAACACAACTAGCGTCGTTGAAATATTTGCGTCAAAGAATCGTTGACGAGTGCCGTCGAATTACTCCAGAAATTCTTCGGTATGTGCGTGAACGTTTTAAACAAAATCTTTATTATTGTATGGAAGCGGGCGGTCATCAGTTTAAACATTTAATCATTTAAGTAGTAAGTAAGCTACTAAAAAAATTGTAATTTTAACATGTAATTTTTTTCAAACTATTGGGAGGAATGTAAAATTTAAATACTATTGTAAAGAGAATTGTCAGAGCTTTCAAAAGACATCTTATTCGACCCACAATGTCATCTAAAAATTTTGAGCTAATTCTTACTACCCTCGATTGGGGTTGAAAGTAGTGGAGTCAAAAATACCAGAAAAGAGTGGTCCCCCTTTAATCAAAAATCGACGGGTCTGAGCATTTTTCTAAAATGTTAACGAGGTTCCTGCAAATGGCTCTGTTTCGTTTTCGACTGGCCACCCTGTATAGTGGCGATGCCCCAAAAAAATACAATTATCAATGTATCGCTTTAAAGTGAAAGTGTTGATAGTATAATAAAATATTAACATTTTATCGCACCGTTTACCAGACTAATATCACAGGATATGGCCACTAACCTATTTTGTAATAACAAATAATCGTTCGATTGTTGTTATACATTTATTTATGTTGTGTGTGACGGACGGGAACTGTCAGCAAAACAATAAACCTAGAGATTATTCGTGTCACCAATGACTCACTGCGAATGCATATCATTTCATTGTTGGATTTTAATTAAGTTACAACTAATTAAGTTGTGTATTTGATGCTCCGTAATGCTCATACGGCAGAGAATCCATGAAAATCATAGTTAAAATTGAATACCATTAAAAGGGACCGCACGTGGCTAAATTCAATGAAGCGGGACTGAACGTCTACAAAACATGACAACTACCGAATAACCCTGCTTTGACGGTAAACAAAGAAGTACGCGCGGATATTTTTAGTGGAAATATGTAATAAATTTTTTTAATGAATTTACTGTAAAGTAGTAGCAACGTGGTTGGATGAGTTGGCTGAAAAAAAAACATGTACCATAATAGATGAGCAAGAAGACCAGGGCCTGCGTGTTATTTTTACCAGCACAAAATATAAAAGAGATTTAGCGCTGGCATACACATCGGACCTATCAGAAAAAAGACTGCTACGTATCGAGAGGTCAAACAATTTTTGTTCTAAAAATGTGGTTACCCTCACACCACAACGGCCCCGAAAATAAAATAAATATTCTACGAATTAAAATACCTAACATGCTGAAAAATAAACTAAAATTTGAACTCCAAAAAAACAAATTCAACGCAATAAAGGTTCAATTTAAAATTGTTTTTAACAAATTATAATTTTCATTAACATTATTTTGTTTATGTCAACCGTATTCTTTTAAACTTTTTCTTATCATTTCACAAGCGGGAGCTATTATCAATTGTTAATAACAATATTCAATTGTTATAAACAAAGCTTGACTATTACTAACAATTATTTTTCACTGTTAAAGCGTCTTCAATGCTATTCTCTCAATACTGACACAAGTTTAAAATTTTCCAATTCCTATTTTTCATGACATATTTTTCATACAAATATTCCTAACATGTAATAATCATATTAGTAGTCGTTTTAAGCCGGTTCTCAATCTTTCCCCACCACTTTACCCCCAAGGTCGACGCCACTGACGTCATTGTTTAAATTACGCTGCTCTATACCCCCTTAAGGCCACTGACGTCATGTCATGTCATGTATTACTACGTAACCTTGTGAATCTAATTGCATAATGTATATTAAGTATGTGACGCTTCGTATGCACCCTTAAAAAAAATTTCTTCCTAGGCATGTGTTTTTAATAAAAGCGTTAGTTATCCCTGAAAGATACGTCTCTTTACCACATAGAGCGAAACAAATTTTTTGTTTGAATAAAAATTAATTTTATGGTTTTCTTCGGATATAATTTATATTAGTGAGACATCCTAAAAGACTCTTTTGGGCCAGCGTTGGGTCTACCATTAAAATATCATTGGGAATTATAATTTGAAACTTCATATATGTAAGAAAGCCACATTACCTTAACTTCCACGATCGAGTTTCTACGACCCCCACTCCACCTCCATGTATGTACTTTTGTTATGCAATACTCTCCGAAGATAACCGAAGTTACCCGAACTCCTTTCCACGATTGCTAAAAATAAGAGAGTCTTAAACAATACCCAGTTTGTTAATTAGTAGATCGTAGAAGTGTTAACATGTCATCCAACGAAGTTTATAATGTAAGCGAGCTATATCACACATCTTTCGTTTCTTCAACTTTGATCAACACTCTTATACTTGTTCTTACACACACACACATCTTTCGTTTGTTCATATAGGTAAGAAAGCCACATTACCTTATCTTTCACGATCCTTACTCCACTATCTTCCTCATTCAAATAGGTGGTTTAAGATTAAAGTAGACTATGGCGGGGAAATTAGTAACACACAATTTTATATTTAAAAATTTTATTTTGTTAGAATATATACAGAGGTTTAACAAAACTTAGACGCAAAATACAATTCTTTCTTTGTTTCTGTTAGGTGTTTGTTTTAACAGGTCAATTTTTATTTTTATTCTGTAAATCTATTAAGTCTATTTTTTTTAATTCTCGTTCCAACCAGTAATTCGAAAGTTACAAAACATTTATATTATCTAGTTTTAATATGTACCGGAGTCTGCCTCTATGCATAACTTCCTTAGTTCCAGCTATTACCATTTCTGTACCTTCTGCAAATTCTTCTAGCCGATGACCATTTTCAAATTTTATGTCACCTGCAATTTCTTGCATTGTAACGATATTAATCCTCTCTTCCTCCACTTGGGTAAATGGAACGTCAAAATTTTTTCAAGCATCTATGTAAAACTGCAAGTTTTCGATTTTTGCAAATGTGTTGTCGTTAAAACTCGTATATCCATTTGTAATAAATGTATCAGATGGTTTTTTTATGCATTCCGTTTTTATAAGGTAATGTTACATAACCGTCTGCAACAAGAGCTTTTTTATTATTGTAAACACGTAAAAAAGTATTTTTGTGGTGACCCTTCTCTTTGCCCATCCTTATTTGCCAAAACTCCTACATAGGTATATTTATTTTTATTGTTAACGGTTAACGCGTATACGCTAAACTCTCCAGAAGGGCCCAAGTTTTTCCACCTGGTGTAGAAGTAGTCTTCTGGTCTCTTCTTTAATTCTGCTATCTTTTGTTCTTTTTCCAAAAAGTGTTTATATTCCTCTTTAACAGTAGCTGTATTTTCTAAATGCTCCATCTTTCTTTTCTTTATTTGTGTTTCCTCCATTTCTAATTTTCGTTTTTTTACAGATAACACAGAAATAAGGCAAATTGATGTTATTTTTTTTGGCGCAAAAGACATTAGCTTATTTGTTTTGTTTACACTCTTCGTAGAACTTTGGGTATATTATTACATGTAAATACCAGTCCGAGATCCTGGATATCGATATCTTCTGTGATAGTGCTAATCAGTTTGGAAGATCAGGTAAAGAATTTATCTCCAGCTTTAATGTAGCATTTTTAAGATATTCCAACATTTTTCTCCTTGTTACTCGTATCTTTTACGATCTCTATGTAATTAATAGGTAAGAAGTTAAAACTTAATTCAGAAAGACAATAATTTACAATTTTTTTTCTTGCGTTGGGTTCAATTGGTTAATTTATCTGTAGACTGGTTAATTTTCTTGTATTATTGTTCCCCCAGTATACGTATTGTAGTATATTTTTAAATACAAGACAGCAACTATTTTGTAGATTTTCCGAAAATTTTGTCCACATTTTAGCAAATCATATCGAGTATAATGGTGCATTTTGAAAATAAAGTTTGCTATTCTTCAGTAAGGTAAGACAGTCGTGTATCCCCCTGTCTGGTTATCGGCAATGAAATAATCATATATGGTTGCTTCTAATTTAGTAATTCCATGTTCTTTGGCGAAAGTGTTGAAAAATGTGTCTTTTAATCTCGTATCTGGACAGTTAAAAAAATCTATTATATGGTTACCAATGCACTTGTTATCACCAGGACGTTTTGACCGTTTGACCGAGTCCAAGTTGCGTAGTTATGCGTCGAATGCAATTGGTCCCACGTCAATATCATTTTTTGTTCTCGAGATAATCGAGACGAAAAATAATTCCGAACGCACATACGAACACACGCACATACGTACATACACACACAGACGTCCACTTAAAAACTATTGTATTCAACTCTGGGGATATAATAAATACCGTAAGTCCAGTACTTAAATGTTTTAGTTTCTTATAGTACAGTTCGTAAAAGGACGCCCCGAATAAAATTGATTTTTTGATATTAAAGGTGCATCGTTGGTTATTTTTCATTATACCTACTATAAACACTATATTTACATGCCTATTTAGCGCACCGAAAGTGGTCTTTTTCCGTGCACCCGCACGGAAAATTTTAAATAAAATAATATGTTATTGACAGTTCTCCAGAAATCGCACATTTTTTGTTTATTTTCTTAGAA
Source organism: Agelastica alni (assembly GCA_950111635.1). NCBI lineage: Eukaryota > Metazoa > Arthropoda > Insecta > Coleoptera > Chrysomelidae > Agelastica > Agelastica alni. The sequence continues at coordinate 40,470,014 of OX467708.1, read as the reverse complement.
ACGGGGTAAATACCGCTTGTTTTTTGACACTTTTTTGATATTTTTGGTGATAATATCTTAACATTTTGTAGATATAATAAAAAATATCGTTCGTTACACGTTCATAAATGCTTTTTCCGTGCATTTTGTTTCGACTCCTAATGAAATATACTATTACTTTTTTTTTTCTTTTAAACTAGTTCATAAAGTAATTGATACACGTTTTCGCAACACCAACTTTTTAATTAAATTATCAATGATATTAATAAGCGGAAGTATTAATGACTTATAACAATAAAATGCAATTTATATACAATAACTTTGTAAGTCTTATCTCATCGTTAAAAAACGCTGCAATGTTTCACTTCTTTAGTTTGTAAAGTACGTACATTTTGCAATTACATTTGATTTAATTTGCTTTGCAATATTAATTCCTGACGCGCCCATCAATGTCGGGGCCATTTATACAACGTGTTCTAATTAAATAATTAAAGTAGTAATAATTATACACAGTGAAACGAATACGGATCAGAACATTTTTCTTTTTTAGTTAAATAAAATATGACGTCGAATTTGTTTTATTCATTGCACTTTAATTTTGGTAAAAATCTTTTTATTTTGTGGTGGGTCTCGTTTCGCAACTTGATGTATTATCGTTTTAGTCAGTTTTTCACGACGTCCTTTTTGTGATAAAATCCTTACGAATGTGCATTTCTCTGTATGAAAGAAGTTGGTTAGGAGGAGGCTGAAACCGTAGCTGAAAAAAACTAGTATCTATCTCCATATTACTCCAAAAAAAGTAATAAAAAGGGTTTGCTAAATTTGTTTCTTTCATGATGCTAGAGGCTGACATAAACCTTATGAATGGGGTAAACCTTAATTTGATTCATTAGTAAAAGACAGAACGGTGAAAAAAAGATTACTTAAAGGTCGTTGAAATAATTTCAGATTTTTTTTCCTTATGTTTGAAAAAGGTCAGATCTAGGCATCTCTGGAAGTAGATTTGTAAATTTTTGATTCTTTTTCTTTATGTTTGAAAAAGGTCAGATCTAGGCATCTCTGGAAGTAGTTTTGTAAATTTTTGGTTCTTTTGTACGCGCGCGCGCGCGCACGCACGCACGCACGCACACACACACACACACATACATACATACATACACACACATACACACACACACATACACACTCACACACACATACACACACACATACACACACACATACACACTCACACACACATACACACTCACACACATATACACACACACACACACATACACACACGCACATACACATACACACACACATACATACGCACATACACACACACGGAAAGTATTTTGATGCGTGTTTTTTTTTTATATCGCTGTATAGTCGTTGTCTTAATAGTGCATTTTGTATTTGATTATACACTTTGGAACTAAAAATGAGTAAATTGTTTAAATACAATATAGTAACTTTAATTGTGCCGTAGAAAGTAAGCCTTGTTAGTGGGACAAGACTGCAGATTGTTTTAGTATCTTACAGTCCACAGTCACAGTCTATTGTTGTCTTTTATATTCTATTTTTTGGTAATTTTTTCCAAGATATAATAATCCTAAAAGATAACATCTGTTGACAGCAGTAAGAGCACACATATTTCTTTGTACACTATCCAATTTGTACTAAAACAGATCGGCACCGATATGCCGGTGTAAAAGACGCTGTTGTCCGGTACCGGAACCGACACCTGTTTTGCCGGTGTGTATGAAAACGCTCTAAGGCTGCTAAGAGTGCGAGGCATATTTTTACTATTTACACACTTGAAATAGCAATATATGAGACTCCGTCTACATCGGTAGAGATTTCTACCTCCCCCTTTACATCCCGAATTAAATTTGACTTCTTTTAATGGGTTAAGCCCCTCTTAATAAGATATACAGGTAGCTGCTACGCCAGCCTTGCGGCAAATTAGAACCAGAAAATTTCTTATTATGGTTCACTTTACTTCCTTTCGGTCGGTTGCGTGTCATAACGTGTTAAACTTCTTTGAGGATTGGCACGAGAATGAAAATCAGCTTCTCCATTAAATGATCTACTTCCGATTAATGTTGTATTTTTTTTTCTTGCTCGATGTTGGCATGTTTTTGATCTATCTATATGAAGTGATATAATCATTGGTTAAATAACCAAAAGAAAATTAGGTAATATTCCTAGATTTGTTAAAGTTTTTATTGTTTTCTCTAAGATGTTGTTTGTTGTCCATTTTTTTGGGGCGAAAATTATTGCAAAATAATTTTAAATTTAAAAAAATTCTCCTGAAGGATACGAGATATTTTTAAATTATGTGTAAGGGTTCCGTAGGGACTCGTAATGTTTTATAGAATCTGCTATTAATTCATCAATGCAAGTCAATTCCCTAGTTCCGTATAGATACGTTCCGTGTGAACTGAAAAACCAGAATAAAGTGACGACCGACATTTATTATTATATGAGTATGTTTTATTGTTTTCCTACAAAAAAATGATACCATTTATTCACTTTTTGTTACCAAAACGTGCACTGCCTTCGACTTCCTGTCACAAAAATATACTTCAAAGAGATAACAGATATATTTGGGTGCTAGATATGCACTAGGAAATTTCCTATCGACCATAATTAACCAACTAGTCGACATGATAAATAACCACTTAGAATTAATTGTAGAGATGGTCTAAAATTAAATTTAAAGAAAAAAATTCCGTTCGATTTTGTTTTCGTTTATGGCGTTTGACGCAATTGTCTTATCCATAACTACGTTGAAACCTGATAATGGATTTGGTGATTATTTCTAAGACGACGTCACCTCGCGAAAATCCTTGCACGCTCATCGTTGCTTTAAGTGTCTGATTGTTAGTGTTACATAATGCAATGATAAGTTTTAAACTTGTTTTGTTTTGCTTTTATTAAAATAAATTTCGTTGTTTTCTATATTCTGAAAACCAAATTATCCCTGTACCGAATTCTACATTTTAAACGTAATACAAAATGCATAAACATAGAAAATGGCACAAAAACAGTGAAGCAAGTAAAAAATCTACGGACTATAATAGACGGAAAAGGAACAAAAGAAGCAGGTGTTTACAATTTTAAAGAAAAAACAGATAAACTTAACTACGCTATGAATTCCAAATTTAAAAATGAAAAATATTTTGTACACATAAAAAATTGGTTGTCTGTAAAGTCGGTTTACGGACGTGGGTATTGACATTTGAATAGTTGAAATGTCAACACCCACGTGTCACGTGCTTAACCTATAAAATTTTCGTAGTCATCCTTTGACCGTGCTGTTTTAATTTTAAAATTTTTAAAAATATGGTAAAATCAGTTTATTGTTATAAAGCGATTAGCTTCTAAAATAACTCACGATATTTAGTCCTGAGGAAGGAAATAAACATTGTCGTAAGCTTGATAGTATACCAAAGAGTTTCTTTCATTCTTCTTTTGGCATTTTTATAATTGACTGCAACCCCACAAACAGAAATCACGGTTTCGAAGTTCTTTATATGTATGATATATATTGATCCGGTATTGCATCCGTTTGTAAGTTAAAATCCGATTGGATTTTTGCAGACGTTTCGCCAAGGTCTCACTTGTCAATGCGTAGTCTTCGCCGGTCGGCTAAGAAGTACTTAGCCGACCCATTTCCCATTGGCTCAATATCCAATCTTATTCGTTCTGACACGTATCATGGAGTTAAAGTATTTTTTTCTTATTCCATTGTTGTAGTTAGATTTTAGTTTTTTAGGACTATTTTAAAGTGATAAAAATTATGTAGTTCCAGAAAGTTTTTATTAAATTTATAATAAATATTGACCCATTTTTTAAATAAATACGTATATACCTCAATGCAGATTCCATCCGAGTTGATGGATGTGCTACAAAAATTAGGTATTTCTTGTGGATGTCGCCTTCCACTTTAACAGTTATTAAAAATATGTACCAATAACTAAAATTAGAAAATAATGGATCTAATTAGAGTGTAGTGAAAAGGATTCACGTTTTGACATAAATTCCATGAAATAAGCGGAATCAGAGATTTTTGGTCAATACTAATCACTGTAAGATGAAGAATATTTGAAAAAAGTTGCATGATTTTTATTTCAATAACATTGTTTCGTCTTTTTATATCATAATAAATAAAATCAAATTGGTACCGGGTTTTCCATAATGGAAAAGTGCTCCATTCTTTGGATTTAAAAATCGTACCTTAAATAACGTAGAATCTCATAAATATTTTACGTAATAAATACCTCAGTAGAATAGATACAGTTTATCTGCTAGATTTATAGTTTATCTTGGTACGTTACTCACGATATTGTGGAAAAAGGATGGAATTTCGTAAATGCTTATCTAAAAGTAGGAAAACGTTTTATAATATTACGTACCGGTGATAAAAACTGTTTTGTGCCGAATTACTATTATCGGCAAAAATATTTTAAACTGTTCGTTACATCAAATTAAAGTCCGATCCTGGACCTGCGGTAGGTTAAATTCTTTGATGTGCCCGAATTCGTGAAACAGTAATTATTATTTTTGACGTCAACTTTACAATCGTCAACTTATTCTTAAACTTTGAACAAATATTAACTTCTTTTTTCGACCCAATAAAAAAAGTTGTGTAAAGCTTATCTTAACTGTTGCTTCAAGGTCAACATAAAAAAAATCAAATTTTTTTTGGAAAATGTTTAGGAAATTAAAACTAAATATAATATATAAAAAAAAAAGTTGGGACAATATCTCGACGACATATTTTGTTGTTGTTGTGAAGCAAAAAATGTTACCGTGAATGTCACTGTGCGTTTAAAGTGTCAACAATTTTGCATGATGATGTTCGAAGTGGGAAACATGGGTGGCAATAAAATGGACGCCGCGGCGGCCTTACGTCAACCCCATCCGCAGGTGCCGCATACGCGTCAACACTACAGCGTCAAAAGTCAGATGCTGCGGTTGCTGAGGAGGTCCAAATCAGCCGCGACGCCCCCCATTGAGAAAATCACGCCGAAACATGCTCAAAATGGATATCACAACAGGCACACGCATGTCGTACATCCCCAAACTAGAGTCGTTAATATTGTCGAAGGATTGCCCGTCGTTATGGGAAAGACCAAAAAGGTAAGGTTTCAAAGTTTCTCTCAAGTTTCTTGCAAATTGCCGACAGTTGATGGAAATTTGGTCATCTATATTTTGCACAGAAGCTGTCTTTAATAGTAGGATGTGCTTGATAATAATTATTTATTTTGCGGTTAATATACATTTTATGACCCTTTTTTGTTGTATAGGAAAAAACAACATATTCAGCATGAAAAAACACCAAACTTGCAAAAATTCTCCGAGTCCCATAAAGCTAAATAAATATTTCACTCGTAGTTTCTCTTACAATGTTGTTAAACTGTACAACGAACGGTCCCCAGTGAATGCAGAGACTATACTATATTCAACTTTTAAATTGATCATAATCACTCTGATGCTGACTGCTTGCTAACTAAAAATAAACTCCTCTTTTCCTGTCATTCTTGATATGTGTGATGACCCACCGTAGTTAAGTACCTCTTATTTTATATTTATCTATATTTTGCATTAGCGTCCTTGTAAACATTATATATTTACGGTTGAGTTAAAAAACAGCTTTTGCTGACACTCCGCCAATTCGTTACGAATGAAATCGGTTTAATATTATCATTAAATTTAGGAAGTACCTGGTATTTAACGAAACACGATAAATTACGGCATTAACACTAAATATCCTCCATACCAATGGGCTCGTGTGTTTTCCGACAGTTCCTGCCGGAGCAGGAGTGAAATGTGACCTGTTCTCTTTTACAAAGGTCTCGGAGCATACACAGCAAACTTCGCTATCTAAAGAAATAGAAAAAATAAGATTACTGGTAAGACAACTTATGTTACAGAAGAAACCAATAGTGCTTTGGGAGATCCTAGCATACTGTGGAATACTCGGTAATGAGAGAGCATACACATTTGCAAAAAGAGGATCAGAAACTACCACCTTGCTTTCCATTCATCTAAAACATTGATAAAAATACATCGCAAAGAATCAGTAGCCAACCTTTAACTCCTAACAGGGCATGACTGCCTGGCCCAATAGATAGGTTGTAAAGACTCTCCTCTTGTTCATTATGTAATCAAGGGGCAGAAATGAACGCGGAACATCTTTTGGTGTGTACATACCTATTAAAACAAAATAATATAATTTTTTTTAAATATCCCATACGGAATATTTTTTACATTATAATCTGATCAGAGTTCGATCAATAAATAATTTTTTTCTAGCCTGAAATAATACAGTTCAAACTTAATTAAGGTTGTACTCAATAGTCTGTCTTTGGTTCTTATAACTTTACTATACTAATAAATAAACGTGTAACTACGCACTGTGCTCTGCTTTTAACTATCACTACAGCAACTCAAACGGCTGCTTGGTCTTCTTGAGTCTTCTTATCAAACTGGCGTTATCGAGGAGCTGGATTACCTCGGTGTTCACATGCTAAAAAAGTCTTTGCTCATGACTTCTAGCAATTTTGAAGATGGTCTGGTTAACTGCGTCTATTTCTAGGTCCCGATGAAGGTCACAGTTACGAAAGTACCAAGGTGCGTCGACGATTTTTCTCAGCATTATATTCTGGAATCTTTAAATCTTTAAAATGTTTCGTTTGCTTGCACAGCTCCATAGTTGGATGCCGTAGGTTCAAAACGGTTTTAAAACTTGCTTATACAGGAGCAATTTATTGTAGATGGACAGCTTGGAATTTATCTCAAGAAACCAATACATTTTTCTTTATTTTAAGCCAAGCTCTTTTTTTTTCCACATGGACTTTCCAGCGTAGTCTTGTATCTAGGTTCATGCCCAGGTATTTTGCTGAATCCACATTCGGGATCTGGGCATCGTTGATTCTAATAGGGAGATGACGTTTGTGCTTGTTAGTAAAATCTACGTGTATAGATTTATTTTCATTAAACCTGATACACCAAGTTTTAGTCCAATTGCTAATTCTTTCTATTGAGGTATGGAGCTTTACATCAGCCTCTTTGTGATTGTTTCCAACTGCAATGATCGCGTTATCATCTGCAAAAGTTGCAATCGTGTTCTGTTCAAGGTCTAATATGTCACTGGTATAGAGCAAGTAAAGTATTGGGCCTTGTGGCACTCCTCCTTCTATTTGTTTTAGGTCAGAGTAGGCATCTTCTTGCTTAGTTCTAAAATATCTTTCTGAAGAAAAATGACCTAATCGTCAGCTTCACGCATTTTTTTCTTCTGAAAATAGTCGCAAAAAGGGTAGACCTATCGTGTGGGCCGCGGACGGTCCGTACTGCGACTATTAAAAGGATTATAGAAAGGAGATGATTGTGGACCCGATTTTTAAAACGTTGCAGGTTGTAGTTTTCTGAAAGAACTGATTTTGGAAGCTTATTTCATTCCGTAGCAGCCCTGTAAAAGAAGGATTCTTGATGAAGATTGGTACTTGTAGTGTCAATCTTGAGAGTAAATGGGTGAGACTGATCAGCGTGCCGAGTTCTTCGGCCGAATGTGGCCAATGGTGGTACAAGAGTTTTTATTTCTCTGGAGCATCTGCCATGGAAATATCTGTAGAGCAATGACTGGTCTGCAACTCTTCTTCTATGTTCTATATCAAGCGAATGGCACTTTTCTGAATGGAAACTAGAAGACGAAGGAAATGCTTTGGTGCTGAACCCCAAATATGCGAGCAATATTCCAGTAGAGGTCGGATCTGAGCCTTGTACGTCGTCAACAGTTGAGCAGGAGTAAAAAACTTACTGGCTTTCCACAGAAAACCTAGCCTCGGGCTTGCTGACTTTGCGATGTTAACAACATGGCTATGCCAAGCCATATTATTAGATACCGTGACTCATAAAATCTAGATAAAGGGACTTGATTTAAGCGTATTTTCGGACATTGTGATGGAATGATTTGAGGAATTCACTTTCTTGGAAAACGTGGCGCTTGGTGTTTTCTGGGCGTTGAACTGAACAATATTGTTGGTTCCCTACTCGACGATTGCTTCAAGATCTCTATTGATGGAATTAACCTGTTCCTGTCTGAGTCTATTTGTTTCATTCACCGAAAGTGATCGATAGGATGTAAAAGTTGAGACAAGTGTGCTGTCGTCTGCGAAACTGTAAATGGGGTTCGTGGTGGTTTTTAAAAGGTCGTTGATGTATAAAAGAAATAGGTTGGGGGACAGGATGGAACCCTGGCATTGGTTTTTAACGCATCAGAAGAAATACCGTTAACTGCCACATGTGAGGAGTAATTTTGCATGAAACTCATGAGCCATTGGCGCAACTTGGTTGGAAGACCGTAGGCAGATAATTTGCTTAAGAATGCCTGGTGCAAAACGTGGTCGAAGGCTTTAGATATATCCAAGGCTATTGCACGGGATTCACCAAACTTCTCAATAGTGTTTGTCCAGAGCTGAGTGACATAAGCCAGCAATACTCCCTTTAAAGCAACCAACCATATATTACGGGAATAGACTTTTCAGCAAAATGTACAAAGCAATTTAATTTAAACATTTTTTGGTACTTCTGAAAGCTATTTTCTTATAATATTTATGTTAGTAAATTCGATTTCCCGCCTATCGAACTGCTGTTTTAAAGATGTCAATTAGTGCACCATTGCTTCTAACGACGTTTATTTTATTTAAATAAAGGTTTTTAAAGAAATGACAACATTTTCCAGATGTCACCGCTGCACCGTAACATATAATCACATTGCCAGCTGGAAATGATCGAGATAGCAATATTCACGGCACGTGTAAGACATAAAACATATCAAATTTGAGGTTTTATTTTTATATAAAAGTTCCATTTAGCCACCTCTTAAATATTTCAATAGCGAGAAGAAAAAGTTAATGTCTTCCCGCAACGAAAATACTGCTCGAAATAACACATCAAAAGATTTACCACAGCCCAACAGGAATATGAACGCGTTGTAACTTTCAATTTTTAAGTTTGCCATTACGGTTAGATTCAGATTTAATGTTATCTTATTTAACGACACTGCCTACCTTGATTCTAAAGTAGTTTGTTTTGTCTAGTTATGCAATAAAATTACTAATTGATTTGTTATTTTTAAGAGAAAATCAATGAGTTTATAAAAAATTTATTCCCACCCAAAGTTTAACTTAAAATATATTTCCCATTAAAAAAATTGAAATAAAGTTTTCTTATGAGAATTAAAAACCAAAAAGACAACAATGGATCGTGGACCATTAAAGCGGATTATAGACACCGCATAGACGCATATAAAATGTGGTGCTGGAGAAGAATGTTGCGCATTCCATGGACGGCTAGAAGAACAAACGTGTCAATTCTTAATGAACTCTGCATTACGGATCGACTATCTACCTTCTACCGGAGACGAATCCTTCAATATTATGGACACATCACACGCAGAAATGAGGATAACCTAGAGAAACTTATAGTACAGGGCAAAGTAGAAGGCCGAAGACCCAGAGGCCGATCTCCGTCACGTTGGCTGGACCAAATAAAGAACATCACATGTCAACCATTGCAAACGAACCTTCGCGAGGTCGAGGATCGCCACTTTTGGAAGCGTAAGATTGCGAGTTGCAGGTAGTCATAGTGTCACGATGCTTTAGACATGAAGATACGACGAAGAAGAAGAATGAGCATTAAGAAAATTGTTTTTAAAAGAGTGTATTTTCACTAGTAATACCACTAGAGGTCAAATTATTTTCCTCGTCTGCGACTCCGGATATTAATTTGACCTCGCGTGGTATTCGGTACGAAAATTCCACACCGAATTGTTGTGGAAAATCAAATATTTTTAAAACTTATTTTCCGATTCTCAACAATGCAAATTATTTTCTTCATCGAGTCACCAGCGAAACATAAAATGTGTGGTCGACTTAATTGTTGAGTTGCCGTGGTAATCAAGTGAGACCCTAACCTCGAAATTATTATTTTACTTTTGAAGCTGTCAAGTGGCACGACGTAAAAAAATGTTTCGCTTCGGTCAAGAAAGCAGAGAAAATATTCGCCAGGAGATTGAGCAGTTGACACCCGCTAATACCAGGAAATCGAAGTCAAGTGTATGGAGGCAGTTTACAAACTTTTGCGCAGAATAGAGGATGTTGGCTCCAACTTAAAGACAGAAAATTTGTTCCGAATTGTCCACGAATATTTGCATCTAAACTACGCAAAATTGAAAGTACTGAATGAAATAAAGGTAAATAAATTAGTGTCTAAATATTATGTATATATATATATATATATTATTAGACATAGAAACTTAATTGAAAACATTCAAAGTCCTACATTTTCGCCATTAAGAAGAGAGAAGGTGTCCAAAGAATATAGAAAACATCTTAGCTTTGGAATTAAAATGTATCAAAACTAAATATTATGTGAACAAATAAAAACCAGTCTGTCAAAAATGGTCTGTTATTGTAAACGTCAAAAATTTCCAGTATAATTTGCTGTTGGGTATCCCACAATAAACGTATCCCAAAATAACGTATTTTGATTGGTTCAAAATTGCAGGTGTGGAAGTTTCACCTCTGATATCATTGCAAGCTTAAACACGTCGGGGCATGCTGCCCACGACGTTAGGAATTCGTTGGGAAATAATCTGCCATTCTTCTGTAGAAACTAAGAGAAGCTCTGGGAGGGACCTGAGAGAATATCTTAGAAGAGGAATTGCTCTTGGATAAAGAGCAAAGAAGGCCAACTCAAATGGTTGATTCCCTTCATTTCACGGTTTTCATTTACTGCTCTAGAATGAGGGGGCATTATCGTCAATAAAAACAATAGTAGATTATTTCAAGCGTAGGAGATGTGCGACTTTTCATGGTGCGCCTGACTTTACCCGCCGAGCGAAGTGAGGCATGTAATAGAAGGCAAGCCATAAAAAGTCACTTCCCCTCCAAATGAAAAATACTATTTTTTTTCTAACGTACAATAATTAGGTCATAATTGTACTGAGGTATTTTACAATGGATAGTTACGGTTGTTGGGCAAACAAATTTTTGAGAGATAAATATTAGCATCAACCTGTTAGTGTTAGAAATAGTAAAAATGGAAACTAGAGGACCTGGGAAATTTTATGGAAATTATAATTCCGGATAGTTGGACTAAAAAAGTGTAATTGTTCACAATAATTGGAGAAGATTATAACTCGACAAGCGCAAGGAGTCACTTGGAAATCCGTGACCGAAAGAGAGACGCAAGCTGCCCTTCAAAATATAGAAAAGGGATTGATGGCGCGGTTGTCTCTTGGCGCATCTGGGGTTCAAGTGACTACTTACGCTTGTATACTTTATACTTTATTAATCAAAAATACGCACCGTTAAGACCAAAAAATATGCCAGAAACTAGATTCTTTTTAAAATATCAAATTGGAAAATGCTTTAGATTTGTGATGGGATTACACAATATTAGCAGTGTTCCATTAAAGGTTGCAACTCTTTTAAAATCAAGTAATGCAAAAGAATACACAGGCCATTCGTTAAGATGTACTTCGGCTACACTATTAATTGATGGAGGAGTTAATATTAATCCGCTAAAACGACACGGGGTAGGGAAGTTTAATTATGGCCCTATTATTGTACGTTTGTAAAAAAAAATTATCAATATCCCTTTTCCATGGTCTAACGTGAGCCTGAAAAACTGTACTGTGCTGTAATGTCCTTTCACCAGTCATTGTAATTCCAATGTACTAATTCAGACATACTAATTAACACTACTAATTCAGACATATTCAGACATAATTCCTGTCCAATGTCTCCCCTAAAGGAAGGCGTAAAGTAAAAATGGGCAAGCTCTGGTTGGTTCTCTCCAAACATGAACTCGGTGACTATCTCTTACCAGGCATATCCTGGTAACTCAATGCTAATATTGTAACTGGGGAATTCTTACTGGTCGCCGACATTTTAAAGCGAACCCAAAAATATGTCTTTTTAGTGTAGAAGCAATAAATTAAGAGTAAAAAATAATTTTTAAAAACAAGCTTTTATTTTAATGCGCTAAAAAGAATAAAATAAACTTTTCTTTTAAAACTTTTACTATCAACTTAAAACGTCATTACTCAATTTATTTTGTGATAAAAGCTTGTCGCGAGATTTACCCTATGTGGATAATCAAGTAAATTATATAACTACAACTGATTGAATTTTATTTTTAGAATTTTCAGATTAAGTAAATATGCGTACTTAAATCTCGCGACAAGCCTTTATTACATAATAAATTGTGTAACAACGTTTTAAGTTGATTTCAAAACAAGGTGCTGAAAGGAATAGTAAATGCTCTATGGTATGTTAAAAATTGCGATCTACACAGGGATCTAGGAATTCCAACAGTAGCTGAGGAAATCAAAAGATATACCAGGAAGTACGAGACTAGGCTACACAATCACCACAACATTGAAGTGTTGCAGATTTTGGACAACCGGGATCAACAGAGACGATTAAAAAGAGTGAAGCACTTTGAATTAGTGCTGTAAAGTGATTAGCGTATAAGAAGTAGTTATCACAACAAACAAGTGATTGGTGAGATAAAAGCTGAGAAACACCAGTGGGTGATGTCTTAGATTTAGGTCATTAGTTTTTAAGTACTTTTAAGCAAAATTGCTGGTTGGTCACACTTGACCAGTTGCAGTTTCAATGCAGAGAAAAAAATCTTTTAAGTTTGCTATATTGGATTCAGAGTGACGTTACTTTATTTTCCGAGTTATTCTCAGCAAGCCCTTTCATTTGAAACTGACATTTGACAAAATCACTCGACCTTCGGTCTCGCGATTTTTTCATGTCAGTTTCTCTCGTAAAATTACTGATTGGCAAATTTATTTCGTTACGAAAAGAAATTTATCCGATAAAAAAAATGCTCTTGTGTTTTTACTGTTGATACAAATTGCAATTGTATATTAATGATATAATTGAAACAATTGCTTTTGAATAACTTAACGTTTAGATATTTTTCATAATTTCTTATTACAACCTGTAATTTTTTCATAGTTAAATCAGTCGTTTAATAAAAAGAGTATGAAGGTTGCTTCGATTTATTATCATAAATTTTTAATCTTTAAAAAATATGTATTGAATAGATTATTATAATCGTTGTAAAATTACTAGAATTCATCTATCGAATTAATATACAAATAACAAACTTAAATATTTATTATCTTGGGTATTATTTTTTATGACATGATTAAATTTATGAAGAGTCACGAAACTATTCGTTAACATGTTGGCAATGCGATTTAATTATTTCAGCATGCTATTGGTATTGATGGTTCTAGTTCCTTAGCGAATGTTATTCCCAATATAATTTTTTTAGTTAATTGATATTTGTTTACATAATTATTATTAGGCAATATAATATTATAAATAATATGCGATATGCTGATGACACCGTCTTGTTAACGAGCAATCAAAGAGACATACAACATCTAGAAAAATTAAATGATCGATGTAACGAATGCGTTCTAAAGACAAATCTTAAGAAAACCAAGTTAATGGTAGTTACAAAGTTCCCCCAAAATCACAACCATGTAAACGTGTCAGTAGCAGACATCTTAATAGAGAATGTGCATTCATACAAATACCTGGAAACCTGGATAGAACAATCGGGTGACCAAACAAGAGAAATAAGAACGAGAATAGAGATAGCCAGGTCAACATTTACGAAAATAAAAAAGTTGTTCACCAGTCGAGATATCAAGATTGGACTTAGGATGAGGATGCTGCGTTGTTAAGTGTTTTCCGCGCTTTTGTATAGAGTGGAGGCATAAACTTTCAAGAAGAATCACACAGACAAACTACAAGCCTTCGAGATGTGGTGCTACCGTAGAATGTAGCGTATTCCGTGGACAGAAAAGATCTCTCATATGGAAGTCCTAAATCGGATGAATATGGAATGTGAAGTCATTAACATTTCACTTCACTAGCTTCGTTATTAATGGAGATATGGTTATTCAATGTGGACTAGGATTTTTTCAAAATTTAAAAAAAAAAACGAAATATCTCAAAAAACTTCATTTTTGGTATAGGACATTGTGCACAAATTTTATGTAAAATTTCATGTAGAATTCGAAAATAAAATAAAAAATATTTGGTTCTTATTAAAATAACAAAGTTGACGTCTACTTCCGGTATAACCGAAAGTGCCACATTCAGGACATTATATTTGAACTCAGCGTTATCCAAAACCTACAGCTTCATTATTTCAGATTTTTAACATAAAACTGTATCCGCTATTACTTTTAATCAAAACTTTTCGCGCCACACCCCGTATTTCGCGTTAATTAATTCTAAACAATTAATTAGGGATTTAACGGTGCGATATTTTTACTCGCAGTGAAAAATCAACTAAAAACAATATAGTTTCGGTTGAGAGTCGCCTTAAACGACAAATTCATTCGGTCCATGGACATACAGACACCGAATGTAACATTTTTTTTTTAATTTCCTCTTGCACTGGTGGACTTCGAAGCATTTGAATATTTCTCATTATCCTTGTAAACAGGATTTCCGATTTCTTCCAATCACTTTGGATATTAATGTTACCGAATGAGCTTTAATGGACGAACATTTCTGGACCGCCTTTTCGTTTCCAGGATAATTCCAAATCGTTTTTAATTTCCGTTACTTTATGGAATATTTATTCGATGTCGAAAGGTGACCGTGTTTCTATTAGGTTTCTTTATAGCCATGCACATTGAAATGTCTACCTTGCAGAGTTCAGCTACAGTTAAATAATTATTGGCGAAAATAGAATCTGAAGGAATTATTTGATAAAACGATGACTTGGGAATTTGTAAATTATTTTTAAAAAATATCTGTAAAATTTAAACCACTACAAAATGGCATGATTGTATAAACTCAATCTCGATTTAGGACACTGTACTCCTAGAATTAGGTACTCAATCACGCCATACGCCTTTTGGAAAAGTTTAGAAAAAAGATCCATCATCATGTCTGTCAGTCAAGTTTATACATAATCAACCCTTAAGATTGATTTGCAATGCTTGAAAACTAAGTACAAATAATTCTAATGAATACTCTTGCAATAAAAAGAACCGTATTATCATTTTTGGGACTTACACCTTTCTGAGCAATTTTATGAATAGTATACAGGTTTCATTACTAATTAATTACTATAGCCCCCTTTACCTCCGCTTTGTAGACTTTACAAAAGCATTCAATAATGTGATATGGACAAGGATGTGGGATATTTTTTTTTTTGGACATCGGTGTACCATCTCATTTCGTAATGCTTATTCAGAATTTATATGCAAACAGTAAGGCAGTCATAAAGATGGACAACTCTCTCTCTGGGGAAGCCTTCCTTGGTTAAAAAAGGAGTTAGACAGGGCTGTGTATTATCTCCGTTGTTATTTAATCTATATTCGGAACACTTAATGAGAATAGTGCTGGAAAACTGGGACGGCGGTTTTGTTGTGGGCGGTCAAAAAATTTCAAATTTAAAATATGCAGATGACACCCTTTTGACAATGACAGAAATTCACAACAACACATCATGGATGATGTAATGGACTAAGAAGAAGATACAGGGTGTTTCATTCCTAATTGGAAATATTTCAACAGAATCATGAACTCAAAATATGAAGATTCAACCCAAATCACCTAAATAAAATGTGTCTCCTGCCCGAGTTACAGGGTGTTTTTTTTTTGAAATTTTAAAAATTATTTGTGCCCAGTACTTTTAAACTATTTGAAGTATTATTGCCTTATTTGGTGGGGAGTGTAAGTACTATACACCTTACTAAATTATGTTAAATGAACGTTTCTGGCTACTACCAGAGGCGTACGACAGGCGCAAGTGACTGGTTGATCACTCCCAAATTCTCCGCCACTGGCGGAATTGCAGTTTAATAACAATTTTTCCATTTTTGAATATCTTCGACGTGAATATTGTACTCCTTCTCCATGGCGATAAAGTTATTAGTTTTCGAGGTATTTCGGGTTAAACATGAAGCTGCACAATTATTTTGATTTCAATGTGTATTAATTATGTCGGTGTTTTGGGTCATTTTGAGTGCTAACTTGAGTGCCACAACTCCTTTTATTTAATATAATAGAAGGAACTACTTTAGTTCTTAAAGCAAGCACCAAGAGGTGGCGCAATACCTTTTTTGTTTCAAGTTGCAGTCTATCCCCATTACAATTTGTTATTAACGAGCAACTGGTTATTCTTATATTTTTTAAACCATCTTAATAAGGAGAGAGCAAATCCAGTCCAATCTGATGCGATTTTGGAGTTTTATAGGGAAAAAGTGTTAATTTTGGATTTTGATTCATTCTATCTGTGCGAGAAGTGTTTTATGACAAAATTTACCCACAAACTATACACTTTAATTTTGTGCTGTTACTAATGTATAATGACAAAATATAAAAATATTTTTATTCGGTGCAAAAATAGTGTGATGAAAAAACAAGTTTAGTAAGTTACAAGAATTCAACGCAATTAGTTTATTTATGGAGATATTAACGTACAACTATTTGTAAACAGTATTTGTATATTTTATATAAAACCCATAGAGAGTCTTCACGTGACAATATATAATTAGATTTTTAATAATTTCCACTCCCCAAGTAGAACGCCCTCATTTTGATATATTTGGACGGTTTAACTTTTAACTTTCATTCTAAATTGTTTTTCAGTAATTTAGTAGACACGTAAGGCTTTTTTTATTTAATGTCTACGTCAATAACGTCAACGTCCTGACAAATTAATTGTAGTTAGTGAAAAAAAATCAATAATTTGATTATCAAAATGTTTCGAGATACCTCGTGAGCTTAAACAGAATAATTAGAGTGATTAGATAGATTAGATATGTTTAAAAAGGTGAGAGAAGTAATAGGAACATACAGACCGACAGCAAATAGTCTAGTTGACAGACAAGGTAGCATTATCGCCAACGAGCATGATAAACTAGAAAGATGGAAAGAATACATTGGAGACCTGTTTGAAGACGACATAACAGAAATAGTACCGAAAAATATGACGTCTGGACCAAAAATAACATTAGATGAGCTCGAACGAGCTATAAAACTGTCTAAAAATAGGAAGGCAACCGAACCATATGAAATATCCAATGAAGTAATCAAACTACTCGAAAACAATGGTAAACATTATCTCCTAAGCCTTTTCAACAAAATATACGAATCAGGAAGTATACCAACAGATTGGCTACTATCAACATTTGTAATGATATCAAAAAAGTGCAGTGACCACCGCACTATCAGTCTGATGAGTCACGTGTTAAAGCTCTTTCTGCGAATACTGCACAAAATAGAAGAACAGTTAAGTATAGCACAATTTGGATTTCGCAATAATCTTGGAACCAGGGAAGCACTGTTTAGCCTTCAGTTTTTAGTTCAAAGATGCAGAGATATGCAACACCCAGTCTTTATGGGTTTTATTGACTTTGATAAGGCCTTTGATATGGTCAAGCACGTAGAAATGATAAGAATTCTGAAGCAGGTGGGAATCGACGATACATCGCAATTGGCATCAATGTGAAAACATTTGACTCAGCCGGAACACATCAAAGAATGTGAAAATACGACGTAGAGTAAGACAGGGGTGCATCCTGTCTCCTTTAATATTTAATATCTACTCTGAATATATCTTCAGAGAAGCCTTGGACGAAGTGGACCTTGGTATTAAGATAAACAGAATTAACGTAAATAATTTGAGATTTGCGGACGATACGGTGCTAATTGTTGCTAGTCAGGAAGAACTGCAATTACTCATGAAAAGAGTGACCGAATCATGTAACAAATATGGGCTAAGACTCAATACTTTAAAAACCAAAGTTATGGTTGTCAGCAAAACACCAATACCACCAATACAAATCAGGGCATACGGGATACAGCTAGAAAAGGTTAACAACATCTCATACCTGGGCGCTAATATCAATGACAACTGGGACATAGCAAAGGAATAAAGATCCGTATCGAAAAAGCCAGAACCGCCTTCTTTAAATTAAAAAGAATTCTTTGCTTTAAAATTAAAAATCAGATTAACACGCTGCTATATATTCTCCACATTGCTCTATGGAGTAGAGAGTTGGACGCTGACCGACTCATTATTGAAGAGGCTGGAGGGAGGCCTTTGAAATGTGGGTCTACAGAAGGATCCTACGAATATGCTGGATGGACCGAATAAAAAATGAGGTGGTTCTACAACGAATGACGAAAAACACAGAAATAATTAAAATAATAAAAAGTCGAAAACTCCAATACTTCGGCCACGTGATGAGGCACCCAGAGATATATTACCTCCTTTATTTAGAGATGCAGGGTAAGATTGTCGGAAGTAGAGTCCAGGACGAAGAAGAACATCTTGGCTCCGAAATCTTCGAGAGTGGTATCGCAAAACATCCGCTGAACTATTCCGAGCTGCGATAAACAAAGTTATTATAGCAAATATGATTGCCAACGTTCGATAATCGGACAGGGTTCCGGAAGAAAAAGATACTCACAAATACTTTTCTGAGTAGATTGAAAAGAAAAGCAAAATATAGGTAGGTATTTCGAAAGAAGTATGAAATAAATTAAGATATACCGAGATGTTGATTGAAGTTATGTCGAGAATGTAGAAAATAGAGAACGAGTCATCGTTATGGCTGTCATAAATATTTGGAGATCTCAAGTTCCCGAGTTATAAACGTGGTCGATAGATGTCTGTAGTATTCGATTCACTCGAATGATCATTCGATTAATTGAAATCGTTTAAATATTTATCACTCGATTATGAAATATTTCGATTATGCCCATTACCAATGGTACAAGATTCAAAATTTAAGACAATAATGATATGAAATCTTAGTGTCGCTTCTCCGATCCTCGTACTATTATAGAACAGTTAAAAATATTTACTCTCATCAATAAATAAAAAATATTCAAGGTTGATCGTAATTACACTGTTTTTTATTTAAGGTGATAGCAATTGTTTTTAAAAATTATAACTGCTAAACAAAAACGGATTTTATAATTACACGTGAGTGTTGACAGACTACAACGCTATCTAAATGTACCGCAATATTTTTCGCATCATATCACACCAACAAATCAAATCGGATCCGTTCCAGCAATGAATCATTAAATAAGTTCAATAACATAAACAAATAACGACGAGCCAGTTCGAAAATGCGGTGCTGCGAAGAACGCTAAACTGATAATAATGAAAATGCTTTTAAAATTTAATTTTACTGTCTCAGATAATTTGTGCACTCGTATAAATGAAATATCGAAGAACAAACTTTGTATTTGCAAGATTTTATTACTCTATTAATTTTAAAAAAATTGACATAATTTTATCCCAACATAAAAATGACACCTTTAGTACTCGTAGCATGGACATTATTTATGGTTTCATTGTTTTAATATTTTTTACTATTTCCCTCGACTTCAATTATTTTTTTTTGTGTGAGGAATTTAAATTTTATTTTTTCTTACTGTAATAGATTGACCAAATCGTTTTGTACGGCTTTCCCAACCTTTTCAGCTCCATAAAACTCTTAATTCCAAAACTAATTGTCTAATATAATTTAAACAAATCTTTAACAGTTCGTCCAATTATGTCGATAGATCTCCTCCAGTTCCAAATGTTTTACCAACTTTCAGTTGTTAAGGGGCCTGATGTAGCTCTCTAGCTCAGGTTTTTCTTTGCCTAAGCACAGGAATCGGGACCTTGCCTGTCTCAAGCATAGGACATGTTCCTCCTCTTTTTCAAGACAGAAATGGCATTCACTTGTCTTATTTGTCCTATAGGGCATTCTTGCAATCCACGTTTCGTGAGGTGATAACCGGAGAGGCCAATGATTTCAACACGGCTTTGCTATTGGAGCAGATTGCTTTTCTTTTATTTACAAAGGTTAGCCTCATAGACCTATTATCCAGAGGAGACGCAACATTCCATTTATAAAACTCTGTTTTCTCGCAATGATTACACGAGAGTGGCCATGAGTATGACGAATAATACCAATCTCTTCTTCCCGTCCTCGTGCTGGCAACGCTGTAACATTATGGCCACACTTGTAATCAGTTGCGTGCTGTTTGTTCAAAATGAGAATATATCTATCGGGTAATATTTAGTTTTTTATGAGAATATATTTATAAATACTCTTCTATCAAATTGAAAGTATTGAAAGTATTTTTCTAAACCCCAAAAGTTACCCTAACTAAACTGATAGATTAAATGTGAGTGGATGTATAGATTTCTTATGAAATACCACTCAAAAATGGATCAGGAAGGTATATAATTCTTCAAATATCAACGAAAGAAGAAAAATACCACTAAAAAAGTGTTGCTGAATAACAAGAAAATGACCTTTTTTGAGAATATATCGTAAATTATTGATTTCCGCATCGTTTGGTTTTTAAATTAATACCTGTTTATCTTGATATTAAAGCTACACCACTGGATTAAATTAAAGCAAATAAAGAGATATTGTGAAAAGAAACAGTAGGGCTTAAATAGTCCTGTTTTTTACGCACTTGGCAATGACGAATCATTTCTTTCACTAAATTTCACTGAATATTACCAATAATATGCTGAAAATGACCGACAAAACTCCAAAATCTCGTTGCAACAGCTTTGGCAACAACGCTACAAATAATGGCCAATTCTGTTAGATTTTGTAGTACGCGCAGATGTTTGCATATGGTATCATTCAGACAATCCGTGCGGCGTTGTTGCTTATTGAGCAACACATTTCTATGATCTAACGAAATGAAATAGTTCAATAATTAAACCTTCCATAAAATGGGTTGTATCATTCAGGTTGTTATAATTCATAAAATATTAATAAAAGATAGCATTATGGTCAAAATATTGTTACAAATATAATCAACAAATACTATAGACGATTCAATAACAATCACGAATCTCTTGCCATAACTGGAGTGCAGGCAACATCACAGCACAACACATTCCAGTCGACAGTATCAAGACAATACAGTCGACCAGAAAGTGGGAATGTATGATCGTTTTTAAAAGTAAATAGTTCCGTCTCCTCTGATAATAGGTATGGTTAGCCTTCTGATTTCCTTAGCACAATATTCAATTGCGACAGATTGTTACTAGGTAAGTCTTCCGGTCAGAAATCAAGGTCGTCAAAAAGTTACAATATCCTGTCGGAGTTAAAGGCAAACTAACTGGACACTCTTCTTAAAATATAAGAGAACTCGGTTCACAGTTTTAAGTTAATTATTGGACAAATTGTATTTTGACTAATTTGATTGAATCGTCTTTTTCACCTGTATTCATTGGAAGAATATTGATTTTATTTTTGTGTATTCGGACATTGCCTTCGATAATTGTTTAACATAATCATGTTTAAACTTTGTAATCAATAAATTAAGCTGTGCATAAATAAAGATGGCATTCATCTGTAGGATTGTGCCAAAAAAACTAATATTGACATCATTCAGCACTTCCAGAAGTATCTACTGAGGAGCATTAACAACGCTCTTTGGTACTAACCAAACCATCGAAAGATGTCCCAAAAGTCATGAACAGCGACTTCTCCATCACGTTAATGTTGAGGCTATCAAGTTTCTTGACAATACGATGCTAGTCAAAAGACTCAAGAGGAACAAACCGTTTGAGTTTGTTTAAGAGTACAAAAGCAGAGTGGAGTGCTATTAGTGTACACGTAGTTAAGTGTCGAAGTAAGTAGAGCCTAAGGATTGCTATTGAGTGAGACCTAAGTGTTAAGTTTTTATCGTAGTAGTTTAAGTTTGAACTAAATTGATCATTGATCAGATTAAAATTATAATGTAAATTTGATTTGTCTGTATTTAACACGCGGCATTGTTTTAACTTTAACGTGAGAATTTACTGTAACCTACTGAAAGAAGCGGTGAAAATCACTAGTCTTTCTTGATTTATTTTTAATGCTTTTCGTTTATCTTGTCTTTTGTTGCCAGCAAAAAACATGAGCAATTTCCTAATTTGCTTACCGTTTTTAAATTGCAAACATCCGAGCATAAACTCATTGTGTATCAAACGTAAACAAACGAAGAGCTACATCCGCATCCGACGTGCATTTTTATAGTTCGTTGCTTTATAGGTCTGTCATCGTTCCCCAAATAAAATTTTCGATGAAATTCAATAATTATTTTCTTTTTTTAAATCAGCTGCACTTTTAGAATTACTGAATGCACCTCGAGCTTGTTAGAACCAAAAAAGTAGTATCTCATATCCTACTTACTACCCCGACCCTTAGCCAAGTGATTAAATATTTGTTTTATTTAAAAATACATTAGAAGCGAGTATAAATTACAAAAAAAGTATTTCTAAGCTATATTACATTAGTTTAATTAAGCTATAACGACAAAATGTCTGAAACAGAATGGATAAGTTATTTTTCTATTGTGATTCTGACTCAAAGTCACTTACATCACTGTTGGCGTCAATATCAATAACAATCGGAGTAATTTATTGTCTTTCTAACATTCGTTCTCTATTATACCATTTGTCAATTGCTTTTTCTGTATGATCAATAGAGTTTTTCCAGATCTCTGAGTTAACGGTTTGAAGTGCTCCAGACCACATAATTAAACAGTCTTTTTCTGCATTTTCATCACGGCCAATATGTTTATCATAATATTGCTTTGCAATGCCCCAAATCAATTCAATTGGATTGAAAATACAGTGTTATGGCGGGAAACGTAACACTTTATATCCATATTATTCAGCTAGGTCATCTATCAAATATCTTTTTGGTGGTTTGTTTCTAAAAAATATACCAGTCTCAATTTTTTTAACAAAATCAGTAAAACTACTTCAAAATTTAATTACAATGCAATGTAAAAATACAGGTGGGAGATTGCTTTATGAAATTAGAATGGCCTCACACATTTTATAAGGTTTTTTTGGAGGATGTGCCTAATGAGGTACAATAATTATTCTTTATAGCGGGACGCTTTAGCCTCTTTTGCAGCTAACTCACACGAGAAACTGGAACTTTACTTTTGTGCTCCCCTTATGCTCCTACTAACCCTATTAAGATACTGCTGTCTTATAGAAGGGTTGACAGTGATTACCATCTTCCTTCTCATCACATCCTCTACGTTTAGGGTTCGGTGTCAGGCCCATAAGATGAAGGTACCGTTTGAGTTGGCAATGACATGTTAATAAACTTGTCATTGTTCGACATTGGTTCCTACTCAACGAGATCCGTGACTGCCCGCTATGGTCTGTCAGTGACTTCACAATTTCTTATTTTCCTGGCAGTCTCCTACCGATCACCTCAGTGCGCAGCCCCAGAATAGGCTCCGGTCCAGTGGGTACCAACAAGGCGACCTACTGTGCTATACAATTAGCTTCTTCTTTTTATCTTATCCTGCGTGACCAGAAACCCTGAGAAGACATGCTTGTATACAATCATAAAAATTGGTTGTTTTGTTCTCAGTTTATTCTTTATATCATGAGGTAAATTATTGTTTATTATTGTGCTTTTAACTTTATTTTGAATAAATATAAACTGGACTAAGGTTGGGGTACGATGAACCTGCATCAAACACCATTCAGAAACGTTATTGTTTACTTTAACATATTGTTACGAGGGCGGTTTGATAAGTCAGTGACTTTTTGAATAAAACAAATTTTTTTCCGCAAATAAACATTTTATATTTCTACATAATTACCTTTAAGCTCGATACACATTTAGTCCATCGTTTTTCTAATTTTTTTATTCCCTCCAAATAATAGCTCTCAAAATACGCGTTTGTTTCGGTAATGACTTCTTCATTCGACTCAAATCTCTTACCGCCCAGCCATTTCTTTAGGTTTGGAAACAGAAAATAGTCGCAGGGGGCTAAATCTGGAGAATATGTTGGATAGGGTAGCAGTTCGTATCCCAATTCGTGGATTTTGGCCATCGCGAATAGACATGTGTGCACACGTCCATTGTCTTGATGGAACAGCACTTTCTTCTTCTTAGCCAAATGCGGCCGTTTTTGCTTCAAATCAACGTCGAATCTATTCAAAAGCTTTGAATAATATTCGCCGGTGATCGTTTTACCTTTCTTGAGGTAATCGATGTGAATGACACCGCGTACATCCCAAAAAACTGTGGCCATGAACTTGTTGGCTGACAGACTCTGTTTCGCCTTCTTTGGTCCACGTTCACCCCGAGCAACCCACTGTTTCGATTTTTCCTTGGTCTCTGGCGTGTTGTGATGGATCCATGTTTCATCCACAATAACAAAACGGCGCAAAAATTCGTCCGGATTACGGCTGAACATCGCTAAACACTCTTTTGAAGTGGTCACACGATTGCGCTTATGGTCGAGTGTGAGCAATCGCGGCACCCATCTCGCAGAGAGTTTTTTCATGTCCAAATATTCGTGTAAAATATGATGTACCCGTTCAGTTAAGATACCTACAGCATGAGCCAACTCACGCACTTTCATTCTCCGATCATCCAATATCATTTCATGGATTTTATCGACGATTTCCGGCGTGTTCACTTCTTTTGGGCGACCTGGACGTTCGGCGCCACTAGTGCTGGTACGACCACAACGGAACTCTGTAAACCACTTCTTAACCATTGAAATTGATGGTGCCAAGTCCCCGCAGTATTTATTAAGTCTTTCCTTAGTTTCAGTGATGGATTTTTTACGTAAAAAGTAATGCTTAATCAGCACACGAAATTTACTTTTTTCCATTTTCGTAAAAATTCACGAGGTTGTCTGCTTTGAACGGCTATCAAACACCAATTGCACGACGTAGCTTGCTCAAAATTAGAAAGTTGCCCACTGATAGATTATAGTTGACGGCGGCAGCACTGTTGCATTTGGAGTAACTGCGCGGGAAATTCAAAAAGTCACTGACTTATCAAACTGCCCTCGTACCATTATTATTTTGGGACTCGGCCAATTCTTGTTACGTGAAGCAAACTGTGAATATTACGGATAAATTTACTTGCTTCGCTACCAAATCGGTGAGAATTCCTAGAAATTCACGAAAATGTTATCAAAGAGATACATTAATAAAAATGTTTGTTAATGTTTTAAAGGAGCCACAATAGACTCATCAAGGGTCGGAGGGGAGGGGTGCTAGTACGCCCCACTCACATGATACTTAACCTAATGTTTTAAAGACAAAATAATGTATTGTTTAAATTTGACGGCAGTTCCTTACATTCTCTTTAAATTGAGATTTGGGAAAAAGCCGCATAGTATAACGATTACTGGACGAAAAGTCATGCAGTAAAAATTGAGTTTGGAAAGCAATTTTACCGAGGAAAATGAAGTTATTTATGAATAAGGTAGTCTCCCTTCGACGCACTTTAAAAGGTCATGTAGAAACAGGTAAAATTTTAAAGTTTGTTCTGATATTTATACAGTATGGTCCGAATGAAAGAAACATATTTGTTATTTGGTAGAGAAAAATCCTAAAAGAATTGTATTTGTAAACGCGCATTCCCTCAAATTTTCTTATTATGTATTGATGATTTTTAACTTTCCAGTGGGAAGTTATAGTAATGGGTCCGATTTTGCAATCCCGAATTTTGACATATCTCCACATTTCAAGGTCCCCAGAGTCGAATACAATAGTTTTTAAGTGGACGTCTGTGTGTGAGTATGTACGTATGTTCGTATGTGCGTTCGGAATTATTTTTCGCTCGACTATCTCGAGAACAAAAAATGATATCGACGTGGGACCAATTCAAGTGTCTTATGTTCTTTTCATTTTTATTCCCTGACAGCAAGCACAATACAAAAGGTTGTTTTTTTAATTATATTTATCTAAAACCAGTATTCGTTGCTGTCGTATTGAAAACGAATGCTTTAACATACTTCTGGAGACCCCATTCATCGAGTTTCAGAAATAGCAGATACCTGCTATTTTCCAGTTCCAGATTGCAATACAGGTACTCCAAGAAGTTGATCAGTATCGCCATTTAAAAAGAATCAAAGGAAGTCTATTCCCGATCTCTTTACCTGTTAATGCTGGAAGTAAACTAACTATCTTGTGCAAAACAGTAGCCAAATCTGTAAAACATGGAATTTTGTAAAATTATAATGAAAAAGGAAAATGAAAATGATGTTTTTTTGTAACATTTTGTATGAACCTTTATTGCGTTGGATTTAACTTCCCAGTGGAAGTTATAGTAATGGGTCCGATTTTGCGAATTCCGAATTTTGACATATCTACACTTTTCAAGGTCCCCAGAGTCGAATACAATAGTTTTTAAGTGGACGTCTGTGTGTGCATGTACGTATGTGCTTATGTTCGTATGTGCGTTCGGAATTATTTTTCGTCTCGACTATCTCGAGAACAAAAAATGAAATCGACGTGGGACCAATTGCATTCGACGCGTAATTACGCAACTTACAACTGATTAGTTTATAAGTAAAATCGGTCAAGCTGTTTTTTATGGAGAATCTAAAATTAAAAAAAATGGTAAACTTTCGGAATTATTTTCCGTCTCGATTATCTCGAGAACAAAAAATTATATCGACGTGGGACCAATTGCATTCGACGCATTATTACGCAATTTAGAACTGATTAGATTTTTAGCAAAATCGGTCAAGCTGTTTTTTATGGAGAATACAAAAACTGAAAAAAATGGTAAACTACCTGAATTTTGCAATTTATTAATTGTACTATTTTTAATACAGAATTTTAAAATCTTGCGAATATTGTGATTATTGCATGTTAGGAACATTTATATGAAAAATATGATAGCATAAAAAGAGATAGTTTTAGAAAACAAAAATAGGAATTGGAGAATTTTATACTTGTGTCAGTATTGAGAGAATAGCATTAAAGACGTTTTAACCGTGAAAAATTATTGTTGGTAGTAATCAAGCATTGGTTATAACAATTAAATATTGTTACTAACAAACGATTATAGATTATAATAATATAAAAAAAATTCAATTGTTACAAACAATTAAAAATAGCTCCCGCTTATGAAATGATAAGAAATAGTTTGAAAGAATACGATTGACATAAACAGAATGTTGTTTATGACAATTATAATTTGTTATGAACAATTTAAAATCGTTTCTTATAATAATGTTAATAATAATTATAACAACAAAACATTTGGTATTTTTTCATTCTTTACACTGGGAAGTTAGTGAATTTTTTAAATACAATTGTGAGTCGTACCTTATTTAAAAGACATTTTAATTATCAATCGAACTATGTCAATGACTTTGAATACCTAATTTAGTTTGTTATTCTGTCAAAAAGTTGTTGAGAACTTAAAAAGTGGTTTGTACTTTTTTTAATAATAAATATCCCAACTTAAAACCAATTTCGCAATCCATAGTATGTTAAATGGAAAGAACCTCTGAGAAGCAGGTCAAGCAAAAGAGGTAGTAAAAAAAGTAGTAGAAAAAAATACCGGAAAACAAGAAATTGGATGCCTTTACTATGAGACACTGTGAGTACTGGCATACAACTCCGTCCTCCAATACATGTAGACATTTTTGACTCCACGGAATTTAAATTCTTTAAATAATTTTGTTTGTATTTTACGTTTAAGTCTATTTCTTAATTATTTTCGGCTATCGAACCATTTTAAAAATAGATGTATATACACTCCCAACTGCCTTTTTTCTAAGCTGTTTTAGTTCACGCACGAAACCTCGATGTGTTTCTCTAATATATTTTTCAATGAATCTATTTATAACCGAGACATAACTGACCCTAAGGGTCCTGCAATCGACCAAAGTAAAAATAGACGTTTGATTTTAGAGAAAGGTGGTCGTATATTCGTCTATTGATTTGCTGTTGCTACTTAAAAATTTCCTAGAAAGGTCGACAAACTTCCTGTTCAAAGCGTGTTTTACTCGTGCATCAACGATGCTGAAAACAATCCAAATCTAAATCTTTTTAAATTTAATTTCACAAATTTTTGAGAAGCACCAGTCAATTCACACTCTTCATTCGTCTGTTTCTATTAAAAACAACACAAAAATAAGTCACTGGTACTAGTACAACAAGCAAATTTAGAACGGGATATAACAATTTAAATTATTCGATTCGTTCTGAATTGTGGATAGAATCGAACTAACCGAATTCAATTCAATCAGAAGAACCACTTGGACGTGAACTGTAACGTCAAGTAAACATCCTATTTATGTGGGACCTCGTCCCAGTTTTAGAATAGTGGTTGGAAAGTCGTAAAATTTGTTGAATGTTATTTTATTTAAAAAATAAATCCAGCTTTTCCACTATGAAACGTGTAAAGGACGAGCGTATAAACATATTTATTGCAAGCTTTACAAAACCATGTAAGTATTCTCTTACTAAAGGACCCAACACCAAATGTAATTTTAATAACAATGAGCGTGTAATTAATAATGGCCTTTATTTTTGACGATAGAAATAAGCAGTGAAAAAATAATTAAAAATGAATGATTTGATCTTCAAATGCCTCCTTCACCCCGATGATTGGATCATATTAGCATCATCTGAGGGCAGTCCTAAATGCACCAAAAATCAAAGGTATGAAAGTTAATGCAAGAAAGAAGAAAATAATGGTTTTTAAAAGAGAAGAAAGCATGACAAAATGCGAGGTATTGATTGAACAAGAAAGAATGGAACAAGTGACTCTGATATTGAGCGAAGGGTGTTGGCAGGGAAACGATTGAATGGGGCGTTGTATAACTTTATAAACAGCCGGAACGTGTCAAAAAAGGCACTACTGGCTGTGCTGGTTCCTTAACTTATATATGGTAGTGAATGTTAGGTTTGGCAGAAAAACCATAAAAGTAAGATCAATGCTGCGGGGTGAGTAGTCTAAGAAGTACAGCCGGAGTTAGGTACTCTCATAAATAAAGTGAAGAATAGTGAGCTAAGGAAACACTGTGGTGCGAAAAAAGTTTTAGTAACAAGAAAGATTCCACATTAATAAATTAATGTTTATAAAAAAATTTACCAATTGAAATTCTCTGTGGGAAATGGCATTTATGTTAATAAATATGTTGTAATTTTGTTGAGAATTAAATCACTACATTTTGAAATATAGTTTTTAATCAACGGAAAAACATTTGGGTCCGAATTATGACTACTCCTGTATTCAAGTTTAATGAAATCCAGCACAAAAAACCCTGCATTTATAAGTAATTATAATTTTTTTATTACCTACCTTCTTATTTCAAATTTTATTATGCTAGCATAAAAAATTTTTTTTACCAAATAGATCTTGCGTCAAGAAATTTTATCATTTTTCATTAAAAACGTAATTTTAATGCATTGTAGAATATTTAGTTAAGACACTAAATATATATAAACTTATTAATGAAACTTTCGGTAGTTATTAGTTTAAAAATCAACCATTTTAGAATCCAAATTTTTTTTTTATATATTTTGGTCAGATTAAGTTAGATTATCAATGTACATTTTTTTTTGTTTTATTAAAAAAGTTGATCCTGTATTTATTTTTCTGATCACCCTATATCGCAATATGCTTTTCAAAGTAATCATTTTCGCGTGTTAACTTGAATATATGCACACCTCAATACACAATTAGTGTATAAATAGTTGCCTACCTGGTTGGCGTTAAATTAACTGCTAAATTTTATCTTGCAATAATTACTGCGACCTTCACTACATGACGATTCGCTTATGATTTTTCATCGGAACTTCTGATGATGTGTTTTATCTATCTATAAATTCAATTGCGTGCAGATATTTCTTCCTAACGGATCTATTAAATTTTAACATAACCTTCCACTTGGGATTTTAAACGGAAATATTTTTAATATTTCTGATGTTTTTATTTATTAATTTGTTTTATACGGGATTAACTTTTTAACTTAAGAGGTTAGATGGGGTTTAGATCAGTATGAATTAAAAAAAAATGTTATTTTGCAAACGTTCTGAGTTTTATTAAATTTATCCTCGGGGCTCTGTAACAATGGATTCTTACATAAAAATAAAAATAATATTTTTGGTAAGCACCTTTCAAAACTTACATTGTCTCTCAGTTATGATAAATCGTGGCAAGTACAAACTATTTTTATTTTTATAAGAGAATCAATTCATATTGTTACAGATCACTGGGGATGAATTAAATTCGATATTTTGTGTTTTGTTAACATTACTAAAACAGTATTATTTAAAAAAAAAGGATTGCGAAAACAAAATAAAAAATTAGATAATTATTAAAACTAATATTTTGCGGTAGGATTAATCAAAAAATATATTGGTTTACATTTTGGTTAAAAACCTATACGTGTAAAATTAGATTAGATAGAAATTGGATTAGACAGGAAAATTGGTCATGACTAAAAATAAATGTTGCATTTTAATAATAAATTTGTTTGAGATTTTAATATTGAATTTATTTTCCAATTTGTAATTAGTACGTACATGACAATCAGAAAGATAAATTGAAAAAACTTTATTTACCCGCCAATTAAAATTAAAAGATATTTAAATTACACAAAATTATAGTAAAATTTTAATATTTACATCTTAATCGTTCTTAACGAATTTCTTCAGTAAATATGATGTTAATGTATTAAAAAAATAATAGTAGAGAATTATTACGGTAATTTTTTTAACGCTGCAATAAATAGATGTGGGTGTTCAACGTTCAGGTGTACAGGTTTAATTTGTACAGTTTCTTCATCGGTTGGCTGTTACATTTTTGCGCACTCCGCACACCCTTAGTTCTGGATAATGTTTAGTTATATTTGGCCAGGGACGACTTGCGCTATGTAATTCATAGGCTGCATCCTAATTGAGTCGTATCAGGCACGATCAACATATCATACCTTTCATAAAGGACGTCTGCCAACAGTTTTTACCGTTTTTAGTGGGTGTTGTTACCAGCTCAGTCATTGTTACATTTTTGCCGTTACACATTCTTTGGAAGATAGCCCAAGCTGTCCAAATAATGTCTGTCCTCTGCTTCACATTCTGACATAGTGTGTTTGGCTATTTATGTCTCATTTTACTGCGAATAATTTAATTGTTCGGACCTGATTCCGTTGCATGTTAAGTGGTTCTTTAGTTTTGTTTTTTAAAAATTCTTGGCTGCATGTGAGGAGCCAAAAACCACCGTTCTCTTAGCTGTTGTTTAACCAGCTTCCTATACACCCTTGTATGGCGGATTTTCTCACATTTAATGCGGGTTCTGGACTAATGAAGGGAGCTCTTTTTTGCTAGTTTTTCAGCATGTCCTGGAACTAACAGGCATAGCCTTGTGCAGTCCTGGACTCAGCTGGAAAAGGAAATAATAATTCTACGATAGTCCTGGGTTGTTATTCAAGCGATAAGTCCTCTTTTAGTAGCTTATGAGATATTTGTTGTGCTTTTATAGAGAATAAAAAATTGTTATTAAAAAACTTTTATGTGACAAATGGCTATGGTAATGGGAAAATTACAATGCGAAAAATATATCATCCTTCCAGAAAATAATGAATGAAAATGAAATATTTTTAGCTCTTCTGAAACATGTACGGATGAGCTAACGATTCGGCTGATGACTATAACAGTCGATGCACCACACCATGGTCGTACCTGAAGAAGAAAAATATAAAAGTTTATATACAAATACCTGAGTCTTTTTTTTAGAAATTTAAAAAATATAGTTTTACTTCAACACGACACATTGTGTATCGATCTAGTGTATCTTAAACTTTTGTGCCGGGCATGGGCAACTATATTTCATGGTGCAAATATACTACGGTAGTACTATCAGCAGTGATATTTCGTATTGGAT
This sequence comes from Agelastica alni, assembly GCA_950111635.1. Taxonomy (NCBI): domain Eukaryota; kingdom Metazoa; phylum Arthropoda; class Insecta; order Coleoptera; family Chrysomelidae; genus Agelastica; species Agelastica alni. The sequence goes on along the minus strand of OX467708.1, from coordinate 40,438,288 downwards.
GTGATTAGAGCCAGTAGAGCTAACTTTATTGATACCACCGGGTCACTGAAATTAAACAAAATCAATCTTGTTACAAACTGTTTGGAACTACTCGTAATTTGTCACAACTACAATTATTTATATATTTGTCACTTTGACTTACACATAAAAAAAATAATGGTAAAATAGAATTAAATATAAAAGCGATGTGTTAATTTTCGCAAAGTTTGCTTCACATTTGAGTTTTTATACATACAGAGTAGACCACAAGTCTGAAAACGGATAATTATCTTGTAAATTGCTTGTCCGAATTGTACAAAATTTGGGATAAGCCTATTTTGAGATACGGAGATTCCAGATTTGACATTTGCAGTGTTGTCAGATTTGCCGTTTCTCTGACATTATTAATCACTTTGGTTTTTTAAATAAATCACCCTGTATATTCAGTCATTATTGAAATATCCTCTTCAAAACGAGTTCAGCCATATGTAACACTTATGATTTTATGTACTCTAAAAGGTCTAGTCAAGGTCTAAACAATCATGGATAAATGTAGTAGACGCATTCTGCCATTAATTATGGTACTGTCAACTTACAATTTTGAATACTTGATTAAGTAATCATTATGTTAAAAATGTTGTAATCTTTTAATTGTTACGTTTTAATGTGGTAAAAAATTGTTTGGATTAAAAAATTATTGCTACAATTAAGCATTGCCACACTTCTATTTTATTTATTTAAGACCTTTTAGACTACATAAAATTATGAGTGACACATGTGGCTGAACTCATATTGAAGAGAAGATTCCAATAATGACCAAATATACAGGGTGATGTATTTAAAAAACCAGAGTTACTAATAATATCAGAGAAACAGCAAATTGGACAACATTGCAAATGTCAAATCTGGAATCTTCGTATCTCAAAATAGGCTTATCCCAAATTTTGTATAATTCTGACTAGCAATTTACGAGATAATTGTCTGTTTCCAGACTTTTGGTTCACTCTGTATAGTCACGCCTTTTTCCCGTAGGAGTAGGCAGATACCACTTCTTTCCACTTACACACGTCTTTCGCTAATTTTACTTGCATCTGCGCTTTCATACGTGCTCGTCGGTTGTTGGTATTCTTGGCCTGGCCTTTCTTCAAAACAATGTCGATCTAATCGAGATATGTTCGCAGATTTCGACCTCTACCGACTTGTCCATTCACACTCGCCTTATAAATATGTTTCGTCAATCTTCCTTCTTCCATCCTCTCTACGTGTTCAAACCATCTAAGCATTCCTTTATCTATCTTTGTTACTACATATTCTTTCACACCACAGCGTTCCCTTATGTCACTATTCTTCACTTTATCCTACTGAGTCACTCCGGCCAAACTTTTCAGACTACCCATCTTCCACTTTTTATATCCAATTATACCATCTGGCAACTCTAGATCGGAGTGCATTCAAAATTATTGACTTTGGCTGTAATGGAAGTGGATTGTTGCTGATGTTAAATTTCTTATCCAATTACATACGGGATATACAGGGTGATTTTTCTCGATGGCACATTAGACGTTATGAAAAAACTCGTCAGAAATGTAATATGAAAATATGCTCGACTTTCGGCGACTTCCGATTGTACTGGATGTTGACGTTAACTTTGTTATTTTAAATGAAACACCCCGAATATTTTTAACTTTTTGAATTGCTTACTTGATTGTAAATAACTTTTTTTATAACAAGGTACTGTACCTAAATTTATTGGTTTTCGAAATAATAATTATTTTAATTAAAAAACGGACGTTTCACTGTTATTAAAAAACTCTATTTAGTTCGTGATAAATTATAATTAGTCAATTTTTACCATCTACATCTATTACTGAAAGACAGCTCAATGTTATCCCAGAAAAATATTTTAAATTTTGTTTTACAGGGTGAAATAAAATCGACGTTAATTTTGGGTTATAAAAACTGCCAAAATCTATTTTTTTGTAAATGGCACATTTTTTTTTCACCCTGTACAATTCTATTCTAAAGTAGATTTAGAAAAGATATTCTTAACATTTCCCTATACCTAAGCTAAACATTCTAAAATTTTTTGGTTTTTATTTTTAATAATCTTATGAAATAACTTCTTAGAGCGCCATGAATATAATTGTTGTCATTAAGATAATTGTTGTCATTGTTTAAAAGTTTAATTTGTCAAAGAACGTTTTTTTTTATTGCTAAAATTAGTAACAGTGGCTAGATACGAATAATAAAAATAAAAAAACCAAAAAATCTTGGAAAATGTTTAACTTGGGTATGGAGAAATGCTAAGCATATTTTTTTTAAATCTACTATATGATTGTACAGGATGAAAAAAATAATATCTGTGCCATTTAAAAAAAATTATTTTTTAGCATTTTTTATTATCCAAAATTAACGTTGTTTTATTTAAACCTGTAAAACAGAATATAAAATATAATTTCTGGGATAACATTGAGCTGTCTATCAGTAAGAGATGATTGTAGATGGTAAAAATTGACTTATTATAATTTATCACAAAATAAATAGCGTTTCTAAATAACAGTAAAACGTCAATTTTTTTACTAAAATAATTATTATTTCGAAAACCAATAAAAATTAGGTATAGTACCTTAAAGTTATTTTTAATTAATTAAGCAATTTAAAAAGTTAAAAATATTGGGGGTGTTTCATTTAAAATAATGAAGTTGACATCAACATCTGGTACAACCGGAAGTCGTCGAAAGTCGAGCATATTTTCATTCGATAGACCAATGCCGAAAATCCCTTATTACAAATTTTCGATTTCTTTTCTGAACAGTTTTGCCATAACGTCTAATGTGCCATCGAGAAAAATCACCATGTATTATATGCACGGAACAAAAGTTTTTTTTGTACAGAATATGTTGTGATACAAATTTTTTTGGTGGGTACTTTAAAAAGTTTTTTACGTTGTTTATTTATATATTTTTTATTACCCATGAAACTACGCCAATATTATTATTTAAAACAATCTACGGTAATTAATAGAGATCATTTTATATGTATAAATGTCAAAGAAAGGTTAATTCCAATAAAACTAGATAAGGATAAGAGTGTTTACTGAAAATTGATTAAAACGGATTTTTACATGTATACCGTTTCATATGTACCAGTAGAATATTTTTATTTTATTTTAAAAATATTCCAAACATTGGAATCCTCATTATTAATCGAAACGCTCAAAATAAAATTAATGTAATCTTCGTTAATAAAGCATTTAAAATATAATTAATAATAATGAAATATTAAAAAATAATAATCATTTTATTTGACGCGTTCGACCAAAAAATGGTACGACTTTTCGGTATTTTTTCATTGAACATTACAATTTTATTTTATTTTTTCGCTTTTCCTTATCTGTTAACACTACAACGATTAAGCAATAGCAAAATTAAAGTTTTGTTCCCATATTTGAGGCAGAGTTGCACCCTTAACAGCAATTAGCTTCAGACTGTCTCATCTGGATCGGTCGTTAGTGAAAAAAGCTTCCTCTTTTTGTAACGTTGCTCCTTCTTCTCCTAACCCTTAACTACCGAGCCCTTCTTTTTCTTCTTCTAGGTGCCATGACCGTTTAACGATCGTTGACGATCATTCTGGCTATCATGTTCGCAATCATTATTTTGTTGGTAGCCGCTCGGAAAAGTTGTATAGTGGTGAGACCAAACCACTGTCTGAGATTTTTGAGCCAGGAAGTTCTTCGTCTGCCGGGGCGTCTCTTACTATTAATCACACCCTGTATTATAAGATGTAGAATGTCATACGTTTCTGGATGTCTCATGATATGTCCGAAATATTCAAGTTTTCGTTGTTTTACAATATTGTGACCACTTCTGTATCTATATGCATTCTTCAAAGCACCTTCTCGTTTGTGATCTTTTCCGAGCCCGCAAAGTTTATTCAAATGCAATTCGCGACAGCTAATTTTTAACAATTATTTCATTTTTGCATGCACCTTTCGAAGCTGATTTTTCTGCCGACGTCAGTAAATGAAGCTAATTGAAACTCGTTAAACTAGCTGTCGCGAATTTCATTTAAATAAACCTTACGGGCTGGGATGGGCTCGGTCCCTTAACTGTTAAAAGATCCGTTGTTACAAAATAACACACATATTTTAAACATCCACAGTACTTTTTTGTACTTGGCCATTGCTTTTTTGAATGTTAACAGTATAAAAAACATATGATGAATACATTTACAAAATATTTTGACCATAATAAACATTTCTAATAAAATCTGTGTGATAAAAACTATTAGCGGCCATACAGTTGACGTACATCTTATCAACAAAATTAACGAAACTTGAACAGTCACGCCTCTGATAAACCGTAATTATAAAAACACGTTACGAACATCTGCAATATTTATGTATTTGAATAAATAAATATCTACTGACGGCTCTCCTTTTTATCTTAAATGGAAATGTTTAGTAGAAATGTGCATAATCAAATTATTTTCATAATCGATTGTTCATTCGATTAATCTATCATGCGATGATAGTTCACAAATTGTTGTCCCTAACATAAAATCAAACACGTGAGAAGAATAAAACTAATTTATTTTTCAACATAGTCATCTGCAACGTTTGTACACTTGGTATATCGGTGTTAAAGTGTTTTAAACCCTTTTGAAACAAAAGAAGAACTTTGAGTCTTCAGCCATTTATCTACCGCCGACATAACTTCGTTACACTGTTAACCTTAAAATACATAGTGTATTCCAACAAAAACTTGAACTCCTCCCCCCCTAAACTCAGAAACCATACGTCAAATGTTATTCGAAAGGTGACGAATTTTCCTACAAAATTTATACCTTAACTAATTTATTTAATGATATTTTACAAAATTTCACCAAATTTACGAAAAGAATGTTTGAAATGACCTTCGCTGACCTTTATACAAAAATTCAATCTATGTTCAAAGACTTTTCTAACAATGCAAATACTCATTAATCTCATTCTCATTAATCTCATTAATCGGCATTCTGTCACAATTCTTTGTCGCAACTCTGCAAGATTTGCTGGTGGAGTGACGTATATTTTTGATTTTAGGTGTCCCCACATAAAGAAATCCAATGGCAATGAAAGAAATGTGTGTGTGTGTGTGTGTGTGTGTGCGTGTGTGTGCGAGGGTGTGTGTGTGTGTGTGCGAGGGTATGTGTGTGCAAGGGTGTGTGTGTGTGTGCGCGAGGGTGTGTGTGTGTACGAGTGTTTGTGTGTGTGCGAGTGTTTGTATGTGTGTGCAGTGTTTGTGTGTGTGTGCGAGGGTGTGTGTGCGAGGGTATTTGTGCGTGTGTGTGTGTGTGTTCGTGTATGTATGTGCGTGTGTGTGCGTGTGTGTGTGTGTGTGTGTGCGTGTGTGTGTGCGTGTGTGTGTGCGTGTGTGTGTTTGAGCGCGCGCGTACGACGTAGTCTCTTTTCTGATTAGTCAGACGTACACACCGTCGTTAACAGTTTTATAGTGATTAGTAATGTAACGTCGCAAACACATGTCGCGAAAGTGGATACAAATCGATGTTGAGTTGTGTAGTAAATTACTTGATCATTTATCGCGAATATTTATTATATTTTGTGCTGGTCGACTGGCTAAAGTACATTTCGTTGATATGCATAAAAAATACTTTGGTTCCGCATTTTTTTTTCCACATCTGTATACAAATCCGCAGGACGGGAGGAAGGTTTTTTCACGGTAGTATACCATCGCATAATAGATAGTTAATTATCTGTTAAAATGACTACCTACTTATTTGTACATATAGTCTCGGCAACGACGTTTACAAAGCAACAAAAATTAATCTACATACATACATACCTATAGTACCTATAGTCACGCGTTTTTCCTGTAGGGGTAGGCAGAGACCACTTCCTTCCACTTGCTATGGTTCTTACACACATATTTTTGCTTCCTTTCCTTTTATCAGTGCTCTCATGCATGCTCGTCGGTTGTTGGTACTCTTCACCTGGCATTTATTCAAAACTGTTGATCTGATCAAGATATGTTCGCCGAGGTCTATCTCTACCGACTTGTCCATTCACACTCGCCATATAAATTTGTTTCGTCAATCTTCCTTCATCTATCCTTTTTACGTGTCCAAACCATCTAAGCATTCCATTATCTATCTTTGTAACCACATCTTCTTTTACACCACAGCGTTCTCTTATCTTACTATTCTTTACTTTACTCGGGCTATACTTCTCATATTACTCAATCCCGCAGCATTAATCCTATTTTTATGCTTCTGCCAATCCCAACATTCACTACCATACATAAGTGTAGGAACCAACGCATCTCTATGCAGTTCCTCTGCCAACACCCTTCCGGGATGTCACTGTCATACTTTTCATCTCTCGTAAACTTTGAACCCAAGTACACAAATTTATTAACTTGTTCGACTCTTTTTCCCTCAATCGAAACTTTACAGTTTGTCATGCTCTCTTTTCTTTTAAAAACCATTACTTTTGTTTTGCTTACATTTATTTTTAACCCTTTTATTTTCAGGGCATCATGCATAACATTAACCATCGCCTGCAACTCCTCTTCAGATGACGCTAATATGACTTGATCATCGGCGTAAAGAAGGCATTTGACGATCCTAACATTTATTTTTAAACCTTACGTACTCTCTTTCAAATCTTTTAAACAATCGTCCATGTATAAGTTAAACAGCCATGGTGAAGCCACAAATCCCTGTCTCACACCTTTTTCGATGTTAAACCAGTCCGTCAAAGCTCCGTTTATCCTGACACAAGCAGTGGAATCCTCGCAAAGTGATTTAAGTGCTCGTATTAAACTACCGCTCACCCAATACATAGACAATGTCGACCACAATTCACTCCTCAACACTCTGTCGTAGGCACTTTCCAGGTCTATAAAATCGCAATAGACCTTCTGACTACTAGCCAAGAATTTTTCGACTACACCTCGTAATGAAAAGAACTGATCCATGAATCTCCTTCTTCTAAATCCTGCTTGCACATCTCATATCATCTCAGTTTCATTCGTCACTCTTTTGATCAATATCTTTGCGTACAGTTTGCCGACTATGCTGAGCAAACTAATGAATATAAATACTCACAATCAGTCATATGATGCCACGTGTAATAATTTAATGAGAATGAACAACTGTCATAAATGTATGATTATTTAATCTGTGTCTTTTTCGAATTTGTTTTTTTATTATTTGTGAAAACAATCAACAAAGCAATATAAGTTGTCGCTGTCAACGTTGTAATTTATTTGATCATTTTCGTCTGAATAAACAAACAATTAGGATCGTGCTTTTTATCTCGTTCTAACTGTGACGCCACAGTTCTGCTAGAGCTGCGTCCTTAACCCTAAAAATTACTTGCTTTTAAGTTTTGTCGATGTCCCTTTTTAAATATTCATTGGTAAAATTAAATTGTTTGCCAATTAATTGCGGCGGCATCATTTGCTTATGTTTGTAAAGCAGTTAATTTAATTGAATTGGGATTTGTTTCGTCACAGTCGTGTAAATATTTATTTTTGCATTGTTTTAATGGAAATTATCGGATCCTGACTTTAAAAATAAACTCCGAAATAAGTACTTAATATTATTAATATTTCTAGCAAATTATTTTAAATATTATTAACACAATATCGGTATGCAGATAAGAAAAGGTCAATAATATTATAGAGATTCGCGCAAATTACAACTCTGTTTTAAGGCACATAATCCTTTTTTTGTTGTCAGGATGTCGGACCTTGTGAACTTCTTTGTACTTTATCAAAATCATGTTGAGATTTTAATGTACTTGTTTTTTATTCTTCTTAGCCCTTTAGTAATTTTATTTCCCCAGTTTATATAACTTCGTTTTGATCTGTTCTTTTGTGGTGACCATCATTTTTTTTTTACTGAAAATAGTCGCAAAAAGAATAGACCTATCGTGTGGGCCGCGGACGACCCGCACTGCGACTTTTAGAAGTGGGAGGGATTATATCATACGTATAAATCAGGGCTGTCCAACGAAGACCTGCATATAATATGCCTAACGAACGAAAATATACCTAAGCGAGACTTCTACAACAACGATGAAATTAAATAACACATGCATAGGCCATATGGCGGATAGAAGGTCAAAACGAGGTTACTGAAACATTGGAGATCTCGCTGGACCGCCTCAAAAAATCAAGTGGTCTTGCGCGAGCGTCAAAGCATATACCACCTCGGAACATAACAAAACCACCGCCGAATGGAATCCTTGCAGAGATATCACAAGGAGCAAACCTTTCTTCTGGTCTTTGCCAGGCTCGTTTACGACTATCTAGTTTCATCTTTGAATAAAACTTTTTTTGCAATTATCCACAGACCAATTTTGATAATTTCGAGCAAAACGTTACCTGGCAACTCCGGTCTCTCTGTCTTTAGTGCATCATTTTCGCCCTTGCACTGGCATTCTAAAATAATTTCCTACCTTATTCAACTTACGACTTATTGTGGAACAATTCTTGTCTAACAAATTGGTAATATAACTTAGACAATATTGCTCATCCAATAAAACTGTGGCCCAGTAGCGTACTGAGAGGGGCGGAGGGATGGACCGCCCTGGGCGCCACCATTAGTAGGGCGAAAAATGCAGCGACAAGATCAGACGCTGGTTTATTGCTTACTGCTCTTTAGTCGTTATTATTTTTAGCCTGCCTTGGACTATGAAGTCGAGTTCTCCGCAAAATTATATCTCCAGACGAAAGGACTGAACGTGCACAAATGTGCTACGAAAATTCATGCTTTGAAAACTTATGACAATCGATTTAGGCAAGAAATGTTCGAATCGGTGGACAGAATTATACAAGAAATCAAGACCAGATTTCAGCAACCGCACGAGCTGGATGTCAAGTACTCTTTTCTCACACCGACGAACTTACTGAACCCAGAATACAAGCGTAAGTTCGTAGAAGAGCTCTGTGATATCGATGTGGATGAGATGAAAATCGAGAGGGAGAGGTTAAGCAATTTCGTTGCTTTGGTTGATGCTAAAGCTCAAGACAATGCCTTGAAAGGATCTCTCGAGCTTTAAGAATTTATTCAGCAATGCAACTATGGTATTTGCGTACCTAATATCGTAATTATGTTTCGAATTTTTTTAACTATAGCTATCATTGTTGCTTCATGTGAGCGAAGCTTCTCAAAGCTGAAATTAATAAAAAATTACTTAAGGTTTACCATGAGCTGCGTCCATGATATTCGGAGCATTTGTCGGTAAACCCACATTTCAAATGCATCTATTTTCTTTCTGTCCACTTGTCTGATCGACCAGGTTTCAGCTGCGTATGATGCAATTGGGAAAATTAAAGACCAGCCTGATTTTCGTAGCTTTACTAATTGTCGTGTCCTTCCATATGCGTGGCCATTCTTGCTATTGCTAGCCGTCGCCTTATTTCGGCTTCGCTACCTCTTGTGTTGGTGATGAGGAAGCCAAGATAAATAAATATATCCACTACATCAAAACCGGCTACCTGTCGGATATACGGAGAGTTGTTCGTTTTCCGGAGTTGATTTGTCGCCAATATGAGAGTATCATCGGCATATCTCAGATTACTTATGCGCCTTGAATTTGTGTACTTGGGTTCAAAGTTTACGAGAGATAGAAAGTATGACAGTGACATTAAGCGAAGGGTGTTGGCAGGAAAACAAATGAATGGAGCACTGTATAGCTTTATGAACAGCCAGTGTCAAAAAAGACACGTCTGGCTGAGCATAGAGGTTTGTTGGTTCCTACAGTTATGTATGGTAGTAAATGTTGGGTTTGGCAGAAGCATGAAAATAGGATTAATGCTGGGGAGATAAGTAGTCTGAGAAGTATAGCCGGAGTAACTCGGTTGGATAAAGTATAGAATAGTGAGATAAGAGAACGCTGTGGCGTAAAAGAAGATGTGGTTACAAAGATAGATAAAGGAATGTTTGGATACGTAGAAAGGGTGGATGAAGGAAGATTGACTAAACAAATTTATAAGGCGAGTGTAAATGGACGGAAGTCGGTAGAGGTCGACCTCGGCGAACATATCTCGATCAGATCAACATTGTTTTGAAGAAAGGCCAGGTCAAGATTACCAACAACCGAGCATGCATGAGAGCACTGATGAAAGTAGAGGAATCAAAAGATGTGTGTAAGAACCGTAGCGGAAGTGGAAGGAAGTGGTCCATGCCTACCCCTACGGGAAAAAGGCGTGACTATATGTATGTATGTATTTACTTGTTCAGTTAAATTTCTTGCTCGATTTATTTTTCTAGTTTTTCAGTGTCAAAAATTAAACAGTCCACCACAAAAAATGTATAACCTTTATAAAAGGTACTATTTATAAGCTTACTTTTAACGAATATATATATATATATATATATATATATATATATATATATATATATATATATATCGCAAGTACTGCACAAAATTGTTTATCTTCTAATAATTTTTTTAAAACTGTAAATCTAAACGAATTGTTTTGACGGCTGTCATTAACAACGAGACAAAATATGCATAGCCTACTACTCAAATACTCGATAAATTTCAAAAACGGACGTAAGAAAAAGATAAATTAATTTTTTGGATTATTTCATATTGTAGCGTTAATTTTGTCTAGGAGTTTATATCATGATACGAGGGCAGTTTGATAAGTCAGTGACTTTTTGAATTTCCCGCGCAGTTACTTCAAATGCAACAATGCTGCCGTCAACTATAATCGATCAGTGGGCAACTTTCTAATTTTGAGCAAGCTACGTCGTGCAGTTAGTGTTTGATAGCCGTTTAAAGCAGACAACCTCGTGAATTTTTACGAAAATGGAAAAAAGTAAATTTCGTGTGCTGATTAAGCATTACTTTTTACGTAAAAAATCCATCACTGAAACTAAGGAAAGACTTAATAAATACTGCGGGGACTATAACCTATTATTTGGAGGGAATAAAAAAATTATAAAAACGCTGGACTAAATGTGTATCGAGCTAAAAGGTGATTATGTAGAAAAATAAAATGTTTATTTGCTGAAAAAAATTTGTTTTATTCAAAAAGTCACTGACTTATCAAACCGCCCTCGTAAAATGCATACATGTGTTTTTAAATATTATTTCTTGGTCTATAAAACTCAAGTCAACAATCTAGCAACAACCTTGGAACTACCTCGGTATTAATTCATTTAATAAAATAACAACAGTCGACAGACTCCAACCGTACCAATTATCTGGAAAAAATATCGTTGATAAAAGTTTCATATTATTATTAAAAAAAAAGCGATAGATTTTGCGCAGTCGCAGGTGATAAGGCGTGTTAGATAGCTGCAATTTTTTGCTCTTCATTGTTTCATTTGCTGCTCTCTCTACAGCACCGGTCTGTGATAATATTGTGTTGCGCAATCTGCTCAATTGTAATAACTTTCAAGGAAAATTTTAACCTAAACATGAACAGTTCAGTTTTTGGTGTCATCGCGGCGGCCCGGCTGTCTACAGGTAAAATAAATTCGTGATGGATCAGTGATAAATGATAACAATAATTAAATGTATCGTCCTTAACGTGGAATCCTTTACGTCATGGATTGCATAAAAAAAACTGTGTTTGTAGTGATAATATAAAGCTGGTGATGTCATCTTACGTTTATTGTGTCCGTTTGAACATTTACCATACGAAAAAACCGATTTTTAATTTTGCTGGTAACAAATAATAACCTTTTAAAAAGCGTGTCAATTTTCAAATTACCATATCCAACAGTTTTTTTTTTTTATCAAGTGAAATACGTTTCGTCAATATTTAGAACATTATTGGCCCATATTTTCATAGTTCTTTGTTTTTCGTAGTACTTTGGTTTGGTTTTTTATTAATTTTTTTCTTATCGATAATTTGTTTAAATATTTACAATTCCCGAAATGCATTGTTTCAAATTTTGTGATAAAACGTCTGCCTTGAAAACTCTCACTTCGTGTATGGACCACTACATTTTGCGGTCAGAAATACTGCTGATGCTGATGATGTAAATTTTTTTATTTTTTTTCTGGAAACAATGACAACCCACTAAATATCATAAAAGTTTTTCAATAGAAGCCGCTGAAATGTGAACATTTAAAATGTTGGTCTGTTTCATTTTAACTTATGTTCAAATGGAAGTTTGGAATTCTTTTTGTTGGGAAGATTAAAATGATAGTTTTGTTGAAAGAAGCAGAAGGATACAAAGTCTTGATTAACAACGTGTACATTAGATGTATTAAGTAAATACAAATCGTCTTACAGTAAAACAGATAATGATATTAAATCATGTAGATAGGAAAGTTTTTTTTCATTTATTTATTTAACGGACTAGCCAATTATACTGTTACAAAAAGAACGAACAGAGTAAATTTACATTTATACATATGAATAAGAAATAAATATTTAAAATTAAGTTAATACAGTTTTTTTTTACTGTTTTTTCAAATGAACCGGACAATTCAATTTTGTTGTTGAGTGTTAGCATTATTCTGATAAGGGTTTTGTTTTGGCCATAATTTGTTCTACAAAAAAAAATCTTTACCATGACACTATTCCTATTTCATCTACACGTGTAAGCTCAATAATTTCAAGACATCAGTACTGCCCTCGATAACTTTATGGAGGAATACCAGGCCGATTTACATTATTCTATTTCTTTCACTCGCTACGGTTCCTACACACGTCTTTCGCTTCTTTTACTTTCCTAAGCGCTTTCGAACATGTTTAAAAAATCTTGAACATGCCACATTTAGGTACAGAAAGTAAGGTACACTCAACAATTTCAAGATATCAGTACTGCCCTCGATAACTGTATGGTGAAAAGCAGACCGATTTCCAGTCTTCTAGTTCTTTCCACTTGCTACGGTTCTTACACACTTCTTTTACTTTCATCAGCGTTTTCTTACTTGCTCTTCGGTTGCTGGTACTCTTGACCTGGCCTTTTCTCGAAACAATTTCGATTTGATCGATATACGTTCGCCTAGGTCGACCTCTACCGACTTCCACCCATTCACACTCTCATTATAAATCTGTTTCGTCAATTTTTTTTCATCCATCTTTTCTACGTGTTCAAATCATCCATTAAATCGCCAGAATTACATTATCACTATAAAAACACACACGCGCGCGCGCTCACAAACACACACACACACACACACACAGATTCGTTGTAGTTGTATAGAGTAACGTTCTGTCGTTCTGTCTCTTTTAAATGTTTTATGTGCGCGTGTCTTGTCTAGGTGGTACCGCTTACGCTTTTGTTCTGCTGGGCAATGCTTAAAATCTCCAACAACTCGACTAAATTCGATTATTTGTCCAAACAGAATTGAACGATGAGCGAAGGGGTTAATCCTTGGAAAGCCAACCATCATGAAATCGGAGTGATAATGTTAAAAGACCGGAGGGAAAAAATAACGAACGCTGGGAAATACTCGGATCGTTACAAAGACGCTTTTTCCCATAAAGTGCCCGACGGTGAAAAATTCCGTTTAAGTGCAAAGTGCCGCGATACCATGGAACATTTTCGCAAACTCTCCAAAGGGGGAAGGCAAGATGACTCCCCCCCGAATGCCAGTTCGAAATTTACCACGGAAAAAATGAAATTAAACGTGAGCAGGAAAAACAGCAATGCCACAAACGACTTAAATAAACAAGAAAATGCTTTAATAGGTTATAAGTTAGTACCGGAAGGTACACATAAACCGAATCATCCTCCTTCGCCAGTGAATTCACCCACCTCTTCAAAATGGCCTAAAAAGAATGTTAACATTTACAGTGTAAATACCAATGCGCCACCGCCTAGTCCTAATCACATGGGAACACCTCCAGGGTACTCGCCAAAATCATCAACCCATCCAGTTGCTCTTAGTTCTATACTCAACGGAAATAGCAACGCAGTTACCAACAATAATTTAGACAGCACCCTATCACACTTGCAAAACGTTGAAACCATTATCAGCAAACTAGACAAACAGGGAAAAAGCGAACAGAACTTAAAGAAATTTGAGGAGCTGATAAAAAAATACAATCCCAAACCGGTGGCCAAATCTAAAAAGTCTCCTTTAGCGCCTTCCGAAGTGTCATCGAAGCAAACCGATCCTAAACCTCTCGAGGCGTCAGGAGACCTCCTCAAATCTCAGGAGCATATATTGAATCCCATCAAGCACGCCAGTGAGGTTGAAAATTTGCCAGCAAAAGGTCTTAAAGAGGAAGAAAACGAACAAAACCATCATCAGCCTTTTAACAGGGATGTTAAAGAAAGGAAAAGTATGGATACCAAAGACACTAAACCTAAACATGCTCAACAACCATTAAGTAGGACCGCGTCCGATGCTCAAGATAAGACAGTAGCCAATATAAAAAGACAACCTAGAGTTTCTAGGGATCGCACATCACGTAAAGTAAGTGTTTTACCATTTAAATTTCGCACGACTTATTTTTTTTTTACACTCGTCTGTATTTAAAAAAATGCTTATCGTATAAATATGTACATCCAAAGTGTAAAATTTTAAAATCGGTGTGTAGTTAAATTATTTTTAATCGCACACACTTTTATAACTAAACGCACACTCTCCGAGAAAAAGTTTTTTACAAAAAAATTTGTTGAAATTGGAATTTCTTGTTTTGATTCAGTAAGAACTTCGTGTGTGCCACTGTACAAATTTGATTGGAGTTTGTTAGCACAAATCTTTTCAGCTGCTGTACTCCCTTCAGAAGGGGGTTTGTGTCTTACAAAGAATCTTTTTTTTTGGTAAACATATCTTTTCTACAGATATTTTTATGAAATTTTCTCTGCACAATTAATTGTCTTTTGTTGTCCCCTTTCGGACTGTGCCATTATTGATCACAAACAGTTTCTCATTGTGTTCTTAATCATTCCGTACTCAGACCTATGAACCATAATATTGTAGTATATTGTTAAGGGGCAATGTATTTCTGCTTTTCCATTTCCTTAAGGAACAGCCAGAATGTGTCAAAAAAGGCACGACTGGCTGTGCATTAAGAAGTGCTAGTCCCTACACTTTTGTATGGTAGTGAATGTTGGGTTTGGGAGAAGAAGCATAAAAGTAAAATCAGTGCTGCAGAGATGAGTAGTCTGAGAATTGTTTAGCCGGAGTGACTCTGATGAATAAAGTAAAGAACCGTAAGATATGGGAACGCTGTGGTGTGAAAGAAGATTGACCAAATAGATTTATAAAGCGAGTGTAAATGGGCAAGTCAGTAGACGTCGATCTAGGCAAACGGATCTCGATCAGATCGAAATTGTTTTAAAGAAAGGCTTCCAGGTTAAGAGTACCAACAACCGACGAGCATGTATGAGAGCGTTGATGAAAGTAGAAGAAACGAAGTGTGTAAAAACAGTAGCAAGAGGTAAGAAGTGGTCTCTGCTAGGAATCTCTCTCAAAGATCAAATACTGAAATTCGCAGACGATCCGGAGTTGCAGACGCCGTAGAGAAAATAACTGTACTGAAATGGAACTGGGCAGGACACATTGCGAGATCTGCTGATGACAGATGGACAAGGCGAATCCTTGAATGGAGGCCTAGATCGGAAGCCTTCAGAAATAGAGGGCATCCCCCTACCAGATGGACCGACGACTTAAAACGCATCAGTACCAACTGGATGCACACAGCACAAGACCGAATACAGTGAAAATTATTAAGCGACTTCGATAGGCTGATTGATGATGATGATGACCAAAATTGGTTCTACTGTAAAGAAATTGTACTAAGCGTAATTCAATATTTAAAACCACAAAAGTACTGACAATGTGTTTAATTGGTGAATGTTTTTTCGAATATTTTGGCCGTCGTAGGTCTGAATTTATACTCGACGTTTCGCCATCTCTAGTGGATGGCATCTTCTGGAGATATAATTGTCTGCTTTTTTAAGGCTGACAGTCTATGACATTTGTATGTCACGATCGCAGATTGTATACGTTTTGGTGGATGTTCAGAAGTTGGTCTAAAAAAAATTTCACGGTTTTTTTACATATTTAATCAATCGATTGATCTTGCCTGCTTTGTCTCCGGATATTAATACCATAGAACATGCTTGGAATATGTTTTGAAGAGCAATTTGTACTCAAAGAAACCCTCCCAGGCCCCTACCAGAGCTTGTAGCTACTACAGAGAATAGCCACCGCGTCTTCAAGCTAGCATTAATGCCAGAAGTAAAATACTTTCTATTAGTTTTTTTTTTCCATTATTTTAAATTTTTAATGAAACCAAAATTTCCAATTTTTTATTTAATATAAAATGTTTTTTGATGTTCATATCTTTGAGGAAGGTTAAAAGTTTTTAATACTTACTGCTTCTGCCTCTTTTAAAAATAATCAATCTATTAGAGTATTTAATTGATTTTAAATTAAATATAACATATTACTTTAGGTTTAGGGTAATGCAAATCTTTAAATCTATGTGTATATAGGATTTTATTTGAAATATATTCTCGTTCCATTCATGTGATGCATCGAACAGTTAATTTTTATGATGTTAAACTTGTTATATAACAAATAATGAATGCATCGTTTGTGTGAAACGCGGTTTGAAACTGATTATCTTGTAACATACGAGAATATATTTTTTTGTCAAATTAAAAATTTAGAATAAAATAATATCGGAATCTTTTTTATCTCGACATTATCTTGAACATCATGTTAAATATTAATCATGTAGTGTTGTCGTAATTTCCAGTTTTGAGTCGTTCCCCAAATATTTGTTTAAACTAAAAGGAAAGTTTTTTATGATAAAGAATAAAAAATGTCGTTCTTTTTGCGAAACTTTTTCATAACGGTTTAGGTGAAGATGTTGGTTCGGGACCAATCCATGTGCCCAATAATCAATTTTCAAATTTTAGTGCTTAATTTTTTATTCGACAATATTATTATTTTATGTATAAATATTCAAAACTTTTAATAACTTATGTTAATGAGCCGGGTTGGTGTTTGCAGGTTGTAGTTTATGGAGGGGGTCGTAAAGGCTATGCAGCCTATCAAGCACCTCGACCTATCAGATCTTTTGTGCATAACCCAAAATCTATTCGAGGCCCGGGATTCCGAGACTTCGTACAAAGTGTAACAAATGTATTGGGATTTAAGTTCCTGTCATGACGCTAATATGACTTGATCATCGGCGTAAAGAAGGCATTTGACGATCAAATCATTCATTTTTAATCCATACGCACTTTCTTTCAAATCTTTTTAACAATAGTCTATGTATAAGTTAAACAGCTATGGAGAAGCTACACATCCCTGTCTCACACCTTTTTCAATGTTAAACCAGTCCGTGCAAGCTACGTTAATCCTGACACTAGCAGTGGAATCCTCGTAAAGTGATTTCAGTGCTCGTATTAAACTACCGCTTATCACATACATAGACAATGTCGACAACAATTCACTCCTCACCACTTTGTCGTAGGCCTTTTCCAAGTCTATAAGCAACATAATGGACTACCACCATACACCTTTCCATATCATCAGAAAATTGTTATTGTCCAGTTTGGATAAATATATATCTTAGTAGTTTAAACATGTGTCTGTTTATAAAAATATATACACAATCCAAATTGTCATTTAACATTTAATTCTTCTTCTTTCCTGGCTTTACAACTCTGGGTGAGTCTTAGCCGCATCCACTATTGCTTTCCATCTCCTACGATCTTGTGCTTCCACTTGCCACCGCTGAACTCCCATCCTAGATAAATCTTCTGCCATTTGGTCTCCCAAGGAATACTGTTTTTATCAACCTGTTGTTTTTTGATCTTACTACATGTCCATCTTATTCGGTTAGCTTTTATGTGCCTGACTATGTTTTCACTGTCATACATTGTCGCCAAGTATTGTGGCGTCTTTTCCACACTCCTGTTTTTTCATCTTTATTGGGTCCAATTATCATTCTGAGGACTTTTCTTTCAAACACAAAAAGCTTATTTATTTCCCGTTGATTAAGTGCCATAAGTAACTAGCGGGCGAGTTATTGACCTGTAAAAAGTTAGTTAGGATTGTTCCTTTAACAGCTTGGATTTCAGTATTGTTGTGAGAGACATCTTTTTCTACTCGATTGTCATCCGTGATTACCGCTCCCAGCTACTTAAATTCATTAACTACCTCGAAATTGAACTCATTAAGGGTCATATTTTGCCCAATTCGAGGCCTTGGATTGTTAGTAACTACCATGTATTTTGTTTTTTCTTCGTTTACTCGTAGGCCCTGATTACCTGCTTCTTCCTCCAGCTGTGAAAAAACGTCTCGTATGTCTCTTATTGAATGAGCCACTGTATATATGTCAACAGCAAAGACCAATAGCAGTTTTGAGCCTTGATGAGCCAAAGTTTCTGGCACAATTAAATAGCAACGGTGATAGAGGGTCTCCTTGTCTTGAGTCCTGATGTTACACTGAATGGCGTTGACGTTTTATTTCCTACCCATACCTATGCATATCAGTTGGCTACGCACATTTGTGTTAGCTCCACTAATTTCCTTGGTATGCCCATCTCCAACATTGCCGGCCATAACCTACTTCTTTTTATGGAGTCATATCAATTTAATTGCTGTAAATAATTTAAAATTATCGTTTTATGTTTTACGTTTTTAAAATACTTGTAGAGATTTAAATTATGTATGATATTTTAATTGTTATCGACATTTAATTAAAAACGATGGTGGTTAAAGTTCTTAAGCCCAGACAAACTTGACAAATTTTTGTAAAGTTTTTACTTTCTTGTATTAAGAACAAATTACAACCCAAAAGATCAAAAATTTTCACACCATGTGCTTAAAATCGTCAAAGATAGGAAGTGCCAGAAAAAAGCTGTCATGGTCACAAGATAACCCTAATGTAGATTTAGCTATAATTTTTTTTAAATAAATGACCAACTTTAATCCATAGGACTTTAGGTAAAGTTGAATTAAGTACCTTTATGCACGACCGGGCGTGATAAAATCGTCGAACAAGCGCCAAAGTGAATTTCAACCTCATATCAATAGAAATCTATATTCCGATGGATCATATAATCCAAAACTTTATTAACAATAATATAACGAAAACAATGAACATTTTTTTTTTTTAAGAAAACACCCTAACAGGGTATTTTTCTGTAATTACAATCTGTTTCTGTTTTTTATCGATTACAGTAAATACTCGATCTATCTTCGTTTTGGTTTTTCTTTTAGTTATGAGTAAGAATGTCTCGAAATCTTGAATGTCGTCCACTGTGATATTTGCCAATTCTTCGCGGCGACATGCTCCACAAATACCAAAAATCAGTGCTACCTACAATAAATTCTCAGATTAACATACTGAACATTGTACTTTCATTATAAGATACAAATCGTCTGGTGCTTCCCCTTAAAAATAACTTGATGCATGTAATAACTCGTGCATAAAATTTTGTATGTATTTCGTGCGTAATTTGCTTTTATGGACCTAGGCGTGTTAATAGCCTGAGCGATCTTTTTCTTCTTTAGGTCCTCCTCGGACGTTGGCAATCATCAGCGCTTTTTGAACCTTGTCTACAGCTCGGCGAAACAATGTGGTAGTGGTCACTCCATACCGCTGTCTTAAGTTTTTTAGCCAGGATATCTCTCTTCTACCCGGGCCTCTTCGTCCTTCGATCTTCCCTTCTATAATAAGCTTTAAAAGTCGATACTTGTCATTCCTTAAGATGTGACCAAAATACTCCAGTTTGCGCTTTTTTAGTGTAAACAGAACTTCCAGCTGCTTGTCGAGGCGTTGAAGTACCTCGGTGTTACGCACTCCTTCTACCCAGGAAATTCTTAATAGCCTTCTGTAAGTCCACATTTCAAAGGCCTCCAATTTTTTGCACATCGCATCTGTCAAAGTCCAAGCTTCCATTCCATATAACACTATGATGAACACGTAACAGCGAAGCATTCGGACGCGCAGAGGCAAGCTTAAATTTCTGCTGCAAAGTACCTTACGCATCTTCAGGAACGAAGCACGAGCTTGTTCTATTCTGGCACGAATCTCCTGCATGCCGTCCCACTTCTCATTTAGTTGATACCCAATATATTTAAAAGTTTCTACTTACTCAACTTACTTACTTTACGTTGTTTGATTCGCCCGAGCGATAGCGAGTGCTATTACTTACACGCTGCTGTCCATAAAAGCCTATTTTACGCCCTTGATACATAAATAACTATTAAATAAATGGAAACGGAAGAAAGTACTAAACGATTATCATTAATGATAAAAATTCAGCAGCAAAATTTACTCGGCGGCTTTTACCTATTTATCCCCTGTGGAGAAAATAAAAAATTAAGCACAGGGAACACCCTTTCATGATCATCTGATCAGATGTGGAAAGGATACTTCGAAGAAATGGAAATGATTTACTTTCCGAGAAAAAGATATCGTAATATTAATAATTGTAGTTCTTTTTACCATTAAAAAAAACTTTTATATCATTACTAGTTAGATAATAAACCGCATTTGACATTTAAAATGACACATCAAAAAGACTTTTTTTTGTAACGACAGACATTGTAAAAAGTTATCTTTCTATTTCAACATGAAGGAAATATCTTTATTGACATCCATTTATTTAATTTGTGATAAAATATGTTGGGTTTTTTCAATTACTCCGCTTGAGAAGCATTAAATAATAAATTAGCCAATCTAGACTATGCCGTTATCTGTTGCTGTGGCAATGATAAATAAGTAGATATCGCCACTGTCTATATAAATATATATATATATATATATATATATATATATATATATATATATATATATATATATATATATATATCGGAACTTTAAAATACTTTTTATAGTTTACTGCAATAGTATTACAGTTTTCTATAATTTTTGCACATTATAGTATTCTCCGTTTTTGGAAGTTATTTACCGGGTGGTACTTGTTAAAAAGTACAGTGATTAGCGCTTTTTGCGTGGTTCTTCATGTGTACTTGTTAGGAGTCTGAGCTGTGAATTTGTCTGTTCGAGAAAACCTACTGAAATCACTTAACGAGGATTCCATTGCTTGTGTCAGAATAAACGGAGCTTGCACGGACTGGTTTAAAATCGAAAAAGGTGTGAGAGAGGGATGTGTGGCTTTGCCATGGCTGTTTAACTTATACATAGACAATTGTTTAAAAGATCTGAAAGAGAGTGCGTATGGATTAAAAATTAATTAATTAGTTTTTTCGATGCTGTTTCTGAATCGTCTATTGATCCTTATATAGTTAATTTGGTTGCGAACATTGTGTTGGTTAGTATCTTAAGGTGATCGTCAGATGTAAAGGCGCCGGGGTGGTAAGTTGTACCATGTGTTCCTTAGTACGAATTGGTTCTCTTGGCAGTACTTAATTAATCTGTCCCCGGTTTTCCAACCCGTGTGACCTGACTATGTTTTCTACACGACCTCTTCCAACCTTGGCGTTAAAATCACCCATGAGGATATTTATTTCGTTGGACTTGGTTACTTTCAGCGCCTTATCTATTTGTTGGTAGAATAGTGTCTGGTCTTCGTCTGGCTTATCGGCAGTTGATGCGTAAACTTGGATTATATTGATGTCAATAGGTTGGCCATGCAGTTGAATGAGAATAACACGATCGGAAATTGGGACAACAGCTTAGATTGATGGTTATAGCTTTCCATCCAATAAAATTCCTACTCCACCTCTATGGTTCGGGTCCATGTTACATGAATAGTAAAAAACTTTCCCGCTTGATTAAATCATTTCTACACCAGTCCAGCGTACTTCGGTTACTCCATTTTAACCTATTCATCTCTTGGATCAAAATTTGTAATTTTCCTGCTGCATATAAACTGTTAAAAATTCAGTTATTTTTCAACTGTAGAATGTCCTTCAATCCATTTCTTTATTTAAAAACCTCATTATTACAGCCAATAGACGCGTGCTATAGGCAACCAATTATTCATTTGATTTCCTGAGATTAGGCGCTTTGCTATAGGCAACCAATCATACATAAAGTCATGAGCAAAACCAATTAGAAAAGCTTACATCAGCGCTGCTATTATTAAACTATTTTTAACGACTTTAGTTTGGTGACTTCGACCATCGTCTTCGTAGAGAGAACAAGCAAGTTAGCTTTAAAATACCACGTATTAAAACATTTACAATCAATATAATTGGATAAAATCAATTAATTTAAAAAGCCAAAACCAGTGAAAAAATTCTAAAGAGAGTTTAACTATAAGCTCATTGTACAAATTTTTCTACAATACATCATTAAACAAGAAAAGTGTTTAATTTACTTTATCAAGAGGTTCACGGCGGTAAGGCCGGAAAAACTGACAGCAAATAGAATTACGAACCAGCCAACCCAAGCTATCGAAGATTTAACATCGGGTCGAGGCACGGCGAGATTCAACAGAGGCAGAGACATACAACATCCTACAACTTCTACAATCCATCTTCTAGAAATCTCCCTGCAGCTTGCCGGCGCGTCGAGATAAACTTTTAAGTGGCGATTCTCTTTATCATACTATCACGTCGAAGCCGGGTTATTCTTCGCACCGCTTGACCACTTAAAGTCTGCCTGGAAATGACGGCCATTTGTTCTTGTTACTTCAACATGACAGATATATAATACAGGAGAATGTCCTGGGGAAATCTATTAAGATCTTTATTGCAGTGGTTTCCCGTTGCCTTTTGCATTCCCATGCCAATGGCCATTGTGGCTAATCTGTCTTTTATACCGATATTTCAATCCAGGTACAAGAGATTGCCCTACCTCTTACCAGCTTCTCCACCCGTAGCTGTTGGTCAGCAAGAGGGGGACTGCTTATACCGGCGTCTTTCTGTGTAGGGTAGGAAGTATAATTTGGGTTTTAGCAAGAATTAAAGTTACGGACATGATTTCTCCTCGGATAAGGGCGTGCGGAAGAAACCAAGGCTCACGTGGGTAGGTTCACATCCCAGAAGTAGATCTATCTTTACTAGGACTGTAAAGACCCGCTAACCGCAACATAAAATCATGGAAAAATAGTTTTCAATCAAACGTAATTTATTGATATCACATTGGGTTTAACTTGTCAAATATTTAACACAGTATTATAGAAATTATGAACGGCAAACATAGATATGTTTTAATGACGTTTTGTTGACTATGGTTAACAAAAAAAGAAGAATTCAATAGTTATCACTTCAACAGTGATCTATGCCAAAATGTCATCATCTTGACAGTGACATTTTTAATTAATAAAAGTAATAATTAATAGAAATAGAATTGTAAACACCATCAAACCAATTACGTTATGATTAGATATGAGTTAATCATGGATGAAAATAAAAGGTATTATTAATTTGAAACCATCCGAAAGTAACATCTGCCTAGGAAATATAAACAACCAGAAAATTACCCTAAAAATAATACTGAAAATACCTGTGTTGAAAATATCAGTGGTCTGGGTGCGACCCGAGAGGTCCACACGACTAACTTCCTAGTGGAAAGAATGAAAAAATACCATATTTTTTGTTGTTATAATTATTATTATTAAAACTATTATAAAAAACGATTTCAAATTGTTTATAACAAATTATAATTGTCATTAACAATATCCTGTTTGTGTCAACCGTATTCTTTTAAACTTTTTCTTATCATTTCATGAGCGGGAGCTATTTTCAATTGTTGGCTGTGCATAGAGGTGTGTTGGTTCCTACACTTATGTATGGTAGTGAATGTTGGGTTTGGCAGAAGCATGAAAATAGGATTAATGAGTGACTTGGATACAGTAAAAAATAGTAAGATAAGATTGTAAAAGAAGATGTGGTTATAAAGATAGATAAAGGAATGCTTAGATGGTTTGGACACGTAGAAAGGATGGATGAGAGAAGATTGATGAAACAAATTTATAAGGCGAGTGTGAATGGACAAGTCAGTAGAGGTAGACCTCGGCGAACATCGATCTCGATCAGATCAACATTGTTTTGAAGAAAGGCCAGGTCAAGAGTACCAACAACCGACGAGCATGCATGAGAGCACTTATGAAAGTAGAGGAAGCAAAAGATGTGTGTAAGAACCGTAGCGGAAGTGGTCTCTGCCTACCCCTACAGGAAAAAAGCGTGACTATATGTATGTATGTATTAAAACAATTAAAAATTGTTAGTTATTTTGATCAATAATCATTACATAGTAACAATATTCAATTGTTATAAATAATGCTTGATTATTACTAATAATAATTTTTCACTGTTATAGCGTCTTCAATGTTATTCTCTCAATACTGACACAAGTTTAAAATTATCCAATTTACATTTTTGTTTTCTAAAACTATCTCTTTATGAGATATTGTCATCATATTTTTCATACAAATATTCCTTACATGCAATAATCATATTATTCAAAAGATTTTAAAATTCTGTATTAAAAATAGTATTATTTATAAATTGCAAAATTCAGGTAGTTTACCATTTTTTTCAGTTTTTTTATACTCCATAAAAAACAGCTTGACCGATTTTGCTGAAAATCTTATCAGTTCTAAGTTGCGTAATTATGCGTCGAATGCAATTGGTCCCACGTCGATATCATTTTTTGTTCTTGAGATAATCGAGACGAAAAATAATTCCGAACGCACTTACGTACATACACACAGACGTCCACTTAAAAGTATTGTATTCGTCTCTGGGGACCTTAAAATGTGGAGATATGTCAAAATTCGGGATTCGCAAAATCGAACCCATTACTGCAGCTTCCATTGGGAAGTTAATAAAAGTTTTCTTTGTTATAATTCACGCCAGACAAATATATTAACCATAACAATAGCCTGCTGTGCATCAACTAATCTGACTAACTACAAACTTTTGAAAATCCTTTAAAAAACCACACACTGAATTCAGGCATTGGTATTCAGGTATTGGCATTCATAAAATGTGCAGGGTTTTCTTAGCGCAAAAACGAAGTGTAACAAATCATAATATTAAAAAACGTTCTAGGCGTACGCAAATGTGTTTAGCCTTGTACGAATTAAAAAATGCTCGTTTAGAATCGCCGAATTGTATGAATATTTAAAAGGATGCATATTAATATAAGTATTGAATGTCAAGTAGCCATATTTTTTTGAGTTAATAACACAGCCTACATTATTTTAATGCAATGAAGACTCTTACATTCCAAGTATGTCTTTCAATTAAACTATTTTAGTTGACTCGCACAATGGAATCTGAAACAGGACGATTTGTCTTCCCATCCACGCTTTTAGCTAATTACTAGATATTACTTATGCAGAATACGACATAATTTTACCGACTAAGGCAATGTAAATACTGAGTGGACCAAAAGTCTGGAAACGGACAATTATCTCGTAAATTGCTAGTCTGAATTGTACAAAATTTAAGATATGCCTATTTTGAGATACCGAAATTCCAGATTTGACATTTGCAATGTTGTTTCTCTGATATTATTAGTCACTTTGGTTTTTTAAATACACCACCCTGTATATTTAGTCATTATTGAAATTTCCTTTTCAATACGAGTTCAGCCATATGTAACACTTATGATTGTATGTACTCTAAAAGGTCTAGTCAAGGTCTAAACATTCATGGAGAAATGTGGTAGACGCATTCTACCATCGATTGGGGTACTGTCAACTTACAAATGGAGCATATTTTGAACACTAGATTAAGTAAGCATTTTGTTAAAAATGTTGTAATCTTTTAAATGTTACGTTTTAATGTATTTAAAAATTGTTTGTATTAAAAAATTATTACTACAATTAGACATTGCCACACTTCTGTTTTATTTATTTAAGACCTTTTAGACTACATAAAATTATGAGTGACACATGTGGCTGAACTCATATTGAAAAGGAGATTCCAATAATGACTAAATATACAGGGTGATATATTTAAAAAACCAAAGTGACTAATAATATCGGAGAAACGGCAAATCTGACAACATTGCAAATGTTAATTCTGGAATCTACGTATCTCAAAATAGGCTTATCCCAAATTTTGTCCAATTCGGAGTAACAATTTACGAGATAATTGTCCGTTTCCAGACTTTTGGTCCACTCTGTATAACAGCTGTTGCAGTGCAGATTCCACCTCTGTGAAAGAGAAGGAACAAAGAGAACGCTGTGGTGTAAAAGATGATGTGGTTACAAAGATAAATAAAGGAATCCTTAGATGGTTTGGACACGTAGGAAGAATGGATGAAGGAAGATTGACTAAACAAATTTATAAGGCGAGTGTAAATGAACTGAAGTCGGTAGCGGTCAACCTCGGCGAACATATCTCGATTAGATCAACAATGAACTGAAGTCGGTAGCGGTCAACCTCGGCGAACATATCTCGATTAGATCAACATTGTTTTGAAGAAAGGTTAGGTCGAGAGTACCAACAACCGACAAGCATGTATGAGAGCACTGACGAAAGTAGAGGAAGCCACAGATGAGTGTAAGAACCGTAGCGGAAGTGGAAGGAAGTGGTCTCTGCTTCCCCTACGGGAAAAAGGCGTGACTATATGTATGTATGTATGTATTGACTTTTGGCTAATTAAAGGATACCAGTAACTCATATACACCTTGGGAGATTTCTTTTTAACATTATAATCAAATTTTACAGTAAATTTTATCCAAATCGCTATTTTTTAAAATTTATTTAAAATGGTTATGATTTGTTTACTTTTCTTGGTGTTGTTATATCACCCTGCATACAGTGTGTACATAAAGTAACGTAATTTGCTAATATTTCGATTTCTGTTAGGTTTACAAAAAATAAATGTTGAAAAAAAGTTTTTTTAATTAATAACTTATTGACATAAATATTTAAAAAGTACACCTTGTATATATTTTTTTTTGGTTAAAAGTTTTTATGGATAACTCATAATTTTTTCATATAAATAAAGAGACTTTTCATTAAAATAAAAAGCAATTTTTTCTTGATAAAAATAGCAATCAAAATATATGAAAATTATGTCCTTTAATTTTAAATTGGCATATAAATATTCGATAGATATTTACTAAACGAAATATGGTAATTTTAATAAAATGACCTTTTATTTTATCTTTCGATACCTGTAGTAGATATTATCCATATCTTAACCTAATAATTTCTCAAGTATCTATTTGCAAAGCAATACACGCGGATTTCATTGTTGTTTACTTATTCTTATACTTATTCTCAGATTGTGATTTAGTTACTGCTTATAATAGGTGAGTCATTTGAATTGAGGCGAAAAATAAACCAAACCACCCACCACGGGATCCCTTTTAGTATTTTTTTTGACCTGGTGTCTAATGACGGTTCTTTAGCAGTGACAAATCGCAGCTACTTTTGTCGACAGCGGAAAGTAATATGCAAATCACGACATCACTTATATTTTCCTGGAATCTATGGGAAATGGAATTTCATTGCTATGAATTTTTACAAGGAATATGGTCCGCTGCGAATTATCTGTGGAAGGTAATTTTTTATTGTGCACCATGCGTGTGCGTGTACTAGAAAAAATATACAGTGTGGAACAGCCAAATGGAATAAATTCGATAACGAATAAATTAGAGCATGTTGGGAAAAACGCTTGGACACGTCGATTTGTATTTTTAGATGCGCATTTTTTTCAAAAAAAATAATTATATAGGGCGTGTCATGTTACAGTGGCCGATACCAACTTTCTTATTTAAAATACATATATTATACAGTATATGCAGTATATTATATATATACAGTATATTACAGTATATACAGTATATTATATATATACAGTATATTACAGTATATACAGTATATTATTTATTTTTTGGATTCTTCAGAAAATTCTAGACATAATTCATGTACAATGTCCCATAACTATCTTCAACTGTTTCGGAAATATTAAGTGTTTTCAGATGTATTACAAAAATTTACATTAAAAAAAGAAAATTATTTTATTTCACAAATTCGCTACATTACACTTAATACTTATTTCCCATTTAGCTCTTAATATTGAGAAAATAAGCAAAAACCATTATTGCGTTCCTTTTTACTGATATGAAATAAAAAAAATACATAAACAGTTTTGTTTATTTTCGTATAAAACTCATAGCCTTAGCAACTTGTTGTCTGTCTGCATGATGAGAGAGGAACATACGCAATATCCTGAAAAAGTTAATGTTTGGGCAGGAATTGTTGGAAATCATATCGTAGGTCCCTTTTTCATTGATGGCAACTTGAATGGAGATAAATATTTAGAACTGCTCCAAAATAATGTGCCAACTTTGACAAACTTATATCCTGATCCAGCAAATTAACAAGTTCCTGCCAATATACTATGGTTTCAGCAAGATGGAGCACCGCCCCATTACCAAATCAATGTCCGGCAGTACCTGAACCAAAATTTTCCAAATCGGTGGATAGCGAGGCGCGGATCGATAGAATGGCCAGCACGATCTCCTGATCTGACGCCATTAGACTTTTTTTG
Organism: Agelastica alni; assembly: GCA_950111635.1. Lineage (NCBI taxonomy): Eukaryota > Metazoa > Arthropoda > Insecta > Coleoptera > Chrysomelidae > Agelastica > Agelastica alni. The sequence goes on along the minus strand of OX467708.1, from coordinate 40,409,921 downwards.
TGGGGATATGTCAAAAGTATTGTATACAAAACTAAACCACTCAACTTATATGACTTAAAATGACGAATCACGCTTGCGATTAGATCAGTCACGCCTGAGTTGTTGAGTAACGTTAGAAGACATTTCTATACCAGACGTTCGCGGCGAACATTTTGAACATCTCTTACATTGAAATTAATGTTTTTTTGTGTTTTTTTTTACATTTTTTGTGAAATAAAATAAATTTTCTTTTTTTAATGTTAATTTTTGTAATACATCTGAAAACACTTAATATTTCCGAAACAGTTGAAGATAGGTATGAGACATTGTACATGAATTATGTCTAGAATTTTCTGAAGAATTCAAAAAATAAATAATATACAGGGGGTTTTATTTAAAGTAAGAAAGTTGGTATCGGCCACTGTCACATGACACACCCTATATAATTTTTTTTTGAAAAAATGCGCATCTAAAAATACAAATCGACGTGTCCAAGCGTTTTTCCCAACACGCTCTCATTTATTCGTTATCAAATTTATTCCATTTGGCTGTTCCACACTGTATACAATAAATAAACGTCTGTGGGCGAAAAAGTGAAATTGCAGTTCGCGAAGGCGTACCTCAAGGTAGCTTGTCTGGGCCCAGTTATATATCTTGTATTTAAATGATGTCGATGATTGAACTTATATTTATTGAAGATAATTTTTTCTGATGGATGTTTTTAACATTGAATTGTTTTATAAATTAATCAGCATTATTTGTTGGAGCTTTAAATTTATATTATTGATTGCCCAGTCTCCAGATTTTTTTCTACAAAACATTTATGTATTTAGGTAGATACCGCTTTTGTGGAATTTTCAAATACTGAATTATTTTTTAATATTAACATCTCTCCCATATTGTTTATAACTTATCGAATTGCGTAATGGTAAACTAAACAAAAACTGACATTTTTAACCTCTTACCCATTAACATTATCTTAACATTCATTTAACTAGAAGCGATTACAATATCTCAAGTGACAAAATTTTCCTTGTTGATAAAATGTATCAAGTATTTTTTAATACTATAAATTTTAAACATTTACTATTTCTTACAAACTAAATCATCTAACCTCGTTAGCACAACAAAATTGTGTAAAATTAAGACATTTGAATAAAAAAGATTGTACAAATATTTTTGATTTAAAAATATTAATTTAAATTTAAGAGTTTTAGACTAATTATTTTTGCGGTCCAGTTTTTTTGAGCTACACTGCATATTATTTGGAAGATCATTTTAATTCAGTGACTTATTTTTGCATTGGTTGTGATTATTTGGCGTGTAAATAAATATTCATGGTACGCCAAAATCATAATAAATTTTTTGTTACTATTGGTTAAGAAAATGTTCTGCTCATGAATTTTGTAACAGCAAATGTCTTAAAACAACGAATGGTTAACTTGTCAATTAATGTTGTCCCATAATTGCTCGGCGAAGTTTAAATTTGGACTTTCTGCTAGCAATGTACAGAACTTCCATTTTTGATGTGTAACATCTTTTCTCTCGCTCTCTCGCAATTTGTGGGAGTAATTTCGTGAAATGTCTAACAGTAACAGTGTGTAACAGGAAATCGCAGAAGCGCTCGCTATTTGATTTAACGAATGACCACGCGGTGAGTTGGCCGTCATATAGACGTCAACCAATTTTTTCGAGAGGTCGGTACTGTCAGCCATCAGCTGATAATACAGTGTTGTGTATAAAGTTTGCTGTTATATGCGTAAAATATATAAATAAATATTTACTGTCGATAATAAGTCTCAATAAAGTGCAGATCATTGATAAAAAATTCAAGTAAATAAATAATTATTCGAATAAAATATTTCAGTATTTAGCTTTTTTAAATTTTGAGGTTGATTTTTGTCACTCCTAGTGTCAATTAGATAAATACAATTTTCATTAAAAAGATTTATTTGTTTGTTATGAAAAATCATTTCAAAAAATACCTGACACATTTTTTTCAGAATATAATTTTAAAATTGCTTATTACTAAGGTGAGATGTCAAATGTTACACATCATATGCGACTACTGTAAGGCTCGCTCTTATTTTTTGCTTGAATTTAATAAAATAACTGTCGAAATTGTTTAAAAAAAGGCATACGAGAAAAGGCGTAATTATATATATATATATATATATATATATATATATATATATATATATATATATATATATATATTTATATTTATATATGTAAAGCAAAGTCTTGCAACGATAGATGCACCTCCTTGACGGTTACTTTCGCCATTCAAACTTTATTGGTTTTATCTGCTTATGTATATCAACAGTATATTACATACCTAGGACAGTAAAGTGAGAAATGTCTCAGCTTCGCCTCGGCCAACAGACATGTGCTCTGAGACATTTCTTACTTTAATGCCCGTGGTGTGTATACTATTTTTCTCCCTACCGGAGGCGGAAAGCGGCAACTTCGTTTTGCGCAGCGGGCCGAAAGTGACGCTTTCTGCACGGTAGGGAGATAAATAGATGTACCATCTATCTGATTCTCGGACGATTCCAAACTCTTACGATTAAGTGAATAGACCGATACCCGAAGACAAGTAACGTGGTGACAAGTAAATAAACAATTTTAAATAAAAACCGCAACCAATATTCGTTTTATTTATTACAGACTAATGACAGCACAGTCGAATCAACGCGCAGCAGTTCTGCTTCGATGCGGAACAGATCGCGTTTGGGAGAAGAACCAACAATTGGTAAATACAAACTACTCAAAACGATCGGAAAAGGAAATTTCGCCAAAGTCAAATTGGCCAAGCACGTACCTACTGGCAAAGAGGTGGCCATCAAGATCATCGACAAAACACAGTTGACGCCTGGTTCATTGCAAAAATTATTTAGAGAAGTAAGTGATAGATCATTTTTTATTACAGTGCAACAGAAGTTGCTTGGCGGGCGACTAGCCTCTAAAATAACAAATATTCGGCTATTTGTAAACTTCTTTTCCCGATTGTACTTGAGACTCACGATTACTGAAAATTTCGTCGTTGCCGATCGGATCGTTATTCGAATGTTTTCGTTGTGCGCAGATTTGTGTGTTCTTCGCCCGCCAAACTACTTCTGTTGCACTGTACCTGTGCATGCTCCTTATTTATCTGTCAAGACCTGTAGGATAAGCGTAGGTAATCTAAAACGGATTTAATAAATGTCCCATTTGAATAACATACATTTTTTCAATGTTAATGATTTAAACATTTTTATATTAGATTGTTTTTAAAAAACATAATGTCAATATACTATAAATAGGTACTATCATTTCTGTTATTAACAATTTTATTTTAATTTTCTTGTTCGCTCATATTCATTGCTTCGAGATAAATAACAACATTCTACAGAAGATTGTTTTTAATTCCTAAAAATGTTATTTCCCAACATTTACCATTACCAAAGTGATAAAAATTCAAAAAAAAAAAACACGTGTGTAAGAACCGTAGCGGAAGTGGCCTCTGCCTACCACTACGGGAAAAAGGTGTGACTACATGTAGTATGTATTTTATTACCATTACACAAATATTAGTACAATGCAATAAACCTACAAAAGATACTCCAAAGTGTTTTCCATGCTGTTCCAAACAAAAATTACATCACGAATCTTGACGAAATAAACCTCATTTTTTAGTATATCCCAAACTGCAAAATCCATGGGTGTGATATCTGAGGGTTGTAGAGGAGGTGTCTAAGGATTTCTATTGGCAACTGCCTTATGACCCACACTGTATTGACCCCAATAAACCTAGCAGAGCCATTTGCAAATTTTAAAACTACAGTAGTACAGTAACTTATAACTAATTTATTACTACATTGGCGAATTTATTACCCTTCATTAAAATGAAAAAACCAATGGCTCTGCTAGCTTTATATAAACCTAAATAATAAACCTTGATATATAATATAGGTCATAATTTGTTACTCTTTTATTACCATATCCCCGAATTTTTTATTCTTTATCTTAAAAAAAGAATCATTGATTCCGTTATTTCTATTTCAACTTGGCAGAACCATAACTCCCAAGTATCCGTGATTATAAATTTCATCTTCAAGTATCCGTGTAAAGAAATTTCATTTGGTCTATGAATTATTATTAATTTATTACCACACTGGCAAATTTATTACCCTTTATTTAAACGAAAATAAAACAGCTTTACTAGGTTTATATAGAACTAGCAGAGCTAATGTTTTTTCGTTTTAATGAAGGCTAATACATTCACCAATGTGGTAACAAATTAGTAATAAACCATGGACCGAATGAAATTTCTAAATACGGATATTTGAAGTTTTGGCTCTGCTAGGTTCAGATCAAAATAACGGAATCAATGATTTTGTCCTTAAAATGGAGAGTAAAAAATTCAGGGATATGGTAATAAATTGGTAATAAAATAGTAACAAATTATGAGCTATATCAAATATGAAAAAAAAATTTTTTCCAAGTGTGGCTCTGCTAGGTTTATATAAAGCTAGCAGGTCATTGGTTTTTTCGTTTTAATGAAGGGTAATAAATTCACCAATGTGGTAATAAATGACTGCACTACTGTAGTCATGAAATTATTAAATGGCTCTCCTAGGTTTATTGGGGTATGCTAAAAATTCACTTATGTAAAAATATGTGATGTAGCATTTTGCTATCTTCTTCTTCCGTAGCCTTACAACCCAGGGTGGGTTTTAAATGCCCGTACTATATGCCTCCATCTGCTGCGGTCTTCTGCAATTTCCTGCCATCTCTCTACTTCGATTTCCAGAGTTGAGAGGTCCTTCCTTATGTTATCTCGCCATCTCAATTTAGGTCTTCCTAGCGGCCTCTTTCCAAGAGAGGCCCCCTCCCATACACATTTAATGAGTCTTGTGTTTTGACTCCTTTGTATGTAGCCAGAGTCTATTTGCTTTTATTTCTTGTATGATGTCCGTGCTATTGTACAACTGGGCTAGTTCAGCTCTAGTTCTTATTCTGTAATGGCCTGTTTCTGGCTTGCTATCCAAGCACATAATTATTTCTACACGGTACAATTGATGGGTAAAAAAATTCCCAATAATAATTTCTTATTAATGATTTTAAAATGTTTCAGGTAAGAATAATGAAAATGTTAGACCATCCGAACATAGTGAAACTATTTCAAGTTATCGAAACGGAAAAAACTTTGTACCTGGTTATGGAATATGCGTCTGGCGGCGAAGTTTTCGATTATCTCGTCCTGCACGGCAGGATGAAAGAAAAGGAGGCTAGGGCGAAGTTTAGGCAAATTGTCTCTGCAGTACAATACTGCCATCAAAAAAGAATTATACACAGGTAAATCAGAATCGTAGAAAAATATTTGCGGAGTCGGTTGCGATTGAATAAATCGAGTAATTGTTCTTCGTTAAACCGGAAATTATTAAATTTTGCAGGGTCGGTTATAATAAGTAGTTAAAAATGAATGTGCTATTTTTTGTAAGTCATACACAGATAATTAAATTATTGGGGATTGCTTTGTCGTATGCAGTACTTGGTTGACCTTGCATCATTTATTACATGATAAAAATACTATTTACCACATGAAATATTTCATAATATAAATGCAGCAGTGGCGAATTTACACATTTCTTAAGTATAGGCTGTTATATTTTTGCCGCCCTAACCTCTACAAATGTCATTTCCTAGCGGTGGCGACTGGTCAGGGGAGGACTCTTCTTCAATTTTAAGAAAAACATGTACACGAAATACGTATCTTTAAAATGTTTTTATTTTATTAAATATCATTTACTATTGGCAAACAACCCACAACAAAAAAGTAACGCGCCGTTGCATTACCTCAAGGCTGGTGGGAAAATGTGCTAATTCCCCTGTTGAAAATACCAATAGCCGCCATTGGTTCCTAAATTATTTTTACATTCCAAAAATGTGGTTGAAATTGCACAAGAAATAATTTTTGGATATTTTTCTGACTAATTAAAGCTTTATCATGTACAACTGAGAAAGCGGGGTAATATATGCTACACACACAATAATGTACATTCGGTAAACGTAGTGATTGCGCTTGCAAATGGTTAAACAATCTCCGACGCGCTTGGGATAAAATTAAAGTAGTCAACAAAAAAAACATTTACAATCAAAACCGTGGGGTGCTTTTTATGATGTTCACGTTTTCCTCATGGAGACTTTACTTTTACCAATATCTCTTTATTATCAAATAAATTATTTGATATAGCGCCCCACACTTTTGATTGTAAAATTATTTTTTGTTGACTACGCGTTGGAGATTATTTTTTAGGTCGGTTTTCTCATAAAGCGTGTTGTCTTAGTTTTTTTAAACTACTATTTTTTTTAATTTTTTAGTTCGGGTTTTTTTCTATTTACTGACAGTGATAGCCAATTAAAATTACTAGGATTTTATTAGTGATATGCGTTAGCGACATCTGTTGGAGAGTAATTTAAGCGTCGCCATTAAATTTTCTTCTTGTGCCTGTCTATTTAAATTGAATTCATGGGGGGATATCAGTCATTTTTAATCCATATTTGGAATAATGGTGTGTGATGAGTGTTAGGAAAATGATGAACAATTCGAATAACTGTTAACTACGTTTATTTATCGAAACGAAAGAAAAACTTGGCAGGAGAGGCGATGCGCGCCCGTAGTTCGTCTAGAGACTGTGTGTCGGTGTACCACTGTCCGTCCTTTTTGTCTTCGTCCCCTAGGTCTTTAGTTTTATGATGGTTCATAGAGGATGCGTAAATTGGTGAGAAGGAATTTAAAATCCTAAAGATTTACATCGGTACTGCGAGTGTACGTGAGTAGATGAAAAGAAAAGGAGCTTCTGGTCATAAAGGTTAGGCTCGTATACGTGCGTTATTAAAAAGGAACAGAACCTAGGGTCGTAAAGATTAGGGTAGTATGGTGCTTTCTTGAGAAGGACAAGACTTGGGATTTAAAAAGTCTTCAGTGAAATTAGTATTCCGTTACAGAGATAGATAGATACAAGTCAAGCTAATATAAAGCGTATAAAAAAGAAAGAATTCAATTAATTTATAAAAGTTTCTAACTAAACCTTTTAAAAAAAATCGGTCCCCAAATATTTGCCGCCCTGGGCTTAAGCCTACTCAGCCTGCTGGTAAATCCGCCACCGAAATGCAGATTATATTTTTAATTTCTTTTTTGTTTTTACCTAACTCGATGCGTTTATCACTAGCGTTACTGTCTAACTTATGAATTTTATTAGTCCATTGAAATGTTACATTTTTTAGGCATTGTCATGCGCTTTTCAGAGGACGCAATTTTATTTTTTGATGTGTGATAAGGGGGTTAGTATAAGCTTAAGTTTAAGTTTGTGGGGTCGCCACCCATGTCCCCCGGCCGCCATCATGGAAAAATGGGTGCAAAGGGTTTTCGCGCTGTATCTCGTAAACTAGCAACCCTACAGAAAATTTTTCTAAAATATAATTTGTAGCAAATTAAATTGTCTACAACTTTATTTCCATTATTTTACAATAAAATGTTATCGAAGCAATCTTGTAGAGGGTTTTTAACAAATAATTTTCACCACAAATTCGTTTAATTTTATTAATTTATCTGGGTTTTACAGCGCTCTGTAGTTGACCGGATAAGAATACGATAAAAACGAACCATTAAGCTTAGTTTTCTATATATTTTTTTATTCATATAATTTATCATTTTCTTAACATTCCTATGTTATTAATAATTTATTATCGACTCTTTTCCCCAATTTAGAATATCATTGGTTTTTACAATAATTTCTAATCAGAGTTGTGGGAGCGCTTGCGTCGCACGAAAAAGCATCAATCGACAGAGATAAAGTTTAATAAGAGCACGGTACCAACATTATCCCAAGATAAACTTCTTGGTAATGAAAAGAAAAAAGCAAATTTAATCGACCTTCTCAAAATTGCTCTATCAGAGGTGGGTGACTATCGTAGCAGAGGAAATTGATATTCTTGACTTGCTCACCGCATTAGGAAGGATGCAGTCCAATGTATTTTATTTAAAACCTTTAAATGGACGTACGTCTGATCAATTCTACTGTCCTTCAGGTTTTATATATGGCGACGTCATTGCAGAGAATTTACTGTTTCTGTCGAGCCATCTTTGCTCACTGTCGTTGTCGAACGTTTTCTCGTCTCTTTATATGGTAGAAATAAAGATGATTCTTGGACAGCATGAGATACAAACGATTCGCCCAGACAGTGACCAAAAATAAATTTAACTTATCATCGCTTCCTCCAACACAAGATGCAGCCCGTTCCCACAGTCTCCGAGTTTATCACCAGGTTCAGTCGTGGCTCGGCAAACACTGTGATCCTGAAGATTAGGGCTGAAAAAAGCATGAAAAAATTGGAAACCAATTCAAACTTCCAAGCCTCCAGCATTCTCCGAATTTCTGAAAAGAATTTTCTGTAGATGCAAGGAAAACTGTGGAAGTATGTGTGGTTGCCGAAAAGCAGGCCTTAAATGCTCTGCAGTGTGCCTCAATTGTTGTGGTGAAACCTGCAGTAACATCATGGAAATATCAAAATTAATTCGAAGATGAATTACCCACAATGACGCCAATTCTAACTCCCGTTATTCCGCAAACATTCACCTCCGATATTGAATTAGATCCTGAACCGCAGACTGGACCATCAAAGAAAATAAAAAAACAATAGCTGAGATACAAGTTTTTAAATATATAATTATGCTCAATATTATCTCGCCTAGAAATTGTTCTTGGATTGGGCCTACTGGGATACCACGTAAAAAAAACTCGCCTCCTGACTCTACCTCATAGGTGGTATAGAAAAGGGTCGATAATAAATGCTAAGAAAATGATAAATTATATGAATAAAAAAATATATAACAGAAAACTTGTAGTGAAAATGATTTGTTTCAATACCCTCATAAGATTGTTTTTATATTATTTTATTGTAAAATGACCAGAAGTTATAACGCCCAAAAGAAAATTTGTTTAAAAATTTTCAGTTATTTTTGTTTATAACTTTTTTATTTTTCATTTTACAATAAAAAATAATTAAAATAAAGTTGTAGACAATTTAATTTGCTACAAGTAATGTTTAAAAATAATTTCTGTAGGGTTGCTAGTTTACAAGATACAGCGCGAAAACAAGGACTAGGGTAGCGACCCCACAAACTTGACCTTAAGCTTATACTTACCCCCCCTACACATCAAAAAATAAAATTGCGTCCTCTGAAAAACATAACCTTAAGTGTAACTTTTCAATGGACTATAAACTATTTTTTATTTATTGCCTATTCTCTCATTTGTTGCTTGATCAAGAACACCGCAATCCCACTAGAAATACTCTGATACCATCTCCATCTCCATTAACACTTTCGAATATTAAAACGATCCAAAATTAATATACTTTAAAAGTTTCATCCAGATGGCTTACAATTATTATTTGTAATTTATTTAACACTTTAATAATCCACTTCAAGATTAACGTATATCGGAGACTTCCTTACATAATAGTCCAGTCAAAAAGACTGCGAAATCGGGTTTTTGGCAGATATGGCTAAAACTATATGGAAATAATTAGGAAAATTCGTACAAAACTGTGGGTAAAGTAAAAAAGTTCTCGGTACAAGGTAGGCCTAAAATTTTATGCTCTACAACTTTTATTTCAAACTTTTTTTGATATTTTCAAAATATAACCGAAAAATCGTATTTTGGGGTAGTTTTTAATTTTTTTCACCCCCTTCCCGGGGGTTGAGAAATTTTTTACTGTACCCACAGTTTTGTACGCATTTTTCTGATTATTTCCATCGAGTTTCAGCCATATCTGCCAAAAACCCGATTTCACAGTCTTTTTGACTGGACTAATAAAAAGACAAATGTATAATCTGTAATACCGACCCACGATAATTGTTGACGATAATATCCGGCCTTTAGTTAAGCAAATAAGATTGAAGGCCGAACTTAAATGTTGCCGCCGTTTAGTATTGGCGTAAAAAATTTTAAATCGAATATTAAAATAAATTCAAGGACCTAAATTCCTTATACAAATCCGAATAGAAAGTAAATTTAGGCTATTGTTTAATTAGGCAATGGTTAAAAAAACACGTGTGGTATTTTATTCGCTAAAGTCATTGATGTAATTGAAATCATGACATTTTGTGTAAAAATGCGTAAATATTGCTGGAAAATATACTACTCTGGATAAAAAGTAATGAGACTGTATTTTTTAAAATACGCGCGCTGTGAATATCGATGTTTACCTACCTACATTCATTTGGTAGGTTGGTGAACAGCCGACATAAATTTCATGATATTTTCATCACTAGGTTAGAAATTGCACCGTTTTTTAAAATGAAAAATTCTGTGGAACAAAGAATTCGGATCAAATTTTGTCAAAAAAATTAAATTTCCAATTCTGATGCATTGAACATGCTACAAAAGTGTTAAGGCGATTAATGTTTATCAAAAGCACAAGTTTTTAAGTGGTAAAAATCATTTAGTGAATGTCGTTTCACAAGCACCGTATTCGCCAGATATGGCTCCGTATGACTTTTTCCCATTTCCTCTACTTCTCATCCACTCAAACACATATGTGTTGTGCACGGCACGAAAGTTATAGATTTGTGCAGTATTTTTATGCGATCTAATTTTAACATTAAATATATCTACTTGAATATTGTTGTCTCCAATAATATTTGTTATTTTCATTTTCTACAATTTCACTTTAATTTATTGTCTCCTCTTTAATCTAATTTATTTTTATTGTACCTACCTGATTGTTTTTTCATCCATACCGATAAATTAAGTTTTTAAGAATTTCTTATTCCTATCCAATTAATTTCACACTTCCAAATCTCTTTATTTTTTCCTCATACTAACTTCGGTTTTTTCTATTTTTACCAAATTTTCATTTAGATTTTTTTTAAGATTTACAAAGTGTTTCTAAATTCATGCGAAAAAAATCAAGAGGTGATTGCCCGTATGATCTTTCCTATAACAACATTTCCTCAGCCCATCCCCTTTCGAAATATCACCCCTTAAAGGTGGTGAGTAAAATTAAGTTTTAATTTTTTTCTCAAATTTAAGTAAAGATAAAAACTTGAAATTTTGTAATTTCCGTGCACTCGTAAAGTACTAACCACCGATATATTTTCAACGCTCCTGTTACATTATGAGCATCCCTTGCCTTATTTTTAATATCAAATCTATTTGTCGAGATTTAGTTTTGTAAAATAAAAATATTACTTAAATCCTTGTTTATTTAAAAACATTTTTCAATCCCAAAGTTTGTTTCCTGGAACCAATAGACAATAGACAATATTAAGATTTTTACTACGTATTGTGAGTGAAAAACAGTAAAGGATTAAGAAATATTTTTAAATAAACAGGGATTTTAAGTAATATTTTTATTTTACAAAACCAAATCTCTATAAAAAGATTTGATATTAAATAAGGTAAAGGATGCTAATTTCACTCCCTTATAATTTAACAAGAATGTTAAAAAATACCGGTGGTTGTTAGTCCTTTGCGAGTGTACGAAAATTACAAAATTTCAAGTTTTTATCTTTACTTAATTTTGAGAAAAAAAATTAAAACTTAATTTTACTCAGCACCTTTTAGGGGTGATATCTCGAAAGGGGGTGGGCTGAGGAAATTTTGTTGTAGGAAAGATCTTTCATAATTTCATATGTATTTAATGTATTTCAACAGGTGTTTTATTTAAATTTTTGCTATTAAAAAAAAATCTCGTTACAACTTTGAGCTTTTGTTTTTCATGAGATTAATTTTAATGCCTTGTAGTGTTGATTAATTGTAACACCATAAAAAGTAAAGCAAATTACAACAGGTGATAAAATTGCTTGTGGATCTCTGTATATACATGCAAAGTTAGGAAGGTCTATAAATCTGAAATAAAATTCAAAACATTTCACGGAAGAACAAATGTGGCTAAATGTTGAAATTTTAAAAATTGTAGGAATAAATTTGCGGTTATGTAATGAAATTTTTATCTATTGCCAGCTCACATACTATCTGTATTTGATAAGATTAGACTGATTTTAAAACCACATGTAACATTTTGTTTAAATTGAAATTTTAAATATAATAAGTTAGGTAAATGTTTAAAAACTCAATCACTTAAAGACGGGAGTGTTTAATGAAATAAAACAATGAATAGTTTTTAATGTAATTTTTTATGAATTTTTCAAGGATATACAATGACTACTTGAACTTTGTTATTATTGATGTAGGAAAAAATATAGGATTTAATTTTCATCTGTAAAATATGTATTATTATTTTTGGCACTTTAATTTTTTTTAAGTTGCATCATAAAGTGAGGCAGACTTACATTATGCTAATTATAAAATGGGCAATACAAATCCTGAATATCAATTTTTAGAATTATTTCAAGTTAACAACATCAGGCCCAGTAAAAACATGAAATTAACAATTTTAGCAGAAGTAATTGAAACACAATTTAAAATTTTTAACAAATACTATTAAACTCACAATTATTTCGTTAGTACTTGATTTGTTATTTTACTCTGTTTAATACAAAAAGTACGTCATTGCTTTATAATTATCTATAATAGTTTTCTTTTGTGCAAAATGTCACCAACATAATTATTTCATTTTATTTTCGCAGAGATCTAAAGGCTGAAAACTTATTGTTGGATAGTGAAATGAACATAAAAATTGCCGATTTTGGCTTCTCTAACGAATTTACCCCAGGGAATAAATTAGATACTTTTTGTGGGAGTCCACCGTATGCAGCTCCTGAACTTTTTCAAGTAAGTAATATTATTAATTAAATATAAAGTTAAAAAAGGGATTTGGGCAAAAAATAATCATTTTATTATATATATATATATATATATATATATATATATATATATATATATATATATATATAACCTCAGTACCCAAATTTTCATACTAGGTAACTAAAAAATATCAATTAAAAAAATTAAAATACTTGAATACCATATAATCAAATCCAATTATGCATGTATAAATTGGATGTTTAAAAATGACTGTAATTACTAGTTTTACATGCAAACATAAGTTTAGTTGATATTTATTACAGGAAAAACGACAAATGACAAAATAATATATGCAGCATCATTTATAAAATATTTTTGCTTTATAATTTAGCAAATTTGGTCTCATGATTGTTATATCGAGAATAATTTTGATTATCTTAAAGTATTTTTTTGCCATTGTGTAAAGTATTTGCTTAAAATAAATGTTGGCCAAACGATTGTTATTTGAAAACAAAAATATGACAACCCATGATATTTTCAAAAAAATTGGTACCCAAGTAATTCAAAGAGTCGGATTCACCAAATATGTAGGGCTGGTCATGGCCTATAAGTTAAATTGGCAGGTCCCCATGATTGAAGCTTTGTATAGATGTAGCAGTTATCTGAACATACAAAATAGACTTATGATCTACGATGCAAACTTTCTGTCAGACTTTCAATATCTTACAATAACTTGGGTATAGTAGACAATTTGCAGATTCTGCAAAAAAGATAGTGAACCCTTTATTTAGGTTTAACTACAGAACATAAATAAAAACAATATATAATAAAACAGGAATAACTAACTCCCTTAGAACATATTACAAACTAGCTGTTGCCCGCGTCCTTCCGCGTGGTATTTAGTTTTATCTTAATATTTTTAAATAGAGATAACTTTTTTCTTGACATCCGATTTAACATCAAATAATTTCTTTATAGACTTTATGCGTTTTAAAAATGAGCCGTGACATGTAGTGAATTTTTGAGGAACTAAATTTTAAAATGATGCCGGTCAGGTGGATTTTTGTAAAAATGTTTATAGTGCGTTCTAACCGAATTTATTTTGTTTTTCTTTTCTTTTGAACGTTGTTGTTCGTTCGTGTTGTGACGTCTATGAACTTCTACGATAGCAATTATTATTTTATCAAGACTTTGCTACCAAAATCACCGAAAATTTAAAAACTATCATTGACTGTATAATAGAAGCAGTTTAAAGTGTAAATTTAAGATAAGGTGAGAATTCCATATTGGACCACCAATTAAGAAAATGTACCTGTATATAAACCTAAAATCTGTATTGAGAAAATAAGCATTAACAAAGAACTATTTAAACTAAAATTCACAAGTTAAAACAATCAGAAGCCTATAAGTAATTTTAAAACACTAATCAAACATATTCAAGTATATAAATCAGAAGCAAGCTCTCAAACTACTACACAGTGCAGAGAAAATAATATTTGGGATTGATGCAAATTACCTTGACCTAATAAAAAAAAGTGATGAACTGTATAAACGAAAGAAACAAACTCCACTTAATAATAAAATTTGAACAGTTCAGAATAGCAAAAAATAAAGTTGTATATCAGGGCAGATCACTGAAATAAAATTTATTTAAAGAAAAATGGGAAAATGCAGGAAGTAATGTGAAAAAATAATGGAATATAGTATCCACCAGACCTTATTGAGGAAACTATATTTAATGGGAATAAGGGGGATATGTTATGAAATATTAGAATCACTCCTACAAAATAGAAGACAAATTATATCTGTGAACAAAACACATAGTGATACCTCATATATATCAACTGTGGAATACCACAAGGCTCGGTACTTGGTCCAATTCTCTATTCTTTACATGTGCTAAGCTTAAAAAAATGCAACCTTCAAGAAAGGTACTTTACCTTTACAGATGATACTGCACTGGTCTATACTGGTACGCCACTTAACACAGACAAAATTTGTACTAAAATAATACCCATGATAGGAGCGTTATTAGGTATTTGATTAGATTTTTGTAGCAAATTTTGTAGAATGCCACTACCTTATAAACAAATATGTACATATTATCATATGAAATATTGTTTTTTTACTTATATTCATTAAAGCTACAGGCGCTTAAGGAAGACCAGTACCCTACTGATCATGCGCCTTTTGACCTTTCCCTGTTTTCTATTATATTATATGGACACTTACTTTGTTTTTGTTATATTGGTCAATAAATTATATTATTATTATTAAATACAACAATTATAATGCATACTTTATCAACCTGTTTGTAAATTCAATTCAAAAAATGCAAATCTTGCAGAATAATGTTTTGAAAATGGTGTTCAACATGGATAGAAGAACACCCAGTGTGATCCTATACAGTAATGAAAATTTAATACAGTTGGATAGTATTTTCAAAATTAAACAAGTTAAGTACACATACAAAGTTCATTACAAAAATGAACATTCTGCATGGACATACCATACATAACCATGATACAAGAAACAAATATTGCACTAAACAATCCTATTAGTCGTGCTTTACAAGAATATAATAGGCTTTCTGATGAAATAAAGCTAGGCCAAAATTATGTCATGTTTAAATAAACGCTAAAGAGATATATTACTAGAAATATATTTTTAAGTGAAATGCTGAAATAAAATAATTCCATATATTAATAACAAACTGTATTCTAAATGAAACATTCTATTATTATATACTAATTGTGTTTCTTATTTATAAATAGTGCATACTAGTTCACCATAGAGTACGATCTAATGATCCCAAGACCAGCATCAGCTGATTGGGGATGTTTTTTTGTTAACATTTGTTTTGTATCACTGAATATATGTTACACTGCAGTTATTATTATTGTCATCAGTATGTTACTGATCAGGAACAAAATGCTCTGAAGATAGATACTATAAATAGTATACAGCTATTATTAAAAAAATCATTGAATTTGTTAATCGTAAATATTTAAAAAATGGTTAAAAATATTAATATTATAAATACTCACGTGGACATTGTTTATGAATAAAAAAATATATAAAATATACATGATTAATTTATCTTGTAGTAAACATTATTATATTGGATGACTAAGCCTTAATTTTCATTGATTTTTGTTTAGGGTAAAAAATACGACGGTCCTGAAGTAGACGTCTGGTCGTTAGGCGTTATTCTCTACACCCTCGTATCCGGAAGTCTCCCATTCGACGGCTCTACTCTCAGGGAACTCCGAGAACGAGTACTCAGAGGCAAATACAGGATCCCCTTCTACATGAGTACCGATTGCGAAAACTTGTTGAAGAAATTCCTAGTGCTCAATCCCGCTAAAAGGGCCAGCCTTGAAACCATCATGAAAGATAAATGGATGAACCAGGGGTATGTGGGGTTAGTTAAGTTGGATTCGATATATGTCGTCCGTAGATTGGTCTCGTTATTTTATCGTTGTATTTGTTTTGTATTTAGAAAATATTCTTTTCCTTTATTCATGTGGAAATAAAACGAGTTAATTAAAAAAAATTAGTCGTGATCGGCTCTATGGATGTTAAAATGTGCGATAATAATTGTTTAATTTGATAATTAAAAAATGTTGCTTTGACTACAGAGGATCGCTTAACGATGCGGTTTTCCCGATGACAATTGTCACAATATAAATTATATTCACTAGTATAAATTAACACATTTTAAAATAGAATATGAGCCTATTGTCCTGGAAATTAACTGCCAATTAACTCGTTTTAAACCATTAAGACCTGTTATGTTGTAAGTGTTAAAGTAGACATTGACTTAAATAAATAAAATACCTAACGAATTTATGAAATATTTATTGTGTGCAAGTATCTTCTGGGATAACACGATTTAATAAAAATAATAAATACAATGTTATTAATTTACTAGCTCAGTACGAAGCGACGGTTGCTTTTTAAGTATACTATCCATATTTTTTTTTGAAAATTGATAGTCGGTATTAATTTTTTAAATAACGGTCAAAAGAAAAAAACTACTTTCAAAAACTGTAGTTGTTTTTACAATTCTAATAAATCAAGTAGGTATTCAATCATTCGACATCTAAACCCTTAAAAAAGAAGAGAAATGTGTTTATTTACTTACAATCAGTTTTCTTTCACCAATGATTCATGTTTTATATGAACATCTTATCTTGTAAATGCAATAAAGCTTAATTTGTTTGTCTTAATTTAATAGAGACCATTTATTATTCAAATATAATTTAAGTCAGTGTCAAAATTACAATACATTGGTCATTAATGTGGATGTAAGTATTTTAAAGTATGTTTTATATTCTTCTACATAAGTGTCACAAAATGTTTAAGCATTCAGTAACATTTAACTGGAAACATTTTTTTTTTAGTTATTTGGATTATTTCCCATAATATATAGGTTCGGAATCGTTGAGATCGAATTTATGCGCACGCGTCAGTACTTCCTCTGGTAATACTAGAAACAACCAAACCACTCATTGGACAATTAAAAATAAGTTACAATGACACAGGTGATATAGTTAGTACCCATTACGAGAGATAGAAAGTATGACAGTGACATTGAGGGAAGGGTGTTGGCAGGAAAACAGATGAATGGGGCACTGCATAGCTTTATGAACAGCCAGAAAGTGTCAAAAAAGGCAAGTCTGGCTGTGCATAGGGTTGGTTGGTTCCTACACTTATGTATGGTAGTGAATGTTGGATTTGGCAGAAGTAGCATGAAAATAGGATTAATGCTGTGGAAATGAGTAGTTTGAGAAGTATAGCCGGAGTGACTCGGTTGGATAAAGTAAAAAATAGTGAGATAAGCGAACGCTATGGCGTAAAAGAAGATGTGGTTACAAAGATAGATAAAGGAATGCTTAGATGGTTTGGACACGTAGAAAGGATGGATTAAGGAAGATTGACGAAACAAAAGGCGAGTGTGAATGGACAAGTCGGTAGAGGTCGACCTCGGCGAACATATCTCGATCAGATCAACATTGTTTTGAAGAAAGGCCAGGTCAAGAGTGCCAACAACCGACGAGCATGCATGTGAGCACTGATGAATGTAGAGGAAGCAAAAGATGTGTGTAAGAACCGTAGCAAGTGGAAGGAAGTGGTCTATGACGTAACTGTACAGTTTTCGTGTACTTGAGACAAACGAATTAAAATAAAAATGACATTATGGGTTCAGAAATATTAAGATAGGTACTAATTTTTTTCAAAGTAACATTATGTGTTAGTCATTCAGTTTTTAATTATGTGAAGCATACTTTATAAATACAAAATTTAAAGTTACAAACACTACATCATATATAATCGTTAGGTGTTCGTTATGTGTCCAAGCACGCTGGTATTTGTTTTTGTAATACTTATTTAGCTTATTTTCTCGGTTTTAGATGAAACTGCACAATGGCAACATTGGATAAAGTTTCAATTATATCTACACGTAGTGCTGTTGGTAATCAAGACTGAAGAATAAACTTTATATGTTTTCAATTACAAAATGTGAATATAGTTAATTAGTTAATAAATTGTGATTTTAGAAAACGAACCTAACCTTATTATGCTGTAGTTTCCACCAAATAAATGCATATTCAAAATAATTCATTTAATTGAGAAACGAATTAAATTAGAATTTTTAAATTTATTTCATTTGAATTTAATTGCATTATGTTTTCACTAACGTAAAATTTGTAAACACGTAAAAAGTTTGTATTTTTTGTATTAAACTATCAGTTTTCTCAATTCATTGAATAATTGTGTACGTTGTTAACAATCAACTGTATTAATTTTTTAAATGTCCTATGTTTAGTGTATTATTTCTGTTTTGAAAAAATGTCTTTTAACTCTTATTTTTGACGATTGGAATGCTTAATTTATCCCAAGTCTATTATAAAATAACAATTTTAAACAACTATCTAAGCAAGTAAATAAAACAAATTTCAATATTTTGTAGCTGCCATGTAATTCACATATTCTTCTAATTGGCAGGGGTTTTTATTCATTTCTTTCAATACAGAAAAATAGAAAAAGATGCGTCATTTTTCTTGTGCCTTAATTTTTTTGATTCGTTTTTGCAGATACGAAAACGACGAGCTGAAGCCGTACGTCGAACCAGAGCCAGATATGAGCGACCCCAAAAGGATAGAAGCTCTAGTGTGTTTAGGTTTTAATAGGTACGATGTCGAGAATTCTTTAGATTCGCAAAAATACGACGACGCTTTCGCAACGTATCTGCTCTTAGGAAGGAAAAGCACAGACGTAAGTTTATCTTGTTAAATGCACTCGTCCATTTTAACAAAACCAAATCGTTTTGAAGCTTGATTCTATTTAAAATGATTGCGCACCACTCAATATATTGGTGAGGTTTATTACGGTTTATTATACAACCACGGATTAATTTCTAGCCGGAAAGTGACGGAAGCCGGAGCGGTAGCAGTCTATCCCTGCGCAACATGACGGGACAACAACAGGCTACCCCCCAACCTGCTATACAGAGCCCACAACACAGAGGCGTACATCGCTCAATTTCTGCAACGCATGCGAAACCCAATAGAAGAGCATCTAGTGGAGGTAATGAATACTTTCAGAAGCATTTCTTACCGTTTTCTTTTTTATCTTTTTTAAACGATCTACTGGTAAACTTACAAGTCAATTTTGAAACTATCTTTTTTATTTGCTATCGGTGTTACCGAATCTTCACCTGAAATTGTTTTATATGGTGTCAAATATCATACAGATCTTAAAGTTTTGTCTCTGGCATGGACCATGATATTTCTCAAAATATAACAACACCGCTATTTTCTGGTGGGATCATTTACATGAAACGATCGTCGATCATACTGAATGTTTAAACTTTAGATTTGAAAAGTCAGCAATTATTTGATGGGTGGTGAAGTATCATATAATTGGTTTTCTATCTAAATATTACATAAAATACTCTCATTAAAAAAAATTAATGAGCATGATTATTGTGGGTGATAAAAAGATTTACACAATATTTTTTTGCAAGTATCACGTAATTATTTGAAATTTTTTTTGTGGAGTACAAAGATGTATTTTGAAAATTTTTAGAATACACCACGCCGCGTGACTTAAGGCCAACCAGCGAAGGCAGTGCGCCATTGAATCCATTACAGTAAGCATGCAAAAGTTTAAGATCTGTATAAAATGGTTTAAGTGAAATTTGGGAAAGTGATACAATTATTTAATATCAATTTTCATCTAATTATGTTAAAAAATTGATTTAAGGTTACAAGTAAACCTTTTATTGCTGTTTGTGCCACCTGCTTTTTACAGTTTCATAGTGAAACGACCTTATGTAGAGTCAGCAATAATATTTTAATCATAATATTGTTTCTATTTGTAATAAATCTCTCAAATTTTGATAAAAACCATGTAATCTCCTCAACTAATTAGTTATATTTATATAAATTATTCAAAATAAATTAGAATGCTTAATAAACAATTGGGACAGTCAATTGTTTAAACATCTATGGTCTACTTAAATGATTAATCAGTTGAATAAGTGTTTTTTAAAATTAAATTTAAGATACCTAATGGTTAAGACAAAATTCGATAAAGAGCTACTGAAATACAATACGCACTTGCGCATTACATTCTTAGCTTGTATGATAGATATTTTACTTCTCGATATATTTTTTAATTAAAAATTTAAAACGCTGTTAAATGTCTGCAGAATCATTTATAATTTAATATTTAGACAACCGTGTACCATATTAGGGACCTTTTCTAAACGACTTATTATAGATGCTTTTATTTTTTTAAAGTTGATCGTGTTGGTATTAAAAAAAATTAATGTAAAAGAAAATATTAGTTGAAGAGAAATTTGTAACACTTTTGTGTTAAACTGTAACTTTTAAATTGCTTCTATTTGAATTTTTCTCCATACTATCCTACCATATACTTTTTTCTTTACTTAAATTTTATACTTGAGAATTTGTAGCTGCACCGTTTTTTCTCCATTTATTTTTTGTATTTTGTAGCTAGAATTGCTTTTGTTATTTTTTAAATTATTGTCGTGACACATTATCTTGTACATTACTTCACACCCTTCTTAAAGTTTCTTTTTGATGTGAAACATCTAATGCGACGGTTGAGGGTTAAACCTGCTGCTGACGTGGCGACCGTCAGTCTTCCGTCCGACCAAAAATACCTTGGCTGTAGTTACTATAAAATGAAATCTTAACGATAAAAATTAAGAAAATTACTGGTGACAAGTGACTTATCAAAAACAATGCGTTTTTTTTTTAATTTTAAGTGATATTCAGCAGTAGTAGTACATATTTTTTTTATTAAACCATGCATATTTTCTATACAAACTAATTTCGATGTGTCACATCTGCCAGGAGTCCTGCGACGGCTAGTTTTTTTGTTTTAAAGAATGTAAAACCAGGTATGAGGGCATTTTTTGCCCCTTATCACATAAATACGATAAAACTGTTATGAAAAAAGGTAGAAGTGTAATTTATTTTTTCATTGGCAGTGTTAGATAAATTTCAAGACGTTTTTATATGGTACAGCACATTTACAAACCAATATTTTGGAAGATCTTCACAAATACAGTACAACTTTTTAATGTATGATGTTAACAATAGTATTATTAATTATGTATGTTCTGCGCTTGTTTGGATGATTTTCAAAGAAGATTCTATGTAATCGTATTCCCTTGCGCTTTATATGTTTTTAATAATTTAACGTATTTAACTAATAGTGCTAACTGCTCCATTAAAACATACTTGGAGATATTGTTACTTCTGTTTTTATTACAATGTTATTTATGAAAAAACAAATCATTAAAAATGTTTGTCGTTGTTTCTAAGTAAAAATATCCTTGAAATTTCTTTAAAAAATGTAAAATTTCTGCATAGCAGTAACTAATAAACGTTTTGTCTTATTCATATGTAGGGCCCGGTTTGGCGCTTTTACCAGATCTCGCACTTCAATTACATAAAAAAAGTGAGTTTGTTTGTGCGATGATATTACAATTTTTTTCTAACTAAATACCAAAAGGTAAACTGCGAATTTGCATAATTTCCAAATCAAAATTGAATTGTATAAATGAATCATATGCGACAAAATAAAGGACACACAAATCAAGCACAGTTAACTTAAAAGGCAAATTTTGCCAGCTTATTCCATAAAAAGGAGACTAAACAAAAAGTAATGCGATTGTATTTTTTTAAAATACGCTCGCTATGAATATTAATATTATATATATTTATTTAGTAGATTGGTATGATTAAACAGCTGACATAAATTTCATGACGTTTGCCTTATTAGGTTAGAAATTGCAGCATTTTTTGTGTTTAAAGAAAATTGTTGTTAGCGATTTTTAAAATGGAAAAATATATGGCAGAATTTGCATTAAATTTTGTAAAAAAAATTAAATTTTTTGTTCTGAAGCATTGAAAGTGTCACAAATGTTACAGCAAAGAATGTTTATCAAAATCGCAAGTTTTTAAGTGGTACACATCGGTGAAGCAGTGAAGCAGTCAAAGATGAACTGCTTTCAGGAGGTCCATCAACCTCAGTTACTGATTAAAACATCAACAAAATCAAAGAGGTTGTCTTTCTAGTCGTCGATTTATTTAAAGAGACCTTGTAGATATTGTTGGTATATCAAAAAGGTTAATACAAACAATATTAAGGAACAATTTAAGTTTTGTCGTGAATCTTTTCATCTTGTTTCAAAAGATTAGCATTTGTTTGCTAAACAACGTCGTGTTAAAGTAGCTGAAGAGATGCTTTATATGACTGATAATGATCTGAAATGCATAATTACTGGTTTCGACCTAAAAACAGCTCTACAATATAGTGAGTATCGTGCTGCAGGTAAATAAAAAAAAACGCCTCAAAGCAAATCAAAAATCAAGGTCATATGTTGACCGTTGTCCACAAAGAGTTTTCTAATTGCCCAAACAGTTAACAAAGAATATTATTTAGGCTCTTTGCCTCATTTACGCGAGTCAATTTGTAAAAAACAACCAGAATTATAGCGAAACAATTCATGGTTTTTGCATCAAGATGATGCACCATCGTATACTGTCTTTGTTATTTGTCAGTATTTCATAAAAAATCAAATAAATGTCATTCTCCAAGCACCATATTCGTCAGATATGGCTCTGTATGACTTCTTCCTATTTCCTCGATTGAAATTACCACTTCATGGACATCGCATGCAGTCAATAGAAGCCATACAAGAGAAGGCTATACCGCAAACTGAGTATAATAAATGTTTCAATGACTGAAAAATTAGAATAAGTGTATTTTAATGGGAAGGGATTACTTCATATGAGATACAATAAATTTAGATTCAAAAAATATGTTTTATTTAATCAATCTCATTTTTTTTTGTCCAGTATATATATATATATATATATATATATATATATATATATATATATATATATATATATATATATATATATATATATATTCAAACACACATAACTAAAAAAACCAATTAAATGAACTGCTTTTAAAATATTCTGAAGTAAACTTACTGCAGATTCGCAAATTTACCATTTAGCGTAGAACATAACATTACTAATAACATTGTTACAGATGAAGCATGTTCGTATATTAAACCTAAATTCTCTATTAACTATTACAGAAATACATATCAATACTTTATGTATCTAAGACAATATAAAACGATAATGATTGTATGCTCAACCTCATTGCTTGAAAATAACTTTTCATTAACCAAAGCGACTATGTAGAGCATGTACTAGTGAAGAATTATTGGTATAAAGGACTTCCGAATAAATACGTTATTAATTTATAAATAGAACACGCATTTGAACTTAATTGTACCTAATAATGAATATGAATAATAACAGATAGTATCTTTTATAATGGATAGGGTAAACAATACTGTCATATAAAAAATATGAAATGTTTTGAACAATACAATATACGTAAATAATAACTGTATGTAATGAGATCCAGACTTCTGACAGTAAACGTTTATTGACTTTCTCCTAATTTCCGATTTTATAAATAGCTTTTTGCTGAGTAAATTTTAAAAAAATCAGTTTTAATTCGTTTCTGAAAAAAGCAGGTTGAATAAATCCAGCTTCAAGCCTTGTAAATGTTGTGTGTCGACTGACCCTGTTTTTTTTCTGTTCTTTTCAGGAGGAACCATAGGTAGGTCGTTTTTTTTGGATGAACTTTGTGAGTAAAATCAACACATTGCAACTCTGGAAAAAGTCTAAATTGTACATAGGCTTTGTATGTGTTCTTTCTTGTGTGTTAATAGTTTGGATTTTTTTTTAATAATTTAAGTAATACGAATAGTACTTGTTGCATATGAAAATAATTGACAATATTTAAGTAAGTACCTACACTAATTTTTTATTCTCAATGAAAACTTATCACAACCATAATTTTTTTCCTGAATAAGGTGTAGTTAACACCTAAATCTATTTGATAAAAATAAAACATCAGTGAGTCACAGCTATCATACCAAATAATAAAATGTTTTACGATCACTACTACATTTTTGTTCGGGGGTATAACTATATAAAAGTTAAATTTTAAATGCTTTACAAGCTTTTCTGATGGTGCATACAATTCAGTGACGTAAGAACCAAGTTAGTCAAATAATTCAAATATATACATTTTTCGCCTTTTTTCGGCAAACTTGTTTATTAAATCATCCATAGCTGAAGATGATTTTAGGTTTTTGAGATTTTCTGCCTCTATAGACAGTAGTGACAAGCCTCACAGCCGTTCTTGTCCCATAGAAGTCCTAGGATAATTTTCAATCAGTTTTAATTTCGAAAAGTTTATTTCGGCTGTTGCAGTTGTAATTTTAGATTTTAAGCATGTTTTCTAAGCAATTAATTGTTCATAGAGATCAACTGACTGTATTTAGCAGTCAGTTTTCTGGCTTCCTTTTTTATTATTGCGTTTGAAAACGATAAGAGTTTCTCCAGTTGTAACACTTCGAACATATTGCTCAAGTCACATAGGCTCTGAAATCTTTGTTTAATTTGAGAAATTAATATATGTACACATCGACTTAAGTACAATTCCGGGTCTAAAATTCTCTCATCTTCTAATAACTCATCATAAAGCGCTTGGTTATCTTTCGTCTTTTATTTTTGAAAACAGTTGTTACCCCTTATTCTTTTGCTAGATCTCTGGACCATGGAATGAATTTTGTTTTCTTATGCAGCCCGTGGGCCCCGCATCATTGATATGGCTGATACGGAGGTAGCTATGACCCTGATACAATTTTAATTTTTTTCTTTAAAAATATTTTCTCACTTACTCATATGATGTCTTATAATTTAATTATATTTTTATTTAACTATGGGTGTGTATCGGATCATTAAATATTATTATTGTAATATACATTTAATCATTGAAATTATTCATACCGTGTGTTTGGATTAAGATTGGTATGTTTTTTTACTTTTCTGTAGGTGAAACCTTAAGGACGGGCGCCCAACCGCAGGTACCTGCCCCTATAATCAACAATCAACAATCCTCTGGTTTTAAACGACAAAATACTGTTGACAGTGCTACCATCAAAGAAAACAGTGCCAGACTTAACACCAGACCTGCCAGTGCTCAACCTAAAACTACGACCGAGAACAGTAAGTTTAAAAAACACAAATAGCCTTTTGGTCCACCAAAAATACTTATAGAAATCATTTTTAAAATCGCACATATTTTTAATAATATCCTAATGCAAAACTATTTGATTTTTTTCAATATTATAACGTACACTACATTTTAAAACGTACTTCAAAATACATTAAAAAAATAAATTGTACATCAGTTTCTCAAAAAAAAACCACCATCATCGTTTACTCCATTATGAATAATTTTTTTTCTACAGTGGTTTCTTCTATTTGCTTGTTTTTTTACATATTTTAAGATCAGTGCTCCTCTTATCAAAATCTGCTGAAAAAAATACTCTAATTGAACCAAGCTTTGTGTTTTGGATGTCTTCCGTCCGACCCAAAATATCTTGGCATACCTTGACTGTAGTTACTAAAAAATCTTAACGGTAAAAATGAAGAAAATTACTGATGAAAAATGACAGTTGTCAAAAACAATGCTTTTTTTTAATTTTTATAAGTTATTGTTTTCGTTTGAAATTATAAGTCACAAATTTACAATACTTTCGCACTCACATTTAAAATATCAGAGAAAAGTATGAAGCAAATGTAGCATATTTATATTAAGTGATATTTAGCAGTAGTATTTAGTTTTTTTGTGTATTAAGATTTGAGTGTGTATCGGTGCGTTTATTAGATAAGATATCAAATAAGAAAATTTATTTGAAAGTAATAACTACAATAAAACATAAGGGACAGTAATGATTTAAAACATGAAAGTGAGTATTTTGCAAAGAACGTAAAATGTCAAGTGGTTCAAGTCACAAGTAAGTTAATTATATTTTTAGTAAACCATTCTATGCATAATGTTTCGATGTTTCACATCTGCCAGTCGTTCCGCAACGGCTCATTTTTTTATCTTTCAAGCTATTAATGCTATTTAATAATTGATTAACGACCCAGACGTAAAGCAGTCACATATTTTTTATTTTCTGTAGCCTCATGGACTTTGCGCTGCAGAACTGTGCTATTTGATCTCTTCTACAATAAAAAGTTCTACTCGTGTGTCCTCTTACACCGTACAACTTCTGGCACATAGTTCCGTAGTATCCAGTTTGTGTAACACTTCCTAACGCTTGATGTGTTTAATATTATTACTGAAGTGTTCGTTCTAGTAAATTATTTAAATCAAAGCAAATTGTTTTGTAGTAGAATGTTACGTCTTTCGTTTTTCCCTTTGCTATTATTATTTCTTATCATGCCACTTCTCCGCTTTCCTTCCCTTTCGTTAGTGTAGTGTCTATGCCCATTTTTGTTTTTTTTTCTTACATTAGGTATACAAGCTCCAACTAAAACCCGAACTGTATTTAAGAACCAAGCATTATCTTTAGGAACTACCGTTGGCCGAAGATCAACGATAAGTTACGATGGCAAATCGGATAGTACTGAAAAAACCAATACTGCTGCAGACACACCAGGGTAAGTAACGATGTCGTTATTGATTTTAAATGTAAACAATATTTTATTATTATTTAACTCTTTTATGTACCAAATAAATTTTACCCTTACTTTTCATTAGTGTTAAAATATAATGGTTACAGTTCATAACAGCCACAAACAGGGCCGTTTTTGAGGGTGGTGTTTGGAAACAAAGCGCTACTGCCTAATCCTTATCAAAGAGAAACATATTTTCTACTTTTCTGGTAAAAATATATACCAAACCAACAATCAGTACAGTAATAATCAAAGCACCAAACACTCAGGAGGCTGCTCTAAGCTTAATCATTCAATAACGTATTCTTTTTAAAAATTCTTGGAAATTCTAGGAACAGTAAAATTGATACCACAAAGGTCTTAAATTTTTGTGAAATGTTAAACCTGTTGTATTTTAAAACTATTCAGCAACTTCTCTGCACCCCCTTCCCAAAATGTTTACCTAGATACGTCCCTGATCACAAATAATTTTTTTATGCTTCATAGTTAGGTTATGAATATAGTCGATAAATTCGGTATTAAGCATAGATATTGACGTAAATTACATTTACAGCAAATTAAAATATTTTTTATATGTTGTTATAAAAAATTTAAAAGAATACTTTTAATGTTATTTTTTGTTTGTAACTAGTTATGAGGTATAATGTTGTATTCGTTGTAGGATGTGTTGCCAGCTAGCTAACTTTTGCTAGTAAACCCGTAGATGTTAGTTAAAAATATAATCATTTATTAAACATCGTTCAGCAAATAATCAATTATTAAGTCTTTTGTCTTCTATTTTTTTTACAATTCCGTAAAATCGTAAAATAAATGTTATTTTACTAGGAAAACATATTTTAAATCCGTTTGGTACTTTAAAAATGGAAGGCAAATAACAGTTGACTGTACACACCCAATAATGAATTTTTTAAACTGTAGTTGAAAAGTACAATACTCGTAAAAGATTTAAAGGTTACATTGTGTAACCCTGAATGATAAAATTTGATGTGCTTTTAAAAACTGATAGTCGTTGTAAATTGACACAACTGAAAAAACTCATAGATTAATCTGAAGACAGGATGTCAATGTCAATTATTTAATTGACAAAATTGAATTTTGAATAGTGACATTGTAAGTTATAAGTATTATATCTTCAACACAAATGTGTAATATTTAATAAATGGTTTATTAAATAAAATCACTTTGGGAACTTGACCTTTAAACATTAGTAAAAAAAGTGCTTTTTGGGTCATAATTATTATTTCCTTATTTTGACCAAATCCGTTACAAATAAAAATATGCGGGAATAAATAATAAACCATTTTTAAGTATTTTTATTACAAACATGAATATGCAGATCTTATTTACAATAATATTAATGAACTATGACGTACTTTTCATATATTGTTTAAAACATTCATTTCAAACATTTAGATTAACCATTCTATCATTTCTTACCTACCAAACAATCTAATTATTCCCCCAAAACGAACCAAAAGTAAAATTGTATTCTTTTGCTAACCGCATGTGCAGTCCTGATGCTATTGGTGCCGGAGATACTTTAAGACCCGGAAAAGGTCATGTGAAATCGGCCTCGGTCAGTAGCAGCGGCCCTGAGCCAGCTACTGATCCTTTGCGTACTAGGTAGGTCGATTTGAGGGGTTTAACATTGGGCTAACAATTTAAACACACATATTTCTTTCATTTTTTACTAAATTTTGAACATTGTGATGGTATGTTGACAAAAAAGTTTGCACATACGGTAAAATATTTTTAACAGCCTAGAAAGTGTAGGTTAGTTCAAGATAATATTACTTTCGGATTAATTTAATTCATTTGAGAAATGTTTGAATATCGTGTATAAAAGCTAAAAGCTACAGAAAGAAATATGTATGTTTTTGAATTTCCCTCTACCTCACAAGTAGATGTTTTGTGTTAGTTTCTTTAGTGTACGGTATTTGTTGTAGTAACCAATCATTAGTCTACTTTGTTTTTACATATTTCCTCTTCTTTATTACCAGGAATGTTTTTCAAATATTTTTGTATTAAGAACTAATCATTTTCATAAAAAAAAATTATAATATTCGCTTAGGTTAAACATTTGCTAACATATCCTTCTTCACTATTAACATTTTAACATGACCACATGAGGCTTTAGCGGTTTCAATTTTATACAGTTTAAGAAAACTGTTGTCTCCTCATAAATTACTTTTCGCTAAAATAATAATAGTTTAACTTTCTGTGTTTTGTTAATAGTGGCATCATCTTTCAACAAAAATTCCTACAGATTATCTTCAGTTTTTGTCAAATTTATTTGTAACAAATTTTAAATACCCAATTTACATACAGTGTGGAACAGCCAAATGGAATTAATGAATTATTTCAGTTATTTTGCAAATTTGTATCATCTCTACACTAAACCCCTTTCAAGTGACAGTTATAAACCCTCAAATTTTTAAATAGGAAGTAGGGGCTTGTAATACATTTTGAGCATCTACATTAAGATTAATGTTTTTTTTACATTATCAGGTATTATTAATTTTTTAATGTGTTGTAGCGAATTTCTTCAATTAGATGATTTTTTTTATGTTAATATTTTTAATAGATTAAAAAACATTTTTGAATAGAGAATGAAGAGACCTTTTAAATGATGTATCGCAAGCCCCTAGTTCCTATTTCAAAAATTTGGAGTTTATAACTTTTTTTTCTCTTTATTAATTAGCAATCAGATTTACATCTGCCGTGATTCCTGGCACTAGTGACGTGGAGAGATGAACATCCCATGATGTCATCACTGGTACTTGCCAAGTGTGATGTACGCCTCTAGCATTCTTCAAGTCTTAGTTATTTAAATCTGATGGTCAGCGTCTTTTCAGTCTTTGGTATTACTTCGTGATTAAGTTCTATCATAGAACATTGTTCTTTTTCAAGGGTAAAAGTTAAATGATTTTATTTAGAACCATTTACTTTTATCCTTCATTTCTTTAACCACAGCTCTAGTGTTCTTAAATGTTCTTGGAGATTTTGTGTGATTGGTCATTAGGGGCCGATATTATGGCAGTGTCATCTGCAAAGGTACCAGTGGTTATATGCCTTGTATACACCCTAGGTCGGTTGTATACACAATACAGGTGTGGTCCGGGAATGCTTTCATGTGGCACTCCAGAATAAATTGAAAAGTTTTTAGAGATGGCTACATTTACCTTTGTTTAAAATTCTTGTTGACTTAAGTACAATTTAATTGGGACATATTCTTTTCTTGAATAATTTGTGCTAGTTCTTTTCCTTCAGCCGTTATAACTTTTTTTCATTGCAGGATGACATTTCTTGAACTAAAATTGATTCTAATTTTTTTATAAATATGCACAATAACTGAAATAATGACTTTATTCTATTTAGTTGTTCCACACTGAATAATACTTACAGAAATTTTGATTATTTAAAAATTAATGGGTTTAAAAAAAGATTTATATTTTATGTAATGAAACACATTCCTTTTCTTTGATAAAAGCCCGCACAGTTCTTTTCTTTACAGTTAAATTGTTTTGTTGTAAAATTAATTTTAACGAATCCAAATAAATTGTTTTTTTAATATCACGTTGCATGAATAAAGAAATAATTCTCGTATTAGTCAATTAGACCAAAATAGATCTCTTTTGTGTTTAAGATTTACAGAAATATAGCTATAGTCGATTATCGAATATCATTTCAATTTCCATTGGCAGCAACTTTAAAACAAAAATGAAAAATACCTTGACTGTACGGGTTTACATTTATGTGTATATCTTAACTACTATATGAGTGTTAGTTAAAAGCGCAAAAAAAAATGTGTACCTCTGTTTTTATAGTCGCACAAGTGCTTCACCAGCAGTCACCAGGCAACAAGCCTTCCCCAGAAATACTTCATCGAGGAGCACCTTTCACTCGGGACAAACAAGACCCAGGGCGACGTACGCCCAAGGAGCTCCCGGAGATTCTCCCCATACAAGACCCTCGTTTTTTTCAAAGTTCAGCTTGAAGGGTTTCACGAAAAGGTGAGTAGTCATATTTTAAATTAGTACGTAGATAAATTGTCGGTTGGATAGTGTAATTACTGAACTGAATTAAAAATTAACCATATAACCGATATTAATATACTTGTAAATGATTATATTAAAATTATTTAACAATAATTAGAATATTGAGAATATAAAGTGAACAAAAAACAGTTTAAAAAAAACACATTTTCTACTTTTTATATTTATTTCTATTTGCCATTATTAAGATTTTTATACATTTACTATTACATCGTCAAATTGAATACTTTTGGTTTATATCTTACACTATCCGAATACAAATGCCAATTCGTTTTAAGCTTACACCGCTTTTTTTGCATAGCACACTAATGCTCGTTGCACACTCGACGGATTTTGTCCGTTGCGGTAAATTTAACTTCGTCACTGTTTCATAAATCCGCTGTGTGTGTCCAAGGAGCATAACAGTACCTTATCCTACTTGCTTAAATCTTGTTGCTCGATACGTGCTTTTTTTATACATAGTTAAGTCAGAAATATAAATTTGATTTTGTTTGTAAATATGCTTTAATGGTTACTGATATATACTTGCCGTTGTAATTCTTAACCAGCTGGGATTGTTAAACAATAAATCTGCAAAAATCTAAGATAATCAAATATAGTGAAAGAAGACAACAAATCAATGAAAATCTATTTACTAGAACTGCATTATAACTAATTTTTTTAAGTTTCAATTCCAATATTCGTTTATTTATTTGGTTATCACCGATTTTGAAGACTGTTGATCCAGTTATTTATCAGTCAAACGACACAGAAGTTTGATCTGAAACGCAACTATTTTTTTTAATACTTTCTATTATTTAATTGTGGTTTCCCATATTATTTTTCGTTTATTTAGGAAATGATCGGAAAAGTAAGCAAAATCAAAATATTACAAAAAAATCTTTATTTGAGAAGTTTCGATTTAATATAAAATTATTTCCAGCTAACAGAAATAACAGCGTGACAATACAGTTTATAGGTTTTATAAAATTCACTGTTGGGTCCGTTAAACGATGGTATCAATAATATATACAATAGTAGATACCAACAAAATACCATCTCCGTCAAACTTTCACTATGGTCGGGGAGTCGGGGGTTTTCATTTGGACTTTGGATGGAATTTGACAAAACTGGGCTTAAAAGAAAGTGATCTGAGTTAAGTTGTGTACACGTACTACTCAATTAGAAATAAAGTTATATATATAATTGAAGTGAATGAAAAGAGTTTTAATTACTTACTCGTCTGGTAAATACAATAGGATAAAATCCACAAGACATTGTACAAACAATTATTTAAACAGATAACATATTAAATACACTGTTTTTTGTCTTGAATTGACATTAGACATAGACATAAAACATTGCCAAGTAAAATTCTGGTGACCACAGTACAATAAGGTTCTCAGTGGTGAGCAAAGAACTATGATAATAGATAGATAGACATAATTATGGATATTAAACTAGATCGAGAGTCAAATTCAAGGTGAACGGAGCTGAAAGAACTAACTATCCATACAACTAGTCTTAGGACCTTAGTTTTTTCAGTTCCGTTTACCTTGACTTTGACTCTCGATCTAGTTTAATATCCATAATTAGGTCATTATTTATCTAATTTCATAGTTCTTTGTTCACCACTGAGAACCAATTTAAGACCCAAAGAACAGTTTATTTAATGTGTTATCTGTTTAAATAATCGTTTGTACAATGTCTTGCAGATTTTATTCTAGTGTATCTTTATGTATTTACCTGACGATTAAGTAATCAAAACTTCTTTCATTCGCTTCAATTTTTTCAAAAATGTTATTACTTACTTGCAGGTAACGCACTGATGATGGCTTAACAGCTGAAAGCGCTTTGCAATTTTAATAAATTAATTTTACACGAAGTATAACTTTATTTCTAATTAAAAGAAAGGTTTTGATCTAGATAGTAAAACTGTTAAAATTGTGAGAAAAAAATACGTGTGTGTAGTTCACACGCAGTGAAACTTCTGAAAACAAAGCAAATACGGCAACATTTATTGGGAAAATAGTTGAATTTTATTTATTTATCTGTTCCATGTAAATAAAAACTCCCTCAATAATAACACTTTTTCGCGAACAATATTTACATGGTCTGACAGATAAAATTCCCGAAAATATACAAATACAACACGCACAGAGCGTTGTTTTGGTATGAAAAGTTGTGAGAAATATAAATAACATATTTATTTAAAGAGCAGATGTTATTTTAAAATAGCAGATATGTGCGTTAAATTAAAATTCAGTTAAAATTTATTAGTCGATTTAACATTTATTTGGAGGTTATCAAAATTGGGTATTTCTTTATAGAAACGTCACTATAAATATATTTGTCAAAATTTAACATATGATTACATGACAAACAGATGTCATAAAATAAGATTGTATTCAGAATTCAGAGTTGTTTAAAAAATAAAATCAAATTTAAAAATTGTTATCAGGGTGTGTTAAAATATTATTTTATTTTATTCGCGAAAAATTGCCTTTACAATTTTTTGCAGATAACCCGCGAATAACTCGCTCAATGAAAGATAGGTTAGCTTGACGTCTTTAAAAAATCTATACACTTTTTCGCGAACAACAACACTGTCTCTTTGACAGACAAAATTCCCGAAAATATACAAATACAACACGCC
The DNA here is from genome assembly GCA_950111635.1 of Agelastica alni. Classification (NCBI taxonomy): domain Eukaryota; kingdom Metazoa; phylum Arthropoda; class Insecta; order Coleoptera; family Chrysomelidae; genus Agelastica; species Agelastica alni. The sequence continues at coordinate 40,376,380 of OX467708.1, read as the reverse complement.
GCCTGAATGCAGTACACGCAACCAGACAACGATAAATAAAGAAAGGGAGAAGAGCTATACCCGATACCCGAAGGCATGCGAGACACTGCTCCTACTCTATCTGACACAGTGTTTACCCCCACCAATTTCCGTCACACAAAAAGGTTGCGGATCAGAATTTTAAAGGTCTCCCATAAGAAGTTTCACTTTAAAAACTAGGTACGCGTCATGGTTTTTTATTGCAAAATAATTTTGAAAACCACTTTTTTTTCAATTATTTTGCAACATCTTGAGAACCAAAGGTTTTAGCGAAAAACATTGCACAGAAAAGTTTTTCAGCTGATGATGATTTTACGTAAGGAATGAGGATTTAAAAATTAAACAAATTATTTTTCCTGTCGAAAACATGCACTAGTTACAACAGGCGAAAAGCTAAAAGTATAAAAAAAATGTGTAAAAATCGTTTTTATTCAATAAAATTTCGATATTACATAGGTATGAGTATTGTTAACAAAATAAGCTCGGTCCGGTTTGCTTAAAAACAATATGGCGACCTATTGCAAAAATGTTAAGTTAAAACTTTGGAACGCTATACATCCTATCCTTATTTGTGCTTTGTCGACTACAGCAAGGCATTCGACTGTGTAAAACATGGGAGTTCCAAAATATATGATTATTTTGCTTAAAAATCTCTACGACAACAGCTGCGGGAAGGTGAAAGTCAACAACACGCTATCTAAGTCTTTTAGTCCAAAGTGCGGTGTAAGACAGGACTGTATTGTGTCACCGATACTCTTCAATATATACGGAGAGTATATAATGAGAAAAGTTTTGCAAGGCTGGCGAGGGGGATTAACCATAGGAGGAAAAAGAATTACTAACCTTAGATATGCAGATGACACTTAATACTAGCTCGTTCGAAAGAAGAACTCATGGAATTCATGAGAATGTTGGACAGGATCAGCAGAGAACATGGTCTTACATTGAACAAAAAGAAGACGAAAATTATGATAATAGACCGCAACCCTGCCAATGTTAGAGAGATCGATGGTTTTGTCACAAACAAAGGCGGCAGTGATGGAGAAATTAAACGCAGACTGGCCATAGCACCTAACTCAACAATAAAACTAACTCGAATATAGAAAGACTCTGCAATATCTCAACGCAACAAACTGAAATCATTAAACTCCTTGATCTTTCCTATTGCCACATATGCCTCCGAGACCTGGACTTTAAAAATGTCCAATCGAAGAATAATAGATGATTTTGAAATGTGGGCCTACAGAAGAATGCTGCGAATATCATACACAGAACACCGTACTAACGTGTCAATTCTTAAAAAACTAAAAATCACCACGAGGCTATCAACCAGGATAAACCAATTATACCTATGGTATTTTGGACACATTTCAAGAAGAACGAATGGGCTGGAAAAACTTATTGTAGAGGGAAAAATCAATGGTAAAGGTAAACGACCAAAGAGGAAGGTCTCCAACGCGCTGGGTGGAACAAACGAAAGAAATCATTGGTCACGGTCTGCAAGAAGCTTCTCTTGCAGACAGAGAAGGATAAAAAACTACGATCCGAGCAATTGAGACATGATGATGTCACCATACTCTCTCGAGAGTAAAAGAACAAGAGAGAGAGAGAGACATCCTATCGCTGCAAAAGAAAAACCACGCAGAAATCTTTAAGTTGCAAATTGTCATAATTACAGTCACATAAAAATGGTTTTTCGTTGATAACAAATTAAATAATTGATAAATTTTTTTTGAAATTTGGCTTGTTTAAAGATTATTTTAATACCTACTGACTGCAATTGGTTTCATCGGGATCCGTTTGCGACGACAAGACTTACAGCGTTCCAACTTAACAATTTTGCAATATGTCGCCATATTGTTTTTAGGCAACTGGACTGGGCGCATTTTGTTAACAATACTCATACCTATGTAATATCAAAACTTCAATAAATGAAAACGATTTTTACACATATTTTTTAAAACTTATACTTTTTCGCCTTTTTGTAAATTTGACGTATGTTTTCGGCAGGTAAAATGATTTGTTTAATTTTTAAAATCCTCTTTCCGTACGTAAAATCATCCGCTGAACAACTTTCCTGCGCAACGTTTTTCGCTAAAACCTTTGGTTTTCGAGATATTGTAAAATCACTGAAAAAATGTTGTTTTCAAAGTTATTTTGCAATTAAATACCATGACGCTCACCTAGTTTTTTCTTCAATTTTTAATAGTTTACTATGTAGGACAAGAGACCTTTCTTTTAGCCCTTTTTATCATTTTTCCTAAATTGAAGTCAACAAAGCACGATCCATTCGAAATTTTTTGTTAGCAAGATTAATTTATTTGAAAATATAAATTTCTTGTAGATGATGTTAAATAATAATTTCATTACTGATTTTAAGTGCCGATTTGAACTGAATTCATATCGAAAATATTTTATGAAGGTTAAAAAATATTATAAATGGAAATTCTCGTGATCATTAGGGGTTGCTCTTTTCGTTAGTGACAAAATAAAAATAATAAGCGGTACCAAATATCCCATTTCTTCACAGGCGTGCACTATAATTAACTTTTCTTTACCGAAAATCTAATAAAAAAGTACTTTTTTTTAAAGTTGATTGCCCATTTTCAAAACCTATTTGTGCATCGCGTACTTCTTGTGAAATTTTTTTTTAAGTCGACCTTTGCCTTTGTATTATTAACGATTTGTTTAATTCTTTGTCCCTGTACTTTTGAAATGAAACCTCAAGAGCGACGCTTTCTGTTAGATGTTTTCAGTGATGAAATATAAGGTTACTTAATAATTTTCTTTACTCCTTGAGCCTCATCATGAACACTGCAAAACACGTTTTGGATATTCCTGTCGCGTTGAAATTTGCAAGCCATGTTTCGCCCCCTTTTTAATAAATTTAATTACATTAGCAATTACCTCTTGCGTTTTTACAGAGGAGTTCTTCTAATCCATTTTACTTACTTTAAATTTGTATCTTGAATACGACCCTTTAAATATTAATTCATTTCTAGATTAATAACGCCAAAGCTGGAACAAAACTACTTTTATCAAAATGATCATTTTAACGAAATGTATGAATTTGATTTTCCTGAAAATGGTTCAATTATATGATAAGAAACGTTATGAATAAAGATTTTTTTTAAATAAATGCGCATATGATCATTTTCCAAATAATTATTTAAAATTTAATGTATAACATAGTTCTGTAAATACTTATTACTATGGAAAGTAAATGCTTTCGCAATGAATATATAGAAGTAATCTAATTATTAGATGTCTTGTATTTTTAATTGTGTAAACAGCATGAGGACTTTTTACTTATCCATTGATTTTAATGTATTCGGAAGTTTTATTTATTTCATTTTAACAGGCAAGATCTGTTGGAAACGTTTTACTTTCAAAATTGCGTCCGCATGCTGTTTGTATTTTGTTCTGATTTACAAAAAAAATAAGCATTGTTTTATAATAAATTTTATTTGATTTGACTAGAGGTCTTTAATCAGTTTTCAGTTAATTTTTAATACAACCCCATATTTCAATTGATTATTCAAATTTGCTTTATAATAAAATAATGTTGCATTTTATTAACTTGGTTTATACCTAACACTAATTAATGACAACTAAACCTTTTAAAATTGTTGGTTATTAATATATACAAAGGGAACTAGGAAAGTTTTGCAATATGAGGCAATTACGTAGCGCAGGAGACTGAGAGTTAGTGGGATCAGTTGTTTGTCAGCAGTGTTAGTTAAAATGCGTGCTATGGCATCTTGGCCACTAAATGATATTTGGGTGGTTTTGCAGTATAACTTCGCTCATGGTTTAAACATAGATCGGTGCTTGGAAGAAATCACTCTTGCACTAGGTGATGATTGTCCACATCGTACGACTATATTCAGGTGGTACAGAGAATTCTAAAGGGGACGCTGAGAGGACGGGGAGACCACCAACGTCAATTACGAAGAAAAACGTTACTGCTGCGAGAAAAATGCTTGACGAAGACAGAGTGACTTACCACCAGATTGAGAAAACCTTAAGCCTAAATGCACTAGCAAGTTTGTTTTTTTTTTGGTGCCGCGTAGTCTGACTAAAGACCAGATGACGCGACGTGTGAAATGGTGCCAGGACACGCTGAAAATGTTTAATAAGAGACAATCTCAGTATGCGAACAACATCATCATCCCTATCAGTAAATAAGAAAATGATAGCTGTATTTTGAAAATCGAGTGAAATTGGAAAGCGTGTCCTGTTGGATACACAAAAGACAGTCACAGCTAAGTGGTACACTGAACAGCGCCTTTCCAAAGTCCTCGACTCTCTGAAGAACTTCCGACCAAATTCAAGAATGGACACCTGGTTCTTTTATCATGACAACGCTCCAGCTCACCGCATGAAATCCTGCACCGAATATTTGACCACTACAGGCTGAAACTGCTTGATCACACACCTTAGTCTAGACCTGGCACCCTGCGACTTTGCACTGTTCTCCCATGTAAAAATAAAGCTGAAATGGAGACGGTTTTCCATTGATGAGGACTTTTTAAGGACTTGGAACAACGAGTGCTCTATATTTCCTAGTGAGACGTGGCAGATATGGTTTAAGGATTGGTTTCGGAGGATGGAGAAATGTATTGCCTGTGGTGGAAATTATGTCGAAAAAATTGAAATAAATTGAACTGTGTTGCAAAACTTTCCTAGTTTCATTCGTATATATGTATATATTTATTTGTCATCATTTCTATGACAATATATCTCATTTTCTTGAAATGTCTCCATCAGTCGTCAATTTTTTTGAAACCTAATTGGAATATAAACAATAGTTTTATTTTTTTTAACATAACCATCAAAGCATTCAAAAATAAACTATTACAGACAGTACAGTAGCTTTATTATAACACAGATTAATGACATTTTAGTGGCGGTTTCCACTTGAATCAAACAAACCAAAAAAAAAGTAATAATTCTCGTAAACATGTAGATATTATATGCATACATGTTTTCATCAATTTTTGTGATCAATTATTTTATGCAAAAATTCTGTTGTCTGGAAAATAATGTGTTAACAAATATATACTTGTACTGTGTTTATTCTTGTACCGTCATTACAATGTGTTACATCGTTGCATTTAGTTTATTGTAACTTATGAAATGAACATGAGCTAATTAATTAATTTTTGTTTATTTGAATTCACACAAAAATGTTTTAATTTACGCCAAAAGCTGTGAACCTATTTACGAAACAGATAATACAGCAAATATTGCCAACTAGCTATCCTTAGAGTGCTCAGACACAGGCTGCTATTATATAGGAGAATTTTCATTTTCGCACTTGTAGCTTTGTATTTCATGAGTAAACAACCTAACGATAATAATTTCAATGGCGTCTATTTTTTAATCGAGAAAATTTGGTAACTTTTTTAGACATCAAAGCAGTAGACATTATTCGTTAAAATAACAGATATAATAACGTAGTTATAAAAAACCTCCCTTTTTGTTTGATTAGACCAGTGTAGAAGGATAAAATATGCATTAACATTTTACAAAAATACCTATTAATCCTGTGAACATTCGATACATCTGTAAAAAGTATTTTTGTCAACTGTTACATATTAAATTGCTTATAATAAGTACTAGATGTTGAGTACCGCCAGTTAGGTATAGTCTTATCGTTTTAACATTGCAGTTGTTTTTAAAATAGTTACTACTTGACTACATCTTTTAACTGCAAAATTTGGCTCTGTACAAACTCTTATATTTTGGCCATATTTATATTGTTGCAATATCGGCTGTGGCGAAACAAATGTACTAACCACGTTGTAGAGATAGTTATTAATTTAAACTTATATACGCCAAGCTTTATATAGTAAAAATATTTTTTTAGAACATTAAGTCGAAATCACATTACGTTTAATTAAATATTGTGGCTATGAAATACTAATTATTTGTATCGAAAATATTAGTGCATCAATTAGAATTATCATGTTTTGTAATAAGCTACCGCAATGTACTGTTCATTTTGTGCATCTGTCTATTTTGATGTAATGCTTTGTAATGACTGTTTATTTCTTTTTTTTGGGATATGTGTATGCGAGTGGTTCGTCCCTTGAAAATCTGCAAAACTTCCTTCAGTATTTAAAGATTAAAAAATATTTGAAAATTGACCTGGTGTTTCTCGTTCAGGAGGAGAGAGATTTCGGGGGACGTACCACCGCACCAAGAAGCTCCTCCTCCAGAGTAAGCATCATGACCTATCTCCCAAGTCTTCCCTGGATCCGTAGATGAGCTAGCACGAATACTCAACAAGAGTAAAGAAGGTTTGGATAAAGACTAAAGAAGAGCTTAGAAAAGTGATATTAGATTAGTTTTTTTCAGTGTCAGCTTCATGAACGTTTTTTCTGAAGAATTGTATATATCAATTTTTAACTTTCTGACAATGAAATTAATCGAAATTGTTGGTGTTTATCATCAGCTTCAATACCAAAAAAAATAGTTGCAACATTTATTGGTAATTGCTCCCTCAATAATTATCATTAACAAAGAATTAACTGTTTATTTAAAAAAGTTAAATGGGAAATTAGTATTTACAATATTTATAACTTTCTTATGAATTATTTAAAGGGCAAATGTTCCCTATCACCTAGTTTTTTTTTTGTTAAGAAAAGTATAATTTTCACTTAAGTTGATACTAAATATTTATTAACTGCACCTGCGAAACTGGGATAACATTTCTTGGTATTTTTTTAACTTACAATAAGTTATTTTTTTATAACTAAAAAAAGGCCATCGTTATACAAATTTTAATGGTCAACATGATATATACCAAATTTCAGAATAAAGCAGTTCATTTGTAACATAATGTTGATTAAAAGTCGTTTATTAAAAGTAGCTATAAATTATTTTATTATTATTTTTTCGCATTAATTAATTTGCAGCTAATTATTTTAGAGCTTTCTATCAAACATTTAATCTAAGTTGTAATTTTTCATTAAAAAACTTAATTATAGAGAAAAACGAATAGTCATAAATTTTATAATATAATCACAGTTCTACATAATGTCACTTTTAAAACATGTATACTCTGACAGGAATAACATAAGCCACGTTGTCATATCTTAAAGGACCAATGTAATTATGATTACATAAAGTATTTTATTAACAAATGGATACAAAATCGATAATTTTTTATATATTTATATATATACATATATCTGTTATCTATTTATGTTATTTAAATTCTAACTGTAATCATATCAGGAAATGCAGAAAGAAATTTTATCATTATCATTAAGACCAGAACAATTAGGTATAAAAGATCATTAATAAAAAACTGTATATTTTTTTTTCATGAAATTTATAACTTGAGTTGATGTTTGTTTCATATTTGTCTGAAGAAAAATAAATAATTATATAAATTTGTATACGACCATCTACGATTCAAGTAACAGCTATTTTATTTTGCAACAGTCGATAATTGGTTTATTTATGATTAATTTAACGAAAACACTGTAAATAAGGAATTATATTATTAAATTAACGCAAACATTAAAAACTATAAATAAAAGTATTTGGCAACGTTTAACAGCTTGACTACGGATTTAATGCTGTAAGATCCAAGTATTCACTTCGATGTGTTTGAGCGAACTGAGCTTTCTTCCTCTCCCTGGCATTTTGCCATTGCGCATAAACCTTCGCGGCTTCAGCTACTTCAGTCCGAGTTGTAAATTTTATAATAGTTAAATCTATTGTTTAAAAACCACTAATATAATCTATCACAGTTCTACATGATGAGATTTAAATTTAAAACATGTACTAAGGTTTATTTTTTTATGTATGAAAAAAGTTTTTTTAACAAATGATAAAATGGCTATTATTGGCTATTAAAATATGCGTATGCTTTTTCTGATTTCCAATTTTGTAACAATATCTAAGAAAGAAAGTTTTAATAAACGTCTTTTATCAACTCCCAGCATAAATAAACAGTATATTCCCACTTCGATATTATGGAGTATTGTATGTAATCCAGTTCAACAATCGAGCAGATATCTGAGCATTTCGTTTATCCATTCTAATAAAATTACCCTTTAATAGATTTACTTCTTCATTGATTTATAATTTTTTTTAATATTTACGATTAATAGATTAAAAATTAAAGAAATTTGACTAAATAACCGTAAAATAACTACTAATTGGTTAGTCATTTTCTTTTTTTCTTGAAATTGGCAGAACTTTTATGGAACGTTTTATTGGCAAAGTACTATTAATAAAAAAGTTTAAATGAATAAATTGAGTGTACAAATTAAAAATCGAAGTAGCTCATTTGGAATATACTGTATACTAGCTATAGATTGTAATGTTTCCTTTACAACATATAAAAAAACTTACATGTAAAGTAGGCGTATCGTTTTAATTTTTTTCGTTGTAAAAAAATTAAATTGTGACTTTCCAATTTGCCAAAACAGTGTTGGATTTTTTTTTCGTTATTTTTTATATATCTTATATTGTTTGTTAAAAATTTTTTTTTATGTTCTGTTTAATCCTTAAGGTTTACCTGCTAGATTCTTATGTTTCTGCAGAAAATTAAAAACCTACTTAACATGAAAAAATCTGCTATGAATGCATTGAAAAGTAAAAATTTAGGTTGTTATGTCTTAAAACACTTTTAGCCTATCAAACAAATCTTTATTATAAATATATGTCCTAGTTTCAAAATGTACCCATTTATTTATATTTATTATTTTGTTTTTTTATGGTATATACTTATTGCATAAAATCATTAAATGTATTTTGAGCCATACACAGCCTTATTTTAGGAAAAATCAATATCAATTTATCATCAAATTAATTTTCTCTTAGATTTATTTATTCTTGTATGACACAAATAATATTAAAACAAATTTGGTCTTTACTTGGAATAAAATATACTTTTGTTGTTCTAATTGTAAAATGTTTTCGTATATTCTGTGTGAATTATACTTTAAACAAGTTTATTAGAATAAAATGTATGAAGTAAGCCAAGTCCTTAAATAATCAAAAATATTAAAAAAAAAAGAGGTTTGTCGTAGTATTTTTAGGATTTGGCATCGTGTTAAGATAAATTATTATTGTACGATTTTGAGTTACAATAGCATTGCTGTATTTGTCATTTATTGATAATGCTTCTGTTGCAGCGCAGTCTTTTCCATATGGATTTTTAATAATTAAATTAGTGTTCAAAGCATTATAAACAGTGTCAAATCTTTTAAAATTGTGAAAAATATTATTTTCAAAGTTTGTCTGTTTGAATTTTTGTAGTTTTAGTCTTTCTATGTATAGGATCTCACTTATAATTTAACGTACAGTTTTCTATATTATGTAGTATTTTTGCCCTTGCTAAAGAATCAAATTCATCAAAGGTAATTTATTTTGCATTTATATAGGTTATTTCACACCTCCTTGCCCAATGATTATAGGATTATTCACAATATTATGCTAAACATGTAAAGCGATTAAACAAAATATTTAAAATAGTTGTGAGTATAGATAATATCCAGCAACATTTAAAGATTTGTCTGTTATATCAATTCAGTGATCTTAAGCAGTCAGAGGTCTGAGGTAACATATACTGGTAATTTAAGACCAAAGTATTATTAACAATGTTCTTTATTTCTTTTATTGTATATTAGACTGTTGAATAATGTATATGACTTTATATGGTTAATATAAACAGTATGAACCATTAGTAGCTATTATTTCAAGCACAACTTTCTTTAAGGGTGAACTTCCGCCAATTTTTACTTGATAGTATTTATAATGGTATTATTAAAACTATTAATAAATTTGATCACTACGTATTTCAATATAATTTTTACAAAATTTGCTTAAATAGCTTATCTTGTGAATATGTTGGTCATTTTAATTGGATGTCAATGTTGGTTAGGCTTATATACATACATATAGTCACGCCTTTCTCCCGTAGGGGTAGACAGAGACCACTACAGCTATGTTACTCTTGAACTGGCCTTTTTTCAAAACAGTGTCGAGATATGTTCGCCGAGGTCGACCTCTACGGACTTCCGTCTATTCACAATCGCCTTAAAAATCTGTTTCGTCAATCTTCTTTTATCCATCCTCTCTACGTGTCCAAACCATCTAAGCATTCCTTTATCTATCTTTGTTTCCACATCTTCTTTCACACCACAGCTTTGTTCCCTTATCTAACTATTCTTCATTTTATTTAACCGAGTAACTCTGGCTATACTTCTCAGACTACTTATCTCCGCAGCATTAATCTTATTTTAATGCTTCTTCTGCCAAACCCAACATTCCCTACCATACATAATTGAAGGGACCAGCACTCTTCTATGCACAACCAGACGTGCCTTTTTTGACACGTTCTGGCTGCTCATAAAGTTATACAGGTCCCCATTTATTTGTTTCCCTGCCAACATCTTTCGCTCAGTCACAGTCATACTTTCCGTCTCTAGTAAACTTAGATATCATTTAAATGATGGTAAGTCATAGATTATATTTAAATATCTCTAAAAATCTTGCGACAATTTTTGAAGTGAAACTTCTATGCGCGCGCTGGGTGTAAAAAGTCGCGTCACACGAGCTAGCGAGACGAAAATATGTAACGATTGTAAAAATAACGCGCATGCGCGTTCTGTTGTAGAGGAGAGGAGACGCGTAGCATAGAAATACTTAGCAACGTGACGTCTATTTCAGTGTAGTCCACGTATTTGTCAAAATAACAATTGCAAAATATTGTTGATTTGGTATTATTATTTACTTTTAATATTTTAGCCGTTTAAACGTTAGAAGTTTCACTTCGAATATGCGCACGTAGTGCACACATCTTTTTTTATAGAAAAGTACAATTAGTGAATTTTCGAATGTATATAGGCTTTAAATGTAAAAGCAGTGCATAATGTTTAACAATTTTAGTTGCAGCAGTATTAATATTGGTTAAGGATAGATTGATGTTAACAATTTCCAATTAATTATTTTCGTAGATTTAAAATTTGAATATTATTAAATTTACAAAAAAATTATTGCTTAACAAAACACGTGTAGCTAAATCGCATGTTAAATGCGGTGTCCCCTTCACTTTTAACCAAAATAATATAAATATTTAATAATATTTTTCTATTTTAATGTTTAGGAAGTTCGCTCTTAATATTCGCACACGCAATGCTCTGTTTACAATTAAACATGTATTTTTTGGCTTAACTGCGTCTAGAAATTTGGGAGTAACACCTGCACATTGGATTCAAGAGGGCTTAAAATATATTTTTATTTTGTTTTCTATAATATTTGTTTCCTTTTTTTAGTGATAGAAGTCATCTTGAATCTAACCAAACCGGTCATCAAAACAGAGCTTTGTGAGTACCTTTTTTTCTTTTTGTATACGTTTATTTTAGTAAATACGTGCATTTATGCGAAAGTTTATTTAGTGATCAACTACAGTTTTCTGATTATTATCCAATTAAGAAAAAAAACTATTAATTGAATACTTAAATCTAATCAGGTCAATTTAAATGCCTAATAAAGTGGTTTAAACACAAAAAAGGATAAAAAGTAAAAAGATTTTTTTTCTTTTATAAAACTTATTGAATTATTTGTGTTATTTGGCACCAAGTAGATGCAAAAAACGTTTACATTTTTTAATTACAGTCAGCGAGTTTTTACGACGAGATAATGTCTGTTTAAACAATCGATACTGGTTGAAACATATACAGAGATTGTGAAATTAAAAAAGCAATTATTAGCTCTTATAAATATCAAATAATAGTTTACTATATTTTTTATTTACTTAATATTTTCTTCACAAGCTCATTTATTAATGTTTAATGTTTAATTATATGTTTTATTGAAATTCGAGCTTTTCTTGTAATTTGTTATTTTAAACTATTGTAGTTTTTTTTAAACATCTTAAAACTAAAAAAAAGTCTGATGATAAAATTAATGAAGATGCAAACAATCTTTTTGTGGAAAATCAAAAAAATCTGTTAATGAAAATAATCAATATCATGCATTCGTTTATCATGCTAAAACACTAACGTTGCATTTAGAACAATTATAATAAACTTACGTTTTTTTTTTAATTTAAAGAATAAAATTTAAACTGCATCAATTTTTCATCACTAATATTCATTGTCTTCTATCATTTTGTTTAATTTTTATTTTCAGAGCTTTAGAACCAGGTCAACAAGTTAAACATGGCAACTCACCTTTACCTACAGTGGGGTAAGTTTAAAATAAACATTCTGAACATTTTTTCTCCAGTTAATTTTTTTTTAGAATACATCTTTTAAATAATGTAAGCACAGGTACAGTGCAACTGAAGTAGCTTGGCGGGCGACTAACCTCTAAAATAACAAATATTCGGCTGAATATCCTTCACATTCGTAAACTTCTTCCTCCGATTGTACTTGAGACTCACGATTACTAAAAATTTCGTCGTCGCCTATCGTATCGTTATTGGAATGTTTTCGTTGTGCGCAGATTTGTGTGTTCTTCGTCCGCCAAGCTACTTCTGTTGCACTGTACATGATCATTTATTTTAATTTTAACAAAGGTTTGATTGATATAATTTTAATATTTAAGTTACATGATTATTTTTGTTATGAACTTTTTCACGACATTGATTAATCTATTTATGTATGCCCTTATCTACTTTCGAGCTCTTTTTTTATTGCTTCAAAGATTTTACTTAAAATCCTTCACATATCTGGCAGTTTTTGATTACTAATCCCTTACAGCGAGACACTATGTGCGTCATTATTGTCAAGTGCTTGTTAAAACTACAATGCATTGAATTGGTCTAATTAATATATCTGCCTGTTGAAAAGTGCTTGGTAAATTTTGGCATGTCATAAAAAAAATAAAATGTAATAAAAATTTATTTGTAATTGGAGAAAAATATTCAAAATGCGCTAGCATCTTTTTTAAACTTCTATTTTCTTTACCATTGAAGGTTTGTAGCGGCCATTTTATTTTTAATATTACTTTTCCATAAAATTTACACATCATCCTTAACTTAGCAAGTTTAGTTTTTTGATTTTTATGATTTTTAAACCAAAGGTTGTGGTGTTGCAATAATCTAAAATGTTCATTTATGCTTTTTTATTCATTCAATTACATGTTTTTACCAGTTAAAAAAAAATGTGTGCTTAAATTGTACAACGCAATTAAATACATTATGTATAGTGTTTGCGTTTACAATTTTTTAGTTTTATTTTGGTTTGAATTAAAAATGTGTCGTGGTGACAACTGTTGCTTTATGCATTTTTAAAAATAATCTTTTATCTCAAAAGAACACTATTATTTTTATTCAATATTAAAAGTAACTAAATAAAAAATATTCACTAACAAATTAGTAGTTAAAAGTACCTATTCTTTTTATTTTTGTAATTTTTATCTTTCTTTTGTATTGAATCCTGGTAGTCAAAGAATAAATTATTTAAAATAAAAACTTATTATCAATAAGTGGTTCATTAAGTGGTTTATAATTATTTATTGGTAAGTAAAAATTATATTTTCAGAGTACAAGGCACCCCTAACGAAGACCACGTTAAGCCACGATCACTGAGGTTCACTTGGTCGATGAAAACAACTTCTAGTAGAGACCCTGCCGAAATAATGGCCGAGATTCGAAAAGTATTGGATGCCAACAATTGCGATTATGAACAACGTGAACGTTTTCTTTTGCTATGTGTGCATGGGGATCCTAACACTGATAGCCTGGTGCAATGGGAGATAGAAGTATGCAAGCTTCCACGTTTGTCCTTGAATGGAGTGAGATTCAAGAGAATTTCAGGTTTGTATTAAAAGCAAATTAAATTTAATATTGTAGTAATCTGTAGAAAATTTTCCAAAAGGAAACTTGCAACTGTAATAAGTTGTGTTATGTATTTATGTAAAAGGAGAGGAATGCGTATTAAAGAGATGAAAGGAATACTTTAAAAGTTTATTTGAGAAAGAGGATACACAAGTACAGGCCCCATTCGGAGACATTAGTGAAAGTTGCAATGAAAGTGAAATTACTACGACAGAAATTGTTGAAGCGTTGAACAGTATGAAATCGGGTAAAGCTGCTGGGTATGACAGGATACAGTTAAAATGATGAAGGCTGGACAAAACGTGGTAGCTAGTCTACTGAACCGCCTTTTTAACCTTTGTTGGAGGAGTGGTAGCGTACCAGATGACTGGTGCAAGGCTGTTATAGTGCCGCATTACAAGGGAAAAGGTTCGCAGCAGAACTGTAAGAACTACCGAAATATTAGTTTACTCAGTATAGTCGGCAAAGTGTATGCAAAGATATTGATTAAAAGAGTTACGAATGAAACTGAGAAGATAATATGGGATGTGCAAGCAGGATTTAGAAGAGTAAGGAGATGTATGGATCAGGTCTTTTCATTACGAGGTATAGTTGAAAAATTCTTGGCTAGAAGTCAGAAGGTCTATTGCGTGGTGAGGAGTGAATTGTGGTTGACATTGTCTATGTATGGGGTGAGCGGTAGTTTAATACGAGCACTGAAATCACTTTATGACGATTCCACTGCTTGAGTCACGATAAACGGAGCTTGTACGGACTAGTTTAACATCGAAAAATGTGTGAGACAGGGATGTGTGGCTTCGCCATGGCTGTTAAACTTATATAGACGTTTGTTTAAAAGATTTGAAAGAGAGTGCTTATGGATTGAAAATGAATTATTTGATCGTCAAATGCCTTCTTTCCTCCGATGATCAAGTCATATTAGCGTCATCTGAAGAGGAGTTGCAGGCGATGGTTAATGTTATGCATGATGTCCTGCAAATCAAAGGGAAGAAAATAAATGTAATCAAAACGAAAGTAATGGTTTTTGAAAGGAAAGAAAACATAACAAACTGTGAAGTTTTGATTGAGGGAGAAAGAGTGAAACAAGTAAATAAATTTGTGTACTTGGGTTCAAAGTTTACAAGAGATGGAAAGTATGAATGACAGTGACATTGAGCGAAGGGTGTTGGCAGGAAAACAGATGAATGGGGCACTGCATAGCTTTGTGAACAGCGAGAAAGTGTCAAAAAAGGCACGTCTGGCTGTGCATAGGGGTGTGTTGTTCCTACACTTATGTATGGTAGTGAATGTTGGATTTGGCAGAAGCATAAAAATAGGATTAATGCTGCGGAGATGAGTAGTTTGAAAAGTATAGCCGAAGTGACTCGGTTGGATAAAGTAAAAAATGGTGAGATAAGAGAACGCTGTGGTGTAAAAGAAAATGTGGTTACAAAGATAGATAAAGGAATGTTTAGTTGGTTTTGACACGTAGAAAGGATGGATGAAGGAAGATGACGAAACAAATTTATAAGGCGAATGAGAATGGACAAGTCGGTAGAGGTCGACCTCGGCGAACATATCTCGATCAGATCAACATTGTTTTGAAAAAAGGCAAGGTCAAGAGTACCAACAACCGACGAGCATGCATGAGAGCACTGATAAATGTAGAGGAAGCAAAAGATGTGTGTAAGAACCGTAGCAAGTGAAATGAAGTGGTCTCTGTCTACCCCTACGAGAAAAATGCGTGACTATATGTATATGTATGTATTTAGACTTAAAATGATACTACTTTTGGATCATTAAACGCATTTATTTACTAACAAATACAACTTGATGGCACAGATTCAAAACATAAATTATGAATCTATCGTGCTCGATTCTCTTATTGACATCTGATATTTGTAAATTTACATATATTTTTTATAAGAGTACGTTCACGAACTGATAATAGAACTTATGTACTAACTCTACAAGATGATTAATATTAATATATTTATGGATATCCGTTTTATTGTAAATTTTTTTTAAAATAGTTTCATCATTGAAAGGCACACTTCCAACGTCCCCCTTGTACTTTAAACAGAAACGCATACTGTTTTGTTACCGTCACGTAGGTTCTTTGGTAATCGTTGTTTTGTAATCTCACTCCGTCAAATTTAGTCACGTGATGATTGAAGATGAAAATAGCAATTCGTAATTTTCGTCCTCCGTCGTTTTTTTTTAATTATTTTTCGTTCTCTTTAAGTTTAGTCATTTTAAACAAATAATAGTGCATTACCTATTATGATTAACCTTTTTTCTGGTTACTTAAAGCTAAAATAAAATTTTTTAATTTATTTGCAGGTACCAGTATTGGTTTTAAAAATATTGCTAGCAAGATAGCAAATGAACTGAAGCTGTGACTGCTTGTCAAAGAGCCGGATATAGCCAGCAACGAGCCAACGTAGAAAAAATTGCGAGCAGTGTGTGTGTAGCGACTTCCATCTCAATTTCTTAGTGTTCGAAAAAAAAATGTGTACCAGCTGACTATTTGGTATAAGAGTTTCGGCCTTTTAAGTTTTAAACATCTCTAAAAGACAGAATGTCCTACTGAAAAGTACCTCGTAATACAGATTTTAACATATAACAAAAACTGAGATAATACACCAAATTTTATGTACACGTTCCGAGAGTGTACATTAAAACTTTGCTTCAATACTTAGATGGGATTATCAAATACACAGAACATTTAATAAATATATTGTTGGTAGTTGACAATATTTGTTCTAAATACCGAAATTATTTATACCAAAATCGGATAAAAATACTTTTTATTTTTATATTTATACTTCTTTATTGTTATATTTCCACACTGTGATATATTTCGGTGGGACATTCTGTATAAGAAAAACACCAATCTGGCTTCAGTCTCACTATATTTTTCGAATATCGCTCTACAAATTTAGTTGATAAGATTAAATTCAGACTCTTTGCTTGTGATATGTGGGATTGATTGAAGAAAGTACGAAAATCTACACAAAAACCATATACAGGGTGTATTAAAATATATATTACATTTCTACAATCACTTGGCACTTGTTAAATTACCCCAAACATAATTATTTAATCAAAATTATTTGTAATTCGATCATTTTAAAATGCATCTAATACTTCTATATTTAAAAAATGATCTGTCGTAGCACCCAGTTTTAAAAAGTAATCACTTATGTGAGACGATTACAGTGAGAATAAAGCACTTATTGGTATTAACTTCCTGAATGAGAGATAAATAATTGTAATAGATATTGGTTCCGTTCATGTCTTGTAAATGCCCTGTATATGCACGCATTGTAGACCTCTCGTCCTTTATTTGTTTCTCCAATACAATACTTTCAACGATTATTTAATTTAAAATGTGGATTGACATTAGCAGTACTTTCTTAGCATTATGTTTAATTAATTATTTCGGAATTATAAAACGTATTATTTTATATTGATTCATAAATATTTATTGTATTTAGTTTCTTTAAATTTTTTGCCTTTACTTAATTTTTTGTTTTTTTTTTGAGTTTTTACGCAAAAATAGTGTGCACCGATTTGCATCTTGTGATTTCTGAGATGGCCAAATAACTTTTGAAGTCGATCAATTCAAATTTGTAAGCACTAAAATAAATAATTCATATGCATGTCTTTAAAATAATCACCGCAAAATACATTATAGTCGATGACCATATTTAAAAACTGCAATTACAAAGTAACATGATGAAGGACTCGCGTAATATAAATGACTTAAAAATGAATTGGTCATACAATTCCTATGCTCAATTTGTTCATTTTGGGGTGATATTAATACAAAACTAAGTAAGTACAATAAATTGTGAAAAAATAGTATTCAATTCGTTGTCGACAGACACACACACACACGTGATGAATTATTCAATTTAACACTGGAATTGAAGTAATAGAAATAATAAAATTTAATTAAAAGATATTAAATCGAGAAAGATATACCTTATAGGGTTTTTTCGTTTTACAATTTTGAATTAATCGTCATGTCCCTGCCGATCTCATTTAAACTTATAATCAATCGACTTGAGGAGTCCTTGAGCTTATAATTTTTTATGTGATTTAGTTAATTAGTGCAAATCCCTGAGTCACAAAAGAAATGGACATTTTAGTGGTGCGTCAGCACTAGAAATACTTTTTTCAAATTTGTATATATTGTATGAAAGTTGTATGTAAGACTGAATGTTTTAAGTTATAAAAATGTAATATTTTAAACAAACTTCATACTACAAGAAACACATTTTGTTCCAAAAGTAATTAAATGCCTTAATATTTTCTTTGTTGATTACGTTATGAAAGAATCATTGAGGGTAACGGTTGGACATGTTTGTCAGTACAATTTGGAAAATTATTTGTAGAAATTGCGGTATTTCATTAAATATACCGAGTGGATTCGTATAATAATAAAATTTTAATCGCCACGATGCCTAAACTCAAGCGTGGCAATAGTTCTAAAATATTGTCCGTTCTTAAAATATATCGTTATTTTTTCCTTCATTTATTTTATGCATTAAACCTAATTTAAAGGAAAAATATAGTGATATGAAATTGTTCTTTAAGTTAAAAAAATAAACTCGAGTCCTTTAAAAAATATAATAAAAATTCATTTTTAATGTGAAACATCTAATGCCGCAGGTGGAAATTAAAGCGGCTGCTGACATGGCGACCAACTCTCTTCCGTCCGACCCAAAATACCTTGGCAAATCTTGGCTGTAGTAACAAAAAAATGAGATCTTAACGAAAAATAAAGAAAATTACTGATTATCAAAAATAATGCCTTTTTTAAATTTTTATAAGTTATTGTTTTCGTTTGAAATTGTTGTCACAAAATTACAATACTTCAGCATCAAAGAAAATGTAGCATTATATAAATTGATATTCAGCGGTAGTATTTAGTTTTTTTAGTAACCCATGCATATTTTCTATAAAAAATAGTTTCGATGTTTCACATCTGCCAGGCGTCCCGCGACGGCTCATTTTCTTACGTTCTTCACTGTAAAACACAAATGTTTATTTTTTGTTCAATTAGATTTCAAAATAATTCTCGTTGGCGTAGCTTATATATACTTTATTGTGATTTTTTTTTTTTTTGTTAAACCAAACTATAGATATATTTTGTGGCACAGTATCGTACTTTACATTGTTAAATGCAATTTTTTGTTTATCTTTTTTAATTAGTAGTTAAAACATATATTTTGGCATTAATTTAACTTTTGGCTACAGTGTATAAAAAATAAACTTGGAAATACGTTTTTTCTTCACAAACTTCGAATTTTAATCGTTTTTTTTATATTTATTTTTTGTTTGATTTTAAATAATTTTTTGTAATCAAATAGTTTTTTACAAAACTTGTCAATCTCTAATAACATCTGAATGTTTTTAAAATATTGTATGCCGAACCTGTTTAAGCTAATACTAATCAAAAGCACCCAATCATTGTTTGTGTTAATAAAGCTTCAGGAACACACAGATTTGCTTAAAAAATTCAACAACAGAATATCATCGCCAAAAAATCCAAAACTAACAATTAAAATGTATTTTCCAAGTTTTATTTTTATGGTACAAAAATTTCTTGTAGTATTACTGCATTTGCATTTATCAGGTTGACAAAAATAGACATTCATTTGGCAGAAACTAGGCTGGAGTTTTTAAAAAGTACCTAGATGGTTTAAGGAAAAAACACAACGTGTATCACAATAATTTATGTGGTACTACTGTATTTGCTACAATGTAATATTTAGATACAACGGTTGTAATGCACTTCTTTAATAAGTAACAAGATTTTGTTAAAATTTAAACATGATAGTTGATATCTGTCAATTAAAGCACTTGGCTTATGACTACAAAGAAATTTCAAAATTACCAACATTATCTTAATTGGAATGAAAGCATTACAATTTATAAAGAAGTAGTAACTACATTGTATACAATACATTTACTGAAATGAAACGAAACACTTCAAATTGAATTATTATGTATGTATATGATAAATCAAATGTAAGCCATTTTCTTAGTCGGTCACAAATAAAATAAAAGTTATAACTGTACATAGATCAAAAAAAATACATCAGAATGAGCTAATACTGTGATGTATCGGAAAATATTTTCTCTTAAAAACTTTATTGGCAATGTATTTCATAACGGTTGTTAACAATAATATACAATATTTTAAACAGAATTTAATATTTACATATTTTAAAATCTCAAACTACGTGGAGGAGTTATTTTCCGTTCTTGGAAAAGTAACCTAATGTTAAATAACTTTTAATGTTGCAAATAACAGTTTTCAACTATTATTGTAGTATTTGAATCAAAAAAGTTTTTTATTATTAGGATATTTCTCTATTACTTCACTCTGTATTACATTCTGTATATAATAACAAATATATATATTAGAATATGCAATAATTTCAATATAAATTCTAAATTTCCTTATTCATAAAGTTATAAACTGGATTTTTTTGTGAAATTTGTATTTTTTCTTGCTATATTGATAATAATATTTACCATAGAAATCAACGTTTGTCAAAAACGTAGCTATGTTCTTTGGGATTTAAAGCGATCCAAAAAGTGTTAAACTGATTCACTTGCGCCGTATTTTTTATCTTGTTGTTCCTTAGGAGTTAGCGTAATTAAAAGCAAAAAAAATACGCGGATCATTTCAACACTTTTTGGATCACTGTAAACCAGCTATTGTAGCACCCTTATTAAAAACAGGCAGATTTAGAATTATTTATGACTAGAACAGACAGTTGATTTCTTAGGTAAATATTTAAAGTCATCGGTTTTTAATGATTGTTAAATGTGCTTAAAACAATTTCATGCAAAAAATAACTACTTTTTTTTCAACGTGATAAAGTATGGTTACAGTTGTAAGATGATTAACACTTGGTTTATACAGTAACTAAGATAAAGTAAGAAATATGATAAGAAAGTTAAACATACCTAATACAATTGAAACGTTTTTAAACGAACTAAAAGAAAATAAGAGTTGACCAACTTTTTGCGAAGGCTCAAGCGGATCAGAATAACTTGAAACCCCAAAGAACATGCATTCTCTTTCATCTTAATATTTTTGTATCTGAGATCTGACTTCACCTATAATTGAGGAAACGAATACACCTGCTCTATAAGTAAACCGTCATCCATTATGAACAGGCAAAAGGACAAAATAAACAACGCAACAATTACAAATAAAAGAAAGGGCGATTTGAAATGGCTAAACAATTAAAAAAATAACGTTTTTTTTTATATTTTCGAAGTACAGAAAACAAATTGAAGAATGAAATTGACAATAGACACGAACGTCATTGTCAAGACAGACGTAATTTCATTCGTTGGTTCTTAATTTTGATTTAATTAAATTCATCTGTATAAACAGGTCTACTTTCGTCAAATTTCTTGTTAATGTCTAAACTCAGTATACATCTTTCGACAGTGTAGTAGTATAATTGGATTATTTCTTTCTCATTTTTAAATAGCCGTCAGTATTTGTATTTTCACTGAAATGTACATAAAACATCACTACATTTCATGCATCATCTTTTCTATTGGGATTTATGGCGAGATGATAAATACTTTACATATAAAGTCCATTAATCCAGTATTTTTTAAGTTTTCATGGCGAATAATGGATCCTCTATGGATAATTTTTGGATCTCTTAAAAAACATATCTTTAGGTATCATTTTGTAACATACTAACACGAGTAAATAAATATCAATTTTGGTTAGTAAAATTAATTAATTGTTTGAGATGCAACTTTTAAAGTCAGTTTTTTTGGGTAGTTATTTTTTTTTAAGATTTTTATTAACAAACAAATACTAATATTCATCTAAACATTCACAATACTTTTATGTACTTAGGCAACACCTTCGTGAATGGTTCTTAAGTTTTTTAATATGTATCATTAGAATGTCGACTATTCGATAAATGACTTATTGATGAATAAGTCATCTAAAAATAACAGTCTATTTAAGTTTCACTGTTTTGATCTATTTATTTCTATAATGTAAGATATTTTAAATACCAACACAACTGAATTCTTTATGTGAAATAATTACAGCAAAAACGTCGCTTTTGTACTAATAAATCTTAGTGCATAGTGGCTACAATAAATCTAATAATGAAATAACTCAAATGATATTTTTTCACAATTTTCGTTGTTAAATTAATATAGTATTGTAGGAAAATTCATAGTTTTTCCTTTTTTATACTAGGAGACTAAATAAGTAAAGAATAAAATTTGAATAAAATCTATGTAATTAAAAACACTTTAAACCAAATAAAGGTTTTTTGACTGCATGTAGTTATTTCTTGAATAAAAGAATATGCAGAGACCACATTTATCTTTAAGATATTTAGTTAGATGTTTTATGCTGCATGGAACTGTTTTAAGAAGTCGTTTTAGTCGATATTGCTCAGGCTTTAAATACTCGATTTTCCTGTGAAATGTGAATGTAGTATACCCTTTTAACATTAAAAAATGTCAGATCTGTTCATCATGAGTGTACTTAGATAAAAAAAAAGAAAAATTAACTCCATCTTCACCTCGTTAAATAAACCTTACTTTTTCTAGGTTAGTATGTACGAGGTGGTTCGAAAAAAGTCCTACAGGTAGGCTTATTATCTAAACATTTTTAAAATCTTTATAGCTTGTTTATCACTAAATATCTTTTTTTGATAAACAATTTGCATGATTTCAACACACGAATTGTATGTGTTGAAATTATATTTAGCCGTAACACTGAAAAACTCGATATGTTTTTATTGTGTATACTTTCAATTACTGGTAAGAGTTAGATAATAAATCGCTTTCACGCAACATCTTTTTGACCAGATACCATATGTATAGCTGTCGTGTAGGTTCTTCAAATTATTATTTTAATTAATAGGCCTACTACATTTTTAGGTTTTTCGTACGACTTGTAGAATTTTACGGACGTTTAATTAATTTAGGTTTGTACTATATTTTATATGTTTTTTGTTTTTGCTAGTAGGAAAAGTAAGGTGATGTTTCATTGGATTTATAATATAGTAATGAAGTATAATAATTGTTAGAAAACAGCTTAGATTAGTCGATTACGCTGTAAAGAGCATTGTTTGCTTTTCCATACAAATACAATTCTTTCACTGGGGACGGGCACTTTATGTTAGTTAAGCTATTGATCATTTATAATAAAATTGAACTCATTAATAATATGTTCTTATTTCAAACACTTCCCGTGACTAAAATGTTTTTAAGCATATATGAAGGTCAAGTTTTCTTCATTTCAAATGTTTACCTCATTTGAGTTGACGCCATTTCGAGAAGCATATAGTCGCACCAATGGTCGTGACCAATGTGATTTTGGTGATATTTGCATCTCATCATTTACCAAATGTCTGAACTTTTTCAGGAGGAAGGTGAAGGTAAAGGTGAATAATTTAAAAAGTCGCACTCAAATAGTGATCAGAAAAGTTCAAAATAAAAATGTAATATGAATGAATGAATGAATGAGCTTATTTAAGTAGGAAAATCCTAATACACAACTACAATAAATACAAATAAAAATAACCAAAAATAAAACAATATAATTTTAATTAACTAAAAACCAAAATAATTTTAAGATCAGATGTGGGTAACAATTTGTTTTTTGAATTCGTGGATGTTGGTTGATTGTCTCACATAAGTAAGTTTGTTATATTTATCTAAACCTTTATAAAATATAGATTTCATTGTATTCAACATGTTGTATTTAGGTTGGTGTTGACTAGTACTTCCTCGTCTGATAAAAGTGAACTTGGAGACTTGTATACAATAAATTCTTTAAGATATTCTGGAGAAAGGTTATTCAAGATTTTGAAAATAAAAATCATCGATATTTTATATAATCTTTGGGATACTGACAAACATTGCAAAGTGTCTAAAATAAATGAAATGTTGGTATACCTATTACACTTAAGAATGATTCGCATTCCTCGATTCTGTAGTATTTGTAGCCGCGCGATTTTATTAGAATCAACAGTATATAATATGCTTTCGCAATAATCAAAGTGAGGCTGAATTATTGCATTATATACTGTTATTCTAGAATAGGTGAACAATTGTGTGGAAACTCTTGTGCAAAGCTTTTTAGAAATTTTCTTGATAATATAGTTGAAGTGGGCACTGAAAGATACAGTATTATCAAGCATGAATCCCAGATATTTGATTTCATCCACAAATTCAATTGCATCATCAGTTATTCTCAGGACGGATTGTTTATAATGATATAATTCAGTTTTTGAGATGTTGATAAAATCATTGCTTTAGTTTTAACTACCATTGGTATCAAGAGTGAAATAAATGTATGTAATTAATTTACACCAAAAGTAATAGCGGCCCCAAAACACTCCCTTGTAGAATTTCAAAGGAATTAATGATAGGTGTTAATAAACTTTCATTGATTTTTGTGATTTGCTTTCAGTCACTGTTTTTTTAATAACAGTTCCCGGTCGATTGTTTCAAATGCTCTTTTGAAATCCAGAAATACAGCAATAACATACTTTCCCTCATCAATAGTTTTCTTCCACTTGGTGATTGTCAATTGAAGTGCTGACTCACATAAGTGATGCTTCCTAAAACCAGATTAATTTCCAAGAAAAAAATTGATTGAATTCAGGTAATCCAATATCTGTTGGTATACTACAGCCTCCAATAGCTTTTCCATACTAGGCAGAATGTTTATTGGCCAATGTTCCCAAGATTTATTTGAATTTGAAATCTTTGGTATTGGTACATCAATACTAGTCTTGAGTGTTGTTGGAAATGTCCCATATTGTAAAGATATGTTTATTAAGTGTAATAAAACATGCCCAACAACTGGGTATATATTTAGAATAAATTTTAAATCCACCAGTTTATTGCTAGATTTATTACCCAATTCTTTTATGATTAGGGAAAGTTTAGATAATTGGTTTCATGGAATTTACAAAAAGTACTATCTGTACTAAATAAATTATTCCATTCAGACTTTCATCAATACTTTCCACAATGTCTATGCTATTTACGAAATAATTATTGAAACATTCTCCAATTTCACTCTCTTCCATCACTATTTTGATTTGGCCTTCGTTGGTCAAAAAGTGACCATTTGTGAAATAAGAATTATTACTTTTGATGTTTATGATCTTTTTAAGTGATTTCCACATCAAAACTGAATTATTTTTATTTAAATCAATTTTTTCATAAAAGTAGTGCTCTTTCTTATATTTAAGCATGTTTACAAATTCATTACGAATAGTTTTGAAATTACTCCAGTTTTTTTTCAGTTTTGAATGCCAAATAAGCTCTATCTCCATTGAGGCTTTTATTTTTCAGTTCATAATCAACATTGTTTATTATGGATTCACACTTGGTTTGAAAATGTTCGTAAAGTATATTAACATCAACACAGTTCAGCAAAAAGTTCACGATATTAAATCCAGACTGATTTTTTCCATATTAACTGAACTAAGATTTCTGAATTTTTTAACAACATCAAAATTCATAGATTTGTTAATATTGAAGATATTCACAGATATAAGTGAATGATCTGTTAATTTGGGGGTATCATGAACTTTGGTGAAAATTTCAAAATTACTTAGAACGTAGTCCACAAGTGTGCTGCTATGTATGGTACATCTGGTAAATTCACTTACATTTTGAGTTATTCTTAACATGTTTAGTAAATTTTTCATTCGAATACCATAAAGAACATTATTATTCCAGTTGATATTGAAATCTCTAGCTATAATACATTTCAAATTGGTGCCAAACACATCATTACAGATATCTTCAAAATCATCATTTGCATTTGGTGAATGGTCTAAAGATCCTATTAAAAATTTATTATTTTTGTATTTGATTTTTATAAGTTTGCACCAATAGTTCCCTTCAAGAATTTTTTTTTTATAAACTGAGTAGTCAATATCAGATATAACATACAGTAGTACCCCCTGTATGTCGGGATGTCGAATCACATCTTATGGTGCTGTAGTTATTGAAACATATTTCACTGTCTTCAATTTCAGAAGTGGTTCGACTTTTACTAAATAAAATCAGTGTAGGATTGTGACACAAAATGTTCATCATACTTCGTCAACAAACTTTGTATGTTACCATATATAATATTACAATTGAGTGGTATATTAGGATATCCTAGTTGTTTTTTGAAGTGGTTTGTGTTTTATTTACAATAGTGGGTTTGTTGTGGACAAATTTGATCGTTTTTGAATGGTCACCATTGGCTTGCAATTCTTCCAATTTTTTCTTTACAGAAAGGAAGTAATTCCTTTGATTTTTAGTTTAGTCAGCAAAAATTACTATACCTGGTATTCTTCTTATTTTATTTTTCAAAACAGTAATAGCATCTGTTGGAAATAAATATGATCAAAACCAGTTAGGCCGGACTTGCAGTACAAACCAATTTATTTATTTTACAATATCACAGTTGAATGTAAGGATGTACTCAAATTCCTAGAAAATTGGATAATCTATAAATTATAATCTGTATAATCAAACTTAATATTACTTACGGTTGCCTCTGTAGTTTCAATCTACTTCCGAAATATTTTATCAAATTGACAATAATAATTATTTTTTGACGTTTTGAAATATCATTTTAAACTTGCTAATAAACTATATACTAATATACTAATACTGTATGTCCGGAAGATTATTAGAGACAACTAAAGTAGAACAATGTATAAAATAATGAATCGGTGATTAAATTATAAGGTATTATGAACTAAGTATTCTTCACACTCCCGCCCGGTACAGCTCTTGTGGAATTAAAGTGCTGTACCATCTTCTTATTATTCTTCTCTACTGACAGGTAGCACGGCAAGCTTCGCAACAGGTCGTTCAAAAATACCGTTGATTGTTTGAACTTTAGCTTTCCGTACTTGTCCATCTGGAGCTTTCTTAACTTCAACTACTCTGCCCTTTGGCCAATTGCAACGTGGAAGATCTTTGTCACAAATAATAACAATGTCTCCTTCTTTCACAGGATTTACTTGTTTATGCCATTTGCTGCGCAACAATAGATTCGGAACATATTCCGATACAAATCTTCGCCAACATTTATTAGCGAATTGCTCCTTGTAGAGGTAGTTGAATTTCAACACCTTTGCTTTATCATCAAGTTGTCCAATAGGTTTATTTCCATTAGAATTTCCAACCAAGAAATTATTTGGGGTTAATGCTTCCGATTCATCAGTGTCCAAGGGTAAGTACGTGAGGGGTCTCGAATTTACGATATTTTCTGCATTTATAAGACAGCTAAGTAGCAAAGGATCGGAAGGTGTTCTTGAAGGCAGGGCGTCATAAAGTGAAATTTTCACTGCTTTAACAAGTCGTTCCCAAGCTCCACCCATATGTGGGGATAAAGGTGAATTGAAATGAAATGATATTTCTGGACTAACGAATGAATTGGCGATCAATTGAGGATCTACTTTTTTGAGTTCTTCACGTAAGACACGTTCTGCTGCAATGAAATTACTTCCTCGGTCGCAAAATATGGAACGTGGTTGTCCTCTTCTATTTATAAAATTTGAGAAAAAAAGGATACAATTGTCAACATCTAATTTGTGGGCAACTTCTAGGTGGACAGCCCTCGTCGTGAGACAAGTAAAAGGGGCTCCCCATCTTTTCTCTATTCTTCTTCCAACTGTTACATTTATTGGCCCGAAATAATCAACGCCAGTATAGGTAAATGGAGCTGTGAAGGTAGAAAGTCGACATTCTGGTAGTGGGGACATTTCAGGTATGACGGGAGAGGCACATTTTATTTTACATATCTGGCAATTTTTTCTCACCTTATAAAGAACTCGTCGTAACTGGCTAATGTAATATTTTTGCCTTATTTCATTGATCACAGTTTCGTGATTCCGATGAAGAAATATTTTGTGATATTTTTCCACAATAAGGAATGTGAGATGGCATTCACGAGGTAATATTATCGGCCTCTTTGTATCACTCTTTATATAATTAGCTGCATCAATTCTTCCACGAATGCGAAGCAACCCTTCGTCATCTAAATAGGGTGATAATTTATACAATTTGCTAGTTCGATTGACATTCTGCTGTAAAAAACATTCTTTTTTAACGTTTTGAAGCTGCTTGATCTCGTCTTTATAGAATTCAGACTGAGCCATTCGAATCAAAGTATTTCTTGACTTTAACAAATCATTTGATGTAAAAATTCTAAAAGGTTTATATTTTTTCTGTACTTTGGCACGTGTTATATTTATAAATCTATACATGTACGCTACCATATATAATAACTTTGAATATTTGGAGAATCTCTTCATATCTATAATAGATTCAATAGTTTCATGTTTTGTTAACATTTCTTCTTCAATCGTACATAAAGTAATATCTGTTGGCCAAAATTCCTCAGTTTCGTATAAGAAATCAGGACCTCTGAACCATTTATCTGAATTTTTAAAAAACACCAAATTATTCCATTTAGTAGCTTCATCAGCTATATTCAATTTGGTTGGTACGTATCGCCAATTGGATATCATGGTGTTATCTTGTATTTCTGCAACTCTATAGGCAACATATTTATTCAGACCAATTCAGAACGATTACTGAATCAGACCAATAATATGTTTTTTGTATTTTTATCGACAAGTGTTCACGAAGACACTTAGCGAATCTGCCACCCATTACTGCACTATCGAGTTCTAGTCGAGGTATAGTCTGAAGTTTAATCGGTGCTACATGAGTTTTAGCTCCTAACTGCATACATTCCACAATGTTTTCTTTTTCTATTCTCAGATAGGCTACTACAGCACTAGCATGTTCACTAGCATCCACGAATATATGCATTTGTATGGTTGCTCCATCCCAATTTTCTAAATTCTTAAGATAACAGCGTGGAATTGATACTTCTTCTATTCTTGGAAGTTGTTTTAACCAAATGAGCCATTTCTCAAATTGTTCGTCCGTAATAGGTTGATCCCAATTAATTTTGCTTCTCCATATTTCTTGAAGAAGAATCTTTAAATAAACGAGAAAGTTGGAGAGGAGTCCTAATGGATCATATACTGACATTAGTATACGTAACACTTCTCTTTTTGTTGGTTTTCTCATCCCATCGAGAACTTCCTTATTTTCTTTATTGAAACTTAGACAATATATGAAGCAATCTGAATTCAGGTCCCACCACATACCTAGAACTTTCTCGATATTTTTGTCACTTCCGATATTCATATTGATTTCCATGAGATTTGTTGTAGACGAGTTCATAATTTCCGATACTTTCTTAGAGTTGGACCGCCAGTTTCTTATTTCAAAATTTGCTTTTGCATGTATCAATTGAACTTGTTTAGCTATAGATACTGCTTCATCCTCTGTATTCGCTGAATCTAACAAATCATCTACGTAATGATTTTTTATGATACATTCCACTGCTCTAGGATATTCTGCCAGGTAATTATTGGCATTGGTATTTTTTACAAACTGTGCACAACTTGGCGAACATGAGGCTCCAAATGTTATTACTGTCATTACATAGGTTTCCAGGGAATTTTGAGGATTACCTTCTCGCCATAAGAAGCGTTGTGCCTGTTGATCTTTGTCCATTATTACAATTCTAAGAAACATTTCTTTGATATCGGCAGAAAATCCAATTCTTCTCTCGCGAAAACGTAGAAGAACGCCCAGTAGAGATGATAGTTGGTCATCTCCTTTTAATAGCATTGAATTCAGAGATACACCTTCAACTGAAGCAGCTGCATCCCAAACGATTCTAAATTTGCCAGGTTTATTCGGATTAAAAACTGGAAATATAGGAAGATACCATATTTTCTTGTAAGATTTAGACAATAATTCTTCTTGAGTGAGTTTCTTGATGTATCCTTTCTTGATAAAATCTTCTAACTGCTCGATCATTTTGATGGCTAATTCTGGATTATGTTTAATTCGTTTCTCGATACACTCCAATCTTCGTATTGCCATACTTCTGCTGTCAGGTAATTGGATATTA
Organism: Agelastica alni; assembly: GCA_950111635.1. NCBI lineage: Eukaryota > Metazoa > Arthropoda > Insecta > Coleoptera > Chrysomelidae > Agelastica > Agelastica alni. The sequence goes on along the minus strand of OX467708.1, from coordinate 40,346,534 downwards.
TCATATTTCCATAACAAACCAATATTATATCTATTACCATTCTGAGATAATGTTGATTCCTGTAAATTTCTAGCTCTTTTTAATTCTTTGGAGATAATATTGTTTGTGGGTTGTACTCCCAAACTTTCAACTAAAAAGTATTTTTTCACAGCTTCATGTCATTTGATTTTTTCGCAGAACAGTCACATACATGATAATTATACGTAGGAGCGAGGTTTTGTGAGTTTGTCGGTAATAGTGCGAAAACGGTCCAGCCTAACCTACACTTAGCAGCTATAGGTTCTCCATCGCGTCCTTCTCTAACTCGAAGTGGTAATGCGAGTTCCCAATTATCTAACCCAATGAGTATTTGTGGATTCGCATTTTCATACGATTCAAATGGTAGATTTCCCAGATAAGAATAATTCTGCTTAAGCTTTTTGCTATCAAGAGATTGTCGGGGAAGACTTAGTGCACTCACAGTACGTGCTTGACGGAAATCAAATTGTTTGGATCCTTGAAAGTGTCCTGCAATGGAAAAATATACTCTTTTAGATTTATCTTCCAAGCGTTGTTGATCTCCTGTCCATTTGAGACATAGTTGCTCCTGGTTTCCATGTAAATTTAACTCTTCAGCAATATTTTCATTTAACAAGGTTACTGAAGATCCTTCATCTAAGAATGCGAATGTTTTTACTGTTTTGTTGCCATTCCTTAATGTAACAGGTAATATTCTGAAACGAATGCATTGGGAACTTGCTTGAACCATATTGATTTCCGAGGACTTTGAGACATGGTGTGGTTCTTGGCTGGCTGATTGATTAGCTGGAGCTTGCGAAGTTAAAGTTTCTGGGTTTCTGACAATATCACTATGAAGCAGGGGGTGATGCTTGCGTTGGCATTCATTTTTTGTACACTTGACTGGATACTTACATGGAAACCTGTGTCTCTTCAAGCATAATCTACATAATCTAAAAGACTTCAATACTTTCCATTTTTCTGATACAGGGTAACTTTGGAACTTTTGACATTCTGCTACCTAACTACACTTTCCTTTGCATATTTTGCAACCAGAATCTACATTTTTTGCTTCAGTATCATTAGAATCATGAACATTTGTGCGTTCATTTGAATTGAATTGTTTCTTTCGATCGGATATTGCAAGAGTAGGTAAAGCAGTGCAAAAATTGGTTGCGATATTATACATCCAATTAGCAAAGCTAGTAAGACCATTAAATTGCTGTATCGAGCTTCGATGCAATGCCCAATTCACTTTAATCTGTGATGGTAGTTTTTCTATCAACTCGTGCATCAGTATGGGATTGTTAAGATAATCAGACAGTTTTGCTGCTTCTAAAGACACACACAAGTTTTTGACTGCAAATGAATATTCAACCAAAGTTTCCAATTTGTCTATTCTGGGTGGTGGTTGACGGCGAATCATATTAATATGCGCTTCTATAATTTGTTCAGGCCTACCATAGAGAATTTTTAACGTTGATATTATCTGAGGCACGCATTCAGGTTGAATAAGAAAGCTAGATACAGCTGTCCTAGCAGATCCTCTAATACATTTCTGAAGCCTTAATAAGTTTTCATTATTATCAAATCCACATGTCGATGTGGATCTATCATAGGAACTTATAAATAAAGGCCAATCAGAGGGATTACCACTAAAGATGGGAAGATCCTTCGATATTGTTTTTCTAGCAGCATATTGTTGTGGAGTCAATGTATTAGCATTGAATATGTCGTACGAAACAGGTAGACAATTAGTTTGTGATACCGCTGGAGTATTATTGGCTTCATTATGTTTTCTTCCGACATTTATATGCTGGATATTAGATATTGGGTGTTCAATTTCTTTTCTTTCTGAACATTCATCAATTCGCAATGATAGCATTCTGTTGGCCAAAGGGTCAGAGACTCTAATTTCTTCTTCACTTATGTCTTGACTATCATCTGACTCTTCATCCAATAATTTTCTTGCTTCTTCAGCTAGTTTTCTTTCTTTTCGTAATAATTCTCTTTCTTCTTTAATCAGCCGCATTTTCCTTCTGGTTTTGCTGCTGACAACGGATGATTTCTTCTTGCTTCTTAAAAGAGAACTATATCTTCTTACTTCCTGTTGTTTTTTGAAACTGTACTGGTTGTGGTAATCTTTTATCAGCTTCACACGATGGACAGATCCACGATTCGTTGGCAGCTACATCATCTGAAGCGTTAACACACTCGTAACAGCACCATTTCTTACAACTTGTACATTCAACCATATTTTCTTCTCTATACGGTTCATTGCATACCGGACAGCGGTCGCACTTGGTTCCTCCAACTGTTGCTGAAGCCATTTTGTAAAGACCCAGTATTTAAAGTAATGCAACTTACCGAATTTAAGCTTGTTGGAAATAAATATGATCAAAACCAGTTAGGCCGGACTTGCAGTACAAACCAATTTATTTATTTTACAATATCACAGTTGAATGTAAGGATGTACTCAAATTCCTAGAAAATTGGATAATCTATAAATTATAATCTGTATAATCAAACTTAATATTACTTACGGTTGCCTCTGTAGTTTCAATCTACTTCCGAAATATTTTATCAAATTGACAATAATAATTATTTTTTGACGTTTTGAAATATCATTTTAAACTTGCTAATAAACTATATACTAATATACTAATACTGTATGTCCGGAAGATTATTAGAGACAACTAAAGTAGAACAATGTATAAAATAATGAATCAGTGATTAAATTATAAGGTATTATGAACTAAGTATTCTTCACAGCATCCTCACGATTCTTAAAGGTGATTTTGATAAGTCGGTTTTTGTTGGGTTGAACTTTCCCAACTCTGAGTACTTTTATATTGGAAATGTTTACATTATAATTCACAAGAACATTGGACACAGATTTCAGGTCATCATCTTTTCGGTTTTCAAATGTTGATGCATTAGATTCCTTTATATGTGTTATGAGAATGTTGCATTCTCTTCTTTATCTTTCTAACATCTCTGCTATTGTCTTGAGAGAGTTCTTCATTATTTTTTCTATTGTTAGACGAATCTAATCTATTGTTTACTTCCATAGTTTTCGAGTCATTATTGAAATTTATCATTTATTTGATTTATTAAAACTGTGACTTTCCAAGTCCTGCTTCACAGTTGCTACACAGAAATTTTAACTTTCTCTTGGTTTTAAGCTGTAGGCACTTGATTTCTGAACTTGTGAGGTTTCCGCTATCATTTGCAGTACCCAACAGTTTATTACAACCATCACACGCAAATAATTGATTTATGTCATATTCATTTTTACAATGAGTGCACGTGCCCGGATTCATGGTTCAAATATTGTTGGTCCTGACCTGTTTAATTATCAGTATCTATGCACAAAATCTGCGACACTGATAAACAGATTATTTCAATAAGAAATAGTTTTTTTCCTTTCTTGCTGATAAACTCGTAATATAAGGTGTATAATAGTAGTTTCCGAAACTTATCGGATCTACAGCAGTAGATTCCGATTTAAAAAGCTGTCGCAAATATTTACGATGATTTAAATAATACAGCATGTTATTTGTGTATTATTTTTTATAAAATAAGGTAACTTAATAGGTTACCAATATCTCAATCACCATTCCTTAATAAAATATGTTTAACCTATTGGACAAAAATAACATTTTATGGTACGATAAGCGATGGGCATAATCGGTATATTTCAATATTCGGATACTGGCGATTTGATGATTTTTATAACCGGATGATATTCGTAAAATAATCGGTGTGGCTCGCCTGCACAGATAAAATTAATATTCGACCGCTCCGACGACGCGATGGTTGCAGACGTTGCTATTCTCGGGCGGCAAGAACCGAGTTTTTTTTAACTAAACCCGAGGATACTCCTTACTAATTGTATTACCGATTGTAATTGATTTTTGTTTTAATATTATTTACTCGTTTTGTTTGCCAAAGTTTTTTTTTCTTATTATTTAGTTTTTCTCGTTAACAGTGTGCACCATGTGAAGTTTATTAGTATTTTTTTATATGCTCTAATTGTGTACCACAGAAACATTGGTTAATGAGGAGGGTTACAGTCCGTACTTTCGACCTTCCCGTAAGATGTCTCTATAGTGACCACATTCTAAATTAATAATACGCCATAAACCGTTGTAGAAACCTTCACGTCCAGCTATTCACGTTAGTTAGAAGGCGTTCTCAACAGGTGTCACCCCAAAACCACACGTCGTACTCGAAAATCAAAGAATACATAATGTTTTAGTCAGAGCCGCATTGAGGAATATTATAGTACGACAATAGCTCGAGAATTGCCCACTGCATCATTTCAAGAAATTTCAAATGTTTCAAACTCTGTGTGTTACTGGAATACTTATGATACCTTACAAGATAAAAATGAATAAGTTAGATCCTTTCAACTTCGATCATTAATTTTTCAAGGTTTTCTAAATATGGTTATAGCATGGGAATACACCTACGAATCCTCGTTGCGAAATCACAATAACGTATACTGGACCTAAAATTCGATTTTTTCCGCTTCACTTGGCTGATAGTTTGAGGTAAAACCTCGATAATCGATCGTGTCAATAAGATTCGAAAATATAAAGTTATTCGCGATTGTCTTTTCCATAATAGCTGATGTATGGTTTTTATAGGAAATTATTGATGGAACTGGGTGTATTAAAGGTGAGTTTTAGGGTTACAACAAGTAACACAATTGCACCATTAAAAACTATTGTTTGACATGCCAAAAGCCAAGTATCTGTAATCAAAATCTAGTAAAGTTTCATTGTGTGAAGTGAAAATTGAGTTCATTATGTTTTTTGTGTCAGTTCTTCAGTTTTTTCAACATCAAAATCGAAATATCGGAACATAATGGGAAGTAAAAAATAGAGATAATTCATTACCTGAGCGGTTTTATTAGACCCCTTAATCCTAAAAATCCGCCTATGATGAAAAAAGTCCGAATATATCAAATAATATCCGCCCGTTAGGATGGCTCAATCCGCTCAACCTGTGATCCCGAACGTGAAGTCAGAGCGTTGCCTTAGGCGCATGCTGGGTTGTGTGACAGACAGAATTACCCTTGTTCATACTATGCATAAATCTTGCACAGTATCAACTCATCAATGTTATTTTCCAGTGTCCTCAAAATATCCGAAAAAGTTCAAAATATTTTAGGATCCGAAAATTATCCGCTGCTTGAAGAAAATTCGAAAATCGGTAACACTGCATCTGAGTACGCACAAACGATTCTCCAACAATTTCTTCGGCCATCTACATTGATGCCAAAACTATTTAATAGGTGTGAGAGAGAAAGTAGAACGTCTGAGGTTCGTGTGATAGAACAGGACACAACATAGCAGGTGCACGCTACCTGACTGTTGAATGTATTGTGCGCATGCAAAGATAAATTTTACAATTAAATTTTTCTATGTATTTTATTTTCCTAGTAGCTTCGGAATAAACGCTTTTGATAACGTAAAAAAAACGTATTTTTCTATATTGACGAATTTTTTCATTAATTATACTAAAATTTTATAATTTAGCTTTAAAATAAGAAAAAGTTGTGTTAAATTAATTCTTTTTTATTAATTAATAGGTATATATTACATTTATATTATATATTTATTTTTGATTATTTCATAGCTGTAAGTATATACCTAAATATAATATGAATTAGAGTAATGGTCAAAAGGTTCAAAATTACTGTCGATTGGAAACAAACGCTGTCTCTGTCACTCGCATGTAAAAGAGCACTCCAATATTGGCAATAATATTTCATTTTTTATTATTATTCTTATTATTCTGTATGTAAAGCACTAACAGTTGAGATGAAATTTATTCGGTTATTAAAAGAGTGAAGGTGATGAAACAAAATTGATTAAAATTAATTCTAATAGCCATGAACACTTTTCGATAGCTATCACAGGCATTTTGTAAATAAATGTAATTGATAAAAAATATGTCTCATCTGGTTATCAGATGGGTGAAGGTCAATCTCCCACCGGCTCTTAGACTACTAGGGCATACCAATCACTCCGACCAATACAGTGCGACACAATCTGCGCATGCTCCATAATGCGTTCCAAAAAATAGTTCCATACATTTTTTTACTAACAATAAGTAATTATTATTTTACATAATAAATATATTTTTACTCAACTCGCACAACATATATTTTGTCAATGGCGATTATTGGAAAAATAATTAAAAACAGTATTTCTTTTATATTTCAATAAATCTGAACTTTGCAATATACTTTACTCGTCAGTTATTAAAATAATGACCATCAAAATAAATGCAAAGTGGTCCCAAGAAGATCCGGCAACCTTGCAATTCTACTGTTTTTGTCAAAATTATTGTCAATGTTAATTTTGAGCTAAACGACTGCTTTTCAGAAGCAAATATTTCAGTCACGAGATACTAGATATCTAACCTCAGACGTGGGCATAAATTTTTGGGAATCCAAAGCAGCTAAATTTTCAATGTTTACATATTTGATCATCTACAGCTTTCTTCTACGAACGAGTTTTAGCTTCTGAATCAGCCAGTGAACTCTTCCCAACTTTGGTCTTTCCAATGGTCCAATCCACTTTGCATTTGCTCTTAACAGAAAGTTAGATATTTACCTGAAAGATAGCTCTGCATGAGTCGCATCGTGAATGCCCCCCTTAAAATAGATGAAATGGCGGCTGAGCGCCATCTTGAAATTACTTTTTTAAATAGAACGCCCTGTATATTATTCAATTTTTGAAATCTGCTCATAATTCTTAACATTTTTCTTTCATGCACCGGTTTAAAATGAAGTTATGGATTTTGGTCACATCCGGTAAAACATTTTTCGAACTAAATTTTGTTATTAATTTGTAGTTAAATCTCTTAATGAATTCGAATAATACGAGAGTTAAAGAAAGTTTATTAAGGATAAACAGTACCACTTACCGGAAAATCTCGAAGCTTACGAATGTGTTCTTTAAATTCACACTCAACACAAATTAGTTGGTAAAAAAAAATATTTATTTTTGTAATAATAATACTTTTATTTAACCCTAACAATTATTTTAATAGATGTGTTTGAAGTGGCCACCTCGCAAATCTTGACAATAAAGTGCCCTATTATAAATAGCTTCCCTCACGTTGATAAAAATCTGTTCATCTATTTCTTCGCATGCTTCTCTTATTCTGTGTTCCAACTCTTCTATTGTTTGACATTCAGTGGCGTAGATTTTTTATTTCAGATACCCCAAAAGGAAACAATTTAAAAGTGTAAGATCCGGAGATCTTGGTGGCCAGTCTGTACTTCCCGAGATCTATCCATCGCCCAGTATCCAAATTGTTTGCAATACATAATCTTGTAAATTGTCCTCAAAAATTTCAAGAGGGATGCAATTTACCACGCACCTATCCCGAATCTCCATTCTGACCAATAATATTTTGTAAGCAGCACTGATTTGCCGACTGGTTTGATTATTCCAACCACCTTGGAGCATGTAGAGCTGAAAAAAGCTCTAAATGTCTTGGATGGTTATATAGACTGGTAGATATATTAATACAATTTGTTTAGTAATTAACTCGTCATATAAAAGCAGTGGTGATGGTGAACTCTTTAAAGATATAATTAATTTTAAAAAACTTTCCTTTTATAGTTTACAATTAGCTTGCCATTGCAGCAAATTTTAATGTAGAAATGTAACTTATTCAATCATTTACTCAACTACCAGTTTCACTTTCATTTTTTGTTTAAAAAATTAACATCTTTTAGAACCTTATTGCCTGTATACAATCACTCTGAATTTTAAAGATTTTTCAATTTTTCAATGCAGTACCATTTGATTAGTTTTCCATTGTTATTAAGAAAAAAAAATTTCGTTCCCCTAATGTGTTTTCATATACGTTAAAGTATATGACTAATCAGAAAAAATGTATATAGTTTTTCATTTAAAGAAAAATAGGGTTTTAAATTTTGAAAATGGGTTTCACACCCAAAAATATTGGCCATAGAAATATTCGAGGGAAGTTAATGAAACAACGAAAGCTCCTGTTTCATTAATTAATTTTATACAATGAGATATAAGAGAACTCTTTTGATTTCTGCTTAGGCCATTTGTAAAAAAAATCACCTAGCAATTTTCACTGACCATTAATGCAACTAACCAATGTAACAAAAGCTTTTTTTGCCATATCATTTTCATTATCTTGGAGATCAATACCATAATTTAAGTAACCATGAAATTTCTTTCCATTAAACTCTACCTGTGTATGAATGGACATTTCATGAATTATAAGGGCCAACAACATTTGTTTTGTGGACATTTGTACATAAGTTTTTAAAATCTTTAGTAAAGCCAGGTTCTGCATTAATGTTTTTAAACCACTTTCCGATGGTGCTTTGATGTATCAAAAGCCTGTTGAACATAATTATAACCTTTTGGGGAAAAGAAACTTAAGGTTTTAGAAAATTTCCGTAACTCAGGAGAATATTTTGTTTTTTTCCCATCTTACGACTTAGCAATTCTTTACTTAACGTTGGTAAATTGTTAAGTAGCCTAAAATGTTCTAAAGATATTAAATTTTTAATAACTTGTTTTAAATGTTGTTTTTTTCTTTTATACTCTTATTTTTTGGCCTACCACTCTTAACTTTTTCTGATTTAACACCAATTCTACTTACTGCTTGAAATAACTGCCTTATAAGTGTTTTTTTCTAGATGTTTCGTTTAAGTTTTGTTCCACAATAGAGGCCTTATTATCCCATGCTGGTACAACAGAAGCTAAACAGGCAGGCTCTCCAATTTTTTGCAGAGACGTTTTTTGCCTACAATAGCATATTTAATTAGCTTATTTCTAACATAAGATGCTTACACTGTTATACAATGTTGCAATTGCTTAAATGGAATTTCAAACAAAAAAATAATTCACATTTGAAATAAATACAAAGTAACAATTAAAAATTATACTAATTACTGATTTATTACAAAGTAATATGACTCACTCACTCACTTGATTTCAGCAATTTCCTAAAGATATTTAGGCAATCCCTCAAATGTTGTGGGTTTCTTTTACCAACATTTTAAAATAAATTCCGGTCAAAGTGCTTTGAACACAGTTTATCATTTTTTCCAGGACTCCAGTCTGCAACATGCATTTTTTAAACCCAAAGTGCAGATCTTCTCGAATCCTTTAGAGGAAATCTACAACAGTAACGAATAAAATATTTGTTTTCAACATTACAAAAAATTTTCTTAATAAAAACATACCCGTCACTGGAAAAAGTGCTTTTGACTAGCATAATTTATGGCTTTAATGGGTTGATTGTGAATAAAAACATTTAAAAATCTTGTTCAAATTGACATATATAGTATACATACTTTAAAAATGCCTAAATCATAGTATTCGAATTGCTAAATTATCTCATAAAGAAATTTTTAAAAATTATTTGTCTTGCAAATGTAAAACATTAACTTTTTACCTGTGTGAAATGTAATTCCAGATTCCTTTTTCTCATTTTGACTAATCCAGCCATAAGCAGAAAAACCTACCATAATATATCACTTAAACATAATAGTTTTTAATTAACATTTTATTCAAAACACCACAAAATAACTTTAAATGTCACCAAAAATCGGTCATAAGTCACAATCGTGATGCGCTAACTTAAATGCGTTTTATAACGTCCTCTCTCTTCCCTTGTTTAACAGCAGAAGTGTGGGTTGTTTGTATCAAAGAAGGGATCTCTCTTCTCTGTTTTAATAAAGAATACACTACCACAATAAGAAGCGAAAGCCGGCAAAATCCTTTTGATATTGAAATTCCTTTTGATATTGGGGAGGGGGGCAAACATTTATGACCTTGACTGACTAACGTTGACGAATAGCTTAGTAAATATACTGACATTTTTTCAAATATTGGTAATGTTATAACAACTTTCATAGTTACACGCAGAAAACGCGTTTTCTTTTCTATCTAAATATTAACAGCAAACATTTTAATTTAAATACATTTAAATACAATACATTTAAATACAAGTATGAGATATAAGATCATTAAGTAAGCAGATGTAATTTACACCTTCAAGCAATAAAAACATCTAGTGTTTTATTTTTTTAGTACATTGTGTCTGACATTAAAATAAGTGCCTACTTCTATTAATTGAAGTATTAAAAAACAGAAAGGAGGATATGGTAGGTATTAAAATAAAAATCATGCCTCTATCTCTCATTATTTATCTGTATCTAGGTAATGTTGCAATATAAACACAGAACAAACAACTATACTGAAGCGAGATTATAATATTCATAATAATTGGGAATGGCTTCTAAAAATATGTATAGTGGCTCAAGAGTTCCAAGTGAGACTTTTGTCAATTATGTTTACAAATTAGAAACAGTTTGTTCATCTAGGTTTAATAAAATTTGTTCTAAACAAGGAATTTCCCGTACATACTTCATACTTTCATACTTCAATTCATTCATCCATGTACTGAGTTTCCCTATTCTTATGTTTTAAAATTATTCATTAAAACGAGAATTTTTTACTGTTTAAAATTACTATCTTCGGATGCTATGTACTATGCTGCACGTTGGCGATCATTTGCCCATATCATGGTCATTGAATAGTCAGGGTGCCCTCATCGGCCTGTCTAAAAATGGTTGCGGCGTTCCGTATACAAAACCAGTCTCTTATATTACGGAGCCAAGAGTGTTGTTTTCAACCTCGTCCCCTTCTACCGTCGATTTTTCGTTGCAGTACTAGCTTTGGTATGGAGTATCGAGGCCCTCTCAGAATATGCCCTAGATATGACACTTTACGTTTTTTTACACTTAACAGTATCCATTAGATGTATTTCTATGCCAGCTCTTCTTAGAACTTCATCATTAGATACGTGTGTTGTCAAGGGAATGCGAAGAAATCGGTAGAACGTCCACAACTCAAAAGCTTCAATTCGATTCATCGTCCTAACCTTAATTGACCACGTTTTGACACCGTACAATACAATACAATAAGCCATACGTAACACTGTACCTACTACACGTATTCGGGTATTTAGTGGCAAATTTATGTGGAGAAGTATGTTCTTGAGTTTAAAGAAGGTTGTTTTCGCGCGGCCAATTCTTTCTTTCATTGCCTCATCACATCCCCATTTTTCATTTAGAGACGCGCCAAGATAGGTAAATTTGGCGACACGTTCGATATTTTCTCCGTTGATGTTGAAAAGAGTATGTGTTGATTTTTGCTAATCACAACATTTTTGTTTTGACAATATTAATGTGTAGTCCGAACTTTTTACCGCATTCGTTGATTTTATTTAGCATGGATTTGAGGTTATTAGCTAGAATTGCGGTATCACCTGCGTAGCGGATATTGTTTACTGGCATACCATTGACCTTGATACCTCTGGTTTCATTTTCTGATGCTAGTTGGAAGATTTTTTTCACATAGATATTAAATAGAATAGGTGACAGTACACATCCCTGACAGACTCCTTTCGAAATAACAAAGGTTTCTGTTGCTAGTTAGTCATTAATATGGACCTCGGCCAACTGTTGCATTGTTTCTTTTATTATTTACTATAAATGAGATAATATAGTAATTTTACGGTGTTCTTTCTCCTGACTTTTATTTTCAATTTTTATATCATTATTACAACATTTTTTTTTATGTTCTGGTTCCCACGAAAAGGGATATCCTGTAATGCTCAGAGAACATCGTAAGAACTAGGGGAAAAAAAGGTAGAAATTGGTGTTCTTCTTAAATTTCTGGAGGTTGTATGCCTCGGGGAGTTCCTCCCTATAAAATATATATAAAATAGAGACAAATCGCTAATTTTTCTACGGTGATCCAGAGAAGTAATTGAGTTTGTAAGCGAGGCATCACTGACCAGACGAATTGCTCTTTTTTGGACGGAATCCAGTAGTTTCAGAATATGTTTAGGTGCCGCAGGTGGGAATGTCACTATCAAACTAAGCGACCCAAAAACTATGAATTTGACTCTAATATCAGCCATTTTTATTAGTTTTTATATTCCATCCCCTTTCGCAGGAGTGCTTACAAAATTGGGAATATCACTATCAAACTCAGCGACCCCAAAAACTATGAATTCGAGACTAATATCGGCGTTTTTAAAAGTTTTTCTATTCCATCTCTTTCCCCACCCCTTTTGTATAGGTTCTTACTTATTTAGGAATGTCACCATCACACTCAAACTATGAATTCGACTCTAATATCAGCCATTTTTAATACCTTTTATATTTTATCACCCTTCCACCCCTTTTGTAGGGGCGGCTAACAAAATTGGGAATATCACCATCAAACTCAGCGAACCCAAATACTATAAATTCGACACTAATATCAGCGTTTTTAATGGTTTTTATATTTTATCCCCTTCGTACCCCTTTCATAGGAGTGCTTAAAAAATCGGGAGTGTCACTATTAAACCTAGCGGCCTCGCAGATTATGAATTTGACTCTAATATTAGTAATTTATAATAGTTTTTTTTATATTCTATCCCCTTTCCACCCCTTTCGTTGATCTATTTGTTATCAAACTTTACAGGAGCACTCGCCGGGCTAATTTGAAACTTGCCTAAAAATTTAATCAAAATCGGCAAAGCCGTTTTCCTTTTATTTTTGTTTTAAACCAACACTATTTTAATGAAAGAGAATTTTATAAAAACAACATAATCTGTTTTCTCATGGCAAATGAATAATATAGGATATCTGACAATGGTTTTCAATTATGATCAACTTTTCTTTGTAACAATTGTCGCTTTTTTCAAAAATAAAGGTACTTTACTCTTGAGTAAAATTCATATTTTTTGACAAACCTCGTATACGGCTTAAAAAAATTGATATCTGATGGTTGTTTTAAGTTTTAGACCATACAGAACTCTTTATAAGGAATAACTTTTTTTCATAAAACAGAATATTCACAAACCTCAGAGTATTTTTTCAAACAAGAATTTTTAAATCAGAATTAAAATTCAAAACAATTCCGTAACAAAAATCAGCTGATCACAGAAACACACTGTGGTCTGTGCACCGATTGTACTTCCTGTCAACGTTCTGATGATCGATGACAAATGACAAATTATAACAATGGCGTCGTTCAGATATGTGCATACACAAAAGAAATTGGCGGAAGCCATTTCTTTAGCTTCTTGTGGTGGTTGTAGTGTTGTATTCTTTGGTTTTAATAAAACCAATTTTAAAATGTATGAGTAAATAAACATATTTTTCTTGACAGAAATAATATTTTAAAATAAAAAATTTAGATTTTAAGGTAACACAAATTATTTATATTTTCTTTTGAATAATTTTCAGCCCTTAAATATTCATAATTTGAGCTAAACATGTGAATTTAGGGTGAATTGTCTAGAAGCGGCACTTTTCCAAAAATTAACGAAAAAATATACCTTTTTTATGGAGAACAAGAATCCGTTGGTGAAAAGCCGTTTATTTTGTTTAAACAAATCCAATTCCAGCAAATTTTGAGCGATCAACATGGAAAAGAGAGGTAATACACTTAACCGAAGTGATTTAAGATAATTCTGATATTTTATAAAATATTAAAAGCGGAAATTGTTTAAGAAAAAAAGGCAAAATCACAGAGTAAAAGGGACTGTAACAAAAGTTAACGAAATAAGTAAAGTTAGGTGTAAATATTTGATGGTTGATTGTTCTTAGTTGATAGTAATGATTTATAGTCATTGTATTAAATACAATGCTACAATGTTGCAGAATCGATTGCTAACCGTTAGAAAATTTGATATTGGTTTATGTATTTATTATAATTATCAAAATAACTTTGGCCTCGATTAATTTGGAAATCTTCATTAACACGTTCGCGACGATGTGCGCCACCGGTGGCCTCAAATGAGCTATCCTTATTGACGTTGTGGCCACTGATCAATAAAAGTTTAGACTCCATAAAATTTCACACATCAAAGATAGGCTTTTGATGTTAGGGCTACGGCTATAGGAATAGTACATGTTGCTTTGGGTGCCACCAATGGCGCACTCATTCACTGAGATAGGTGTAATAGAAAAAAAAGAAACAGATACATAAAAATATATGTTTATTTTTTTAAAGCATTTCAAAACATGATAATCCAAAGTAAATGAACATGAATAAGTATACCTAACTATGTACTAAAAGAACAGAAATCTAACAACACACAAATAAAAAAAGTCAAAAACATCACTAAAAATGTATTTTAGTTTTTACATATGATGTTCTTTAAAACACTTTAAACAATAGGTTGGATTTGAGGGACAATTTACACAATATATATTTACTCTTTTAGTTTTTAGTTTAGCTTCCTTTAGTCCCTGTTCATTTTTTATTTTTTTATAACAGCCAATGCACATTTTTCTTGTATTTCTGACCATGCCTTCATATTTCATCATTTTATGTGCAATTTTTTTAATTTTTTTCTTGGGTGGTTCAGTATCATTTTGAGATGAGGTATTGTCATCAACTTCTTCGTCAGTTTCTATAAGTCCCATTATAATCATATCTGTGATTTGTAATATGTCAAGCTTTTTCCTTGGGTTTCTGAAGTGGTATAATGACCAAGTGTTTACCACAGCGGTTCTAAGGGCAACTTTAAAAAATACCTTTCGATACCACTTGATTGTCTTCCATAGTGAAGTATAATAGGATGACATCTGATCTGACATGTCAACATCTTTCTTTGCTTTATTATAATATATTACTGGTGACGGTTTTAGTATTTCTTCTCCTTCTCTATTTTTACGTCCAGTTGGCATCAGCTTGTCACTGTGCGATGGTACTGTAGTTATCATTCTTCATCTTCGTTTTGTTTACCTTATATTTCACCTTTTTTTAGTTTTTTCAAAGTAACCGACATATGTCTTTTTGTCCAGGAGATCCTTAGAGAGTTGAGTGCTTGTATAAAAATTATCTATAAATAGCGTCCGCCCTTCACGAAGCAGTTTCTTCATCAACTGGAAACATATATCATGGCTGTGGCCATGGTTGCTTAGAGTTTCATTTACCTCGTTCTTGCCAACATATACATGCAAGTCGTATGTGAAAGCATCTGGTGTACATATTTTATATAATTTAATGCTGTACTTATGTGATTTGGCAGGAAGATACTGTTAGAAACGTAGTCTTCCTTTCCAAGGCACCATGCTTTTGTCAAAGACTAGGTTTTCGCCAGTTACTAGGGTGGTTTGGAATTGTTTGCAGATTAGTTCTAAAATATTTCTTATTTTAAACAATTTATCAGTAGTAGCTGCTGCATCTTTATTATTTGAGAAATGCAAACATTTTAGCAAGCACTCGAATCGGTCTCGTTTCATAATTTTTTGAATAAAGAAATTCCCAAACTTTTCTGTACTGGACCAATATAAACGCATTTTTAATGATAAGTGTAATATGCCCATAATCATTAGAATCGCAATAAACTTCTTTATTTCATCACAATTCGTATCTGTCCATTTTATTAGTAAAGCTCTTGGACGAAGTTGATGAGAACTGGTGTACTGCAATGCATATCTATTGGTTTCCAAAACAATTATGTCCAATATTTCGTTGGTCAAAAATTGTCAAAATATCTTATATGTATTGCTGACATCTAAGTCATGTGTTTGTATCCCGGTATTTTGTGCTGAGTATTGGAAACGGATTGGTAAATCAGTACATGGACTCCATGTCTCCTGATTGACTGTATCATTGCTTGGTTCATTGGGATCATCATCCAAAGCCAGATCAGTTTCTTGGTCTTCTTGTTCATTTTCATATTCTAGATCAGAATGTACCTCAGCGTCAGACTCATTATCTTCATCATCAGAAGCAACATATAAGGACCCTGAGTCCACAAATGGGTCTGATTCATCTGAAGACCAAGCATGTTCATCCGTCAAGATTACACAAGGTTTTTTAGTGCGGGACGTCTGACTGGCGATTTTGCAGGGGATGTCAATGGCTGGCAGTCAATATATAGAGAAGTTGGGTTTTCATTTGGTGCTCCAGATTGTTTTGTAGAAATATCTATTTCTTGCAGAAAGCATCTATTTCTGCAGAAAGTGGGTCAACCGAATGTTCGTCAACCCCGAATTCTGGTTGTTTTTCTGGGGAAAAGGGGCCTGTGGCATCTATTTCTGCAGGAGTTGAATCAACCAGATGTTTGTCAGTCCCAATTTCTGGTTATGCTTCTGGAAAAATGGGATCCACGTGCGAAGTTTCAGCTAACAATGGTGTCTCCGGCTCAGTTTCATTTGCTGGTGGGAGGCGAGCGGTGTTCTGCGCTAATTTTAAATTTTTCTTTGTTCTCGGCGTCATTATTGTTATTCATACATTAATCTGAAACAAAAAATATTTTGCTTTATGTTGTGTACAAATTCCAGCCGATTTTACATGGTGGCCACGGGTGGTACCCGACGCCAACAACGAAAAATTATTCATTGGGGGCGTAAGGAACCACCGGTGGTGCACATCTAAAGAGTATATCGGTATACAACCAGACCATCGTCGCGAACGTGTTAAAATATTTACTATAATTACCAAAATTACTTTAAACTACATTAATTTGCTTTCTTTTTATGTATAATTGTATTCTCTGACGGTGTAAAGTTATTGATTATTTCATCCATTAATAGACAATTTTTTATGTTTAAACAATTTATCCAGAAAAATATCGACTTAAATCCTATGGATTCTTGTTTTTCATTAAAAAGGTATGTTTTTTAAAAAAAATTATTTGTTTTCGTTAATTTTGCTAAAATTAAGTAATATACTTATTCTATATGAACCCTATTACTCAAAATAATGTAGTATTTTTATTAAGCAGGCTTTGAAAATAATTGGAATTAAGGATTACAATGGGATAATTCTTAATGAATTATTGTTTATTTATTTAAAACCCCATGATGTTTTAAAGAAACTTTTTAAATTTGAGATTATAGGATTTATTTATATTCTTTTAAACTTTATTTGATTTAGAAATGATATATCTATAATTTAGTGTACCAAATGCTACGGTAATTGTTTAGTCTAAAAAGTAAGACCTTAGTAAGTCAATATTGACATTGTAGATTAAATATAGTAAAAGTTTAATTAGAACTGCACAATGTATACTTAATATATATGCTAACATTTTCCAAATTATACAAAATATACATTATTATCATCATTATCTTTAGTTGGCAAATAAATAAAAGAAAAAATATCAGAAAGCATTAGAATAAAACGACTTGGTTGCCAGAGTCCAAAAGAGCATCTGACAGATAAGTGACTTAAATTATTTTAATTGATAAGTTTCATTTATTCCGTTTTACTATTAAAAGGAAAACCACAAATCATTATATATTGTACATTTGCGGGAAGTTCTCTATTACAGCAAATAGAAGCATTTAATAGATCGGTTTTATCACTAAGACCAATAATTTAATTGCCTATTCACCAAATTTCTATTGCCTGTCAATTTAAATTTTTTGACATTTAATTTAAATCTGGCTTGGTTAAATCTACCGTACATTTACTTTTATCTTAAATTTGTTTGCTGGAGTGCGATTAATATATTTCCTAAAAGATTTAAAATTTTATTTGTTCTGTCAGATTAAGATTTTCTTTGACATTTATTTAACTTTAATTTTAAGTTGTTATGCATTTATTCTAGTATAATTTGAATTTATCTCATGGGAAGCTATGAGTAATAGTCGTATTGACTATAACCAACACGATAGCGATAGGCGTCGCCACCTGTCATGTCATGCTTCTTGTGAGGGCGAAATGTGGACTGCGGACAGTCACTTTGCTACTTTGAATGTGAGAGGAGGATTAAATGATAAAATTGATGAAATTTACACGATGATAGAAGAAAGACGGATTGATATTCTTTGTGTAAATGAAACCAAGCGGAAAGGATGTGAAACCACAACACATGGACCTTATACAGCCTACGGCCTACTCTACTGGCAGAGGTTCTCAGGGCGTTGGTGTAATACTCTCTGCTAGAATGAATGAATGTGTGACTGACTTTCAATGTGTAAGCCCAAGACTCCTCTGGGTGAGGCTGAAGGTTGGTCTTATTCGTATCTTTTTGCTAGGGGTTTATGCCCCACAAGATGCGCAGTGGAACCAGTCTTTAAAAGCTCAGAAAGAGAGGCGGGAGTTTTGGGATAGTGTGACAGATATTTTAAATGGGTGTAACCAGAATGAAAGAATTGTAATGTTGGGTGATTTTAATAGTTGGCTAGGAGTAAAGCGTGATGGATATGACAGTGTTCTGGGAATGTACGGTGACGGCAGAGTTAATGAAAACGGAGAAAATCTGCTTGAAATATGTTTGGAGCGAAATCTTGTGGTAACAAACTCAATGTTTAACCATAAAAGGATCCACTTGTACACAAGACAAGAAGGACACCAGAGAAGTATAATTGATTTTGTAATTGTGGATGAAAGATTGAAAAATAAAGTAATGGACACTCGGGCATACCGCGGTGCAGGTATTGACACAGACCACTTCTTAGTAATGAGCCGAATAAGAGGTCTCTTTAAGCGGTGGCGCCATCGTGTGCAGGAATCAAGTAGTGTACTAGAGCGTATAAAAGTTGAGAATTTGCAAGAAGAAGGTATAAAAGAGGAGTTCGTTAGTAAATTGACCGAGAAATTTGACAGTTTAGATGAAGCATGTGAGGTTGAAGAATTGTGGAAGTCATTCAAGAAAGGAATCGTGGATATTGCTATAGAAGTATGCGGTGTAAGTAAAAGAAGGAAAGGATGCAAGTTACAGAAAACGTGCGTAGAGGTTCAAAAAGCAATGTCAGAAAAGAAGAAAGCCTGGCTGGATTGGCTAGCTACAAAAGCCAATCAAAGAACGCAAAAGGAAACGATTGAGGATGTAAACAAGGCAAAGAATGAGTATAAAAGGTTAAAAGGTGTGGCAAAAAATAAGGAGAGTGATAAAGATGAATTTGATAGAAGGTTATCTGACGTTTTCCAAAACAATATTAAACTCTTCTGGAAGTCCATAAGAACAGCCAGAGGTAAAAAAACTACCTCGCAATTGGAAAGAATCAGAAACCAAGATGGTAATATGGTAAAAGGAGAGGAATGCGTATTGAAGAGATGGAAGGAATACTTCGAAAGTTTATTTGAGAAAGAGGATACACAAGTACAGGCCCAATTCGAAGACATGAGTGAAAGTTGCAATGAAGTGAAATTACTACGACAGAAATTGTGGAAGCGTTGAACAGTATGAAATTGGGTAAAGCTGCTGGGTACGACAGGATAACAGTTGAAATGCTGAAGGCTGGACAAAACGTGGTAGCTAGTCTACTGGACCGCCTTTTTAACCTTTGTTGTGGTAGTGTACCAGACGACTGGTGCAAGGCCGTTATCGTGCCGCTTTACAAGGGAAAAGGTTCGCAGCAGGACTGTAAGAACTACCGAGGTATTAGTTTACTCAGCATAGTCGGCAAACTGTATGCAAAGATATTGATCAAAAGAGTAACGAATGAAACTGAGAAGATGATATGGGATGTGCAAGCAGGATTTAGAAGAGGAAGGAGTTGTATGGATCAGGTCTTTTCCTTACGAGGTATAGTCGAAAAATTCTTGGCTAGAAGTCAGAAGGTCTATTGTGCTTTTATAGACTTGGAAAAGGCCTATGACAGAGTGGTGAGGAGTGAATTGTGGTCTACATTGTCTATGTATGGGGTGAGTGGTAGTTTAATACGAGCACTGAAATCACTTTACGAGGATTCCACTGCTTGTGTCAGGATAAACGGAGCTTGCACGGACTGGTTTAACATCGAAAAAGGTGTAAGACAGGGATGTGTGGCTTCGCCATGGCTGTTTAACTTATACATAGACAATTGTTTAAAAGATCTGAAAGAGAGTGCGTATGGATTAAAAATGAATGATTTGATCGTCAAATGCCTTCTTTACGCCGATGATCAAGTCATATTAGCGTTATCTGAAGAGGAGTTGCAGGCGATGGTTAATGTTATGCATGATTCCCTGATAATCAAAGGGATGAAAATAAATCTGAGCAAAACGAAAGTAATGGTTTTTGAAAGAAAAGAAAGCATGACAAACTGTGGGGTTTCGATTGAGGGAGAAAGAGTGGAACAAGTTAATGAATTTGTGTACTTGGGTTCAAAATTTACTAGAGATGGAAAGTATGACAGTGACATTGAGCGAAGGGTGTTGGCAGGAAAACAAATGAATGGGGCACTGCATAGCTTTATGAATAGCCAGAAAGTGTCAAAAAAGGCACGTCTGGCGGTGCATAGAGGTGTGTTGGTTCCTACACTTACGTATGGTAGTGAATGTTGGGTTTGGCAGAAGAAGCAAAAATTAGGATTAATGCTGCGGAGATGAGTAGTCTGACAAGTATAGCCGCGGAGTGACTCGGTTGGATAAAGTTAAGAATAGTGAGATAAGAAAACGCTGTGGTGTAAAAGAAGATGTGGTCACAAAGATAGATAAAGGAATGCTTAGATGGTTTGGACACATAGAAAGGATGGATGAAGGAAGATTGACTAAACAAATTTATAAGGCGAGTGTGATTGGGCAAATCGGTAGAGGTCGACCTCGGAGAACATATCTCGATTAGATCAACATTGTTTTGAAGAAAGGCCAGGTCAAGAGTACCAACAACCGAAGAGCATGTATGAGAGCACTGATGAAAGTAGAGGAAGCAAAAGATGTGTGTACAAACCGTAGCAAGTGGAAGGAAGTGGTTTCTGCCTACCCCTATGGGAAAAAGGCGTGACTCTATGTATGTATGTATGTATCTTTAGTTATTATTACATTTAAAAATGTTATTTTTAAAAAGTCTTTAAAATTAAAAAAATATCAGGTGTTTTGTCAGTTACATTGAATTTGTTAGTTTTTTAAGCTAAAATACTAATTTAATGTAGATTTTTAAAATAGGCCTATTAACTAATAATTATTGACTCTAATTTTAAATACCTACACTATAAAATCTTTTGTAGTATGTTTTATTTGTCCAAAACTTTCATCAATTTTTTATTTACTGATTTTGACAAAAATTAATGGAAAATTTACTTGTGAGTTATGGTAAATACATTAATTTTATTTCTAAGATCTACCAGTAGATGGCTTAACTTTCAATTTTAATTATTAATTTCCATTCACGATCGCTCTATACGTCCAAATGTAGCAGTGTCACTTCAAAAACTGACCTTTAGTGGAAAAAACCAAATGAATGATGTGGAGTGACAGGATGAGTTGGATATCCAATCGGTCCAAAATCCAGTTCTGTCGCGTCATCCAACTGATCGTCATCCAATCGTGAATGGGGAAATTCAAGTGAAACGATACTGATCCTTTTTTTGATTTGCTCATTTTGCAATACAAGGCAACAGCAGCATGGAGAAGTAAATCTTATCAATTTATAATATAAACTAACCTAACCTAAAAAAAGTAAATCCTTGAGCACTACAACCAGCATGGCATGACCGTGAAGTCAATTATTTGGATGTCATCCAAACAGATGACATCCATTTTGATCGTGAATGGCTATAAAAGTATCATGTAAAATTATCATGGATTTTAAAATGATTATTTGTTAAATTATTAAAGTGGCATATTTTAATTGGTCTATTGAGTATTAAAAGTTTGTGATTATATTTCATATCTGTCTCATTATTGATTAGCTGATAATAAAAATAGACATAATATATTTGTAATATAACTTATTTTAGTACCTGGGTAGGTATTTATGTAGGTGATTTTATAAAAACTTTCAAGTGATTTACAGAAAAAGTATATTTAATATATTTTAATCATGAATTTTATTAGTCATGTGATAGTAACGGATCAAAAAACCTCTTTCAAGTTATGATCTGTATCATTTTCATCAGTCCAAAATTTAGTTGGTTAATGGCTTCATAGCTTAACGATACTAATCTATGGTGGCTTAAGTATTATACAAATGAATTTCTTGTAATCATGTAAAATTTATTCCATATATTATTTCAACAGCTACATACATTAGGTACATTATTAGTTTTATTATTTTCATCATTAATTCTCAATGCTGTAAGTATTTTTCTGTTAATATTACTTCTTAGTTTAATTTTGTTTGATATAATTTGTTCTCTTTTATGGTTAGAAGTGATACTATTTTACAATGTTGCAAATTTTATATAGTACCTAAATTAATTGTAACTGTTAAATTTTGTACTTTCTTTTAGATAATGGAACACAAAGGAAACAAATTTAAAGTACCAATTCACTGGCAATTTGCACTGTTAAAGACAATGAAAAATCCAAACGCCATAATAACGTCTGATAGTTTAGTAACAGTAATTAAAGACTATTATCCCAAAGCAGAAGTACACTACTTGGTACTTCCAAAAGCAGATATTAAAGATTTAAAGTCTTTAACCAGGAATCATATTCATTTATTAAAACATATGGAAAATGTAGCCAGAGAAGTTACAAATATTGAAAGACATAAAAATAGACATTTTCTTGTGGGTTTTCATGCTGAACCTAGTATGTATCAATTGCATATGCATGTTATAAGTGATGATTTAAATTCTCAATTTTTAAAAACTAAACGACATTGGAATTCATTCACAACTAAGTTTTTTATTTCACCAAGTGGTAGGTACAGTATAATTAAATTAAAAATGTAAGTGTGGCCTAAAATAAAGGGTGCAGAACACTTTAAAATAATATTACTTGAAACCCAAGATTGATATTAATGCAAACATATTTTCATAGAAATAATAACTATTTTTTTGATCTCCCAATAGCCCAATATTTTTCTAAATGTAAGTAATACAGCTATGGTAAATAAAAACAGAATAGTCCAGTAAAACTTTCTCCATCGTCTCTAGAAAACAAGTTTTAAGTACATATTCCTGTACAAACTTGGCACTAATAAAAACTGAATGAATGTGCAATAATTGTATAGTATTTCCAATCTCAGTTTAAAAAAGATTATTTTACCGTGACACTGCGATATTTCCGGTAATAAGCGCTTTATCCTATACTGAGTAATACGATAAATTTAGCAAAACATATCGGCTGCTTCCTTTTATAAATGAATGAATGAATATCAACGTCGCTAATACGTATTCATCAAATCATCGTCTACTATCTAGCTCGCAGGTGTTCACTTGAAAAGGAGTTGGTCAAATATTTAGACGTTTCAACAAAACATTAGCGCGCGCTGGTTCTCAATAATTTCTTAGATTTTTATTGTTTGCGTTTTATTTTTTTTTGATATTTGTGAAATGGCTTTTTGGTTAATGATAAATGATAATGATAAATTTAACGAATTGCTTAGTGACGATATTCACATTAATAATGCAATTCTAATTAATAAAAATGAGTCACAATTTTGGGAATTTTACATATTCAAGTTTTATAAATACTAGAAGTTATGAGATTTACTAGACTTCCTGTATCAATAAGAGTATTAACAGCATTTTCATTAAAATAAACAATTTTATGCATCTTACTAAGACTATGCGAAATTATATTTTCTACTGGGGCATCATTATTAGAGGTTAATGGGGTCGACTGATTCTTTAATGCTCGTCTTTGGGAATAATTTTGACTATCTATATTATTTCTGCACTTAAAACTCTTATGACTGAATTAATTACACTGAAAACATTTCGATCCCGAACTTTTCTTTCTGCAAGCCTCTGATTTATGTCCATGAGAACCGCAACTGAAACATCTAATCACGGGTGTTTTGGTTATTTCGGTTCTTAAAAAATTGTCTCTAATACCTGAATATTGTCGAGGATTTGGTTTTGAATGAAATCCCATCTTTTGTTTCACCTCACTCTATACTTTTAACTTATTTTTGAAATCACTTATATTTGTCGCTCTGTAAAGAATAATTTTATGACTATAATTATCCTGTATACCATCGATAAGAGTGTCTACGTCAATATTACCACATTAGCAATTTCCTTCATTATCAAGGATTATTCTTGGATATCCTCAGTTTTCTTCATATTTCTTTCTTTTAATAGTTTATGCAGCTGAGCATTATTTAATTTGGATGAAAATTCATTCAGTAGTGTTCTTCAAAATGATCCATGAATTAATACCTCATTCACCCCGTATATAAATAATTTGGCTAAACCCGTTAATGATTTCTTTGCAAATACAAATGTATGTAAATCAACCCATCCAAAAATAAGTGACATGTCTTCAATGTCTTTTATCCACTTTTCAATCGGATATACACTGGTACCCTCAAATTGTCGAATTGAATCTTCTATATATCGGAAGTTCATTGAAAAGCCTAGACCGGACCTTAAACAAGATTGGGATTCTTGTTCTGTTCCGTATATTTTTTCTTCTATTCTTCTACCTCCATAACTCATTTCATTATTGATTCCATCTTTATATCGTCTTTCTTCGTTTCTACTTCTCTCAATTATTCTTTCTTCAGCCCTTTTTTCTTCATTCTGTATCGCTTTAATTCTTTCCATATGTATCTGATATTCACCTTGTATGTCAAAATTTTGGTTTTCCTCTTATTTTAAATATTCATCTTTATTTTTATCTTTGAAAATACTTATATCTACTAAATTGGAACAAATATTATTGATTGAATCTTCTTTTGTAACATTATAATCTATGCTCAAGATGTTTGCTACTGAAGTCAGGTTACTAATTAAAAATGTATTGTATACAAATTGAATTTTTGCTTTATATACTTCTGAATCTATTGTAAAATCAAAACCCTGAAATTCACGTAAGCCTTTTCTATTATTTCGATCACCTTCGTATTCAAAAATAAGAGAATGAAATATTTTAATAACATTCACTGGGGCAACTATAATATCAAAAACACTGGGGATCTGTCCAAGAGTTGTCGTTTTGACTTAATTAGTAGCACAAACAAATTTTACTTTCGCAAAATACAGTTTCTAGTATCAAAGCGATATCTTGAAGCAGCGACAGGAAAGTTTAGAGTTTTGGTACTTACCAATTTCTTTTCCTGTTTAGGATATATTTTCTCTGTAATGTATAATACCGTCTTGTGTAAATATTTATAATCTTTGTTATTCCTATATCTCTTGTTTCATACCTTGTCTTTTTCGTCCATATGCTTCTTAACTTAACTTGTTTGAAACATTTACTTCTTATTTTTACGTGTGTTATATTCGTCTTGATGGTTTCAATCTTCTTAAAAATAAATTATACTTCTTATTATTTGTTCGCCCTCTTTCTTATTGGTTTATCTTACTTCTTACTATTCCGTCTTAATTATTTGCAATCGTCCTAAAATTCATCTTTAAGTTCACAGTCTTTGTATTCACGATAATTAACTTTATCTTACTCAGCACTATCTCCCGATTCTTTATATTTTTTAGCAGTATCCCGGTTGAGCCTCCAAATTTATGGGATAATATAGCTAAAAACGATTACTGAGAGCCAGTGATGAGCAATAAACCTTTAATACTCATTAAAATATAATGAACTTCATAACATAATAATAAGTACTAAACTTAAACGTCACCATAGATATAAAACATAATCATCTCCATAGATATTTCCTACATATATCTTTTTCTTCTTCTTCCTTCTTTAATCTAGGCGGATCGCCTGTTTCTTGTTATTGTCCCTCTGTCTATTGTTCTGCCAAGTCACTCCATCGTTTTCGGGGGAGTCCTAAACTCCTGCGACCCGTTGGTGATTGATTTATCGCGTGCTGTTCTGACTATTCTTTCGTTGTCCATTCTGTTGATGTGCTCATTCTACTCCCTCTTTCTGCCGAGAACCCACTCATTAATGTTTTCTACCTTGCATGTCCTTATATTTTCGCTTCTTTCTCTGTCCAAGATCGTCTATCCAGTTATTCTACGAAGTACTCTCATTTCGATTGTCTCTAGAAGTTGTTTAGTTCTCGCTGTGTCTGGTCGAGTTTTTGTCATGTATGTCATAGTTGGTCTTACTATTGCCTTGTAAGTTCTTGATTTGGTTTCTATTTTAATGTTTTTATTTTGCCATACTGTGTAATTTAGCATACTGCTATAGCCTGAGATTTCTATGTCCAGATACTTATATTTCTTTTTGCTGGTAACTTACGATATGTAAAAAATATCAAAAACTTTAAAAAAAATATGTTATAGGAAATTGAATTCTCTACAAAAAATGTCTTATAAAATTTTCTCATAAAGTTATGGTTGCTTCGGAAAATAAGAAAAATTTTAAATCAATCCAGCTTTAAAGTTAAATAACTTTTGAAAAATAAATATATTAAAAAACTGTAAGAGCGTTAAATTTTCTATGAGAATCTGTTTTGATCATTTTAAAATATATAACGCGAGTTACAAAATTCCAAAATCCAAGAGAACGTTGTTCCCATGTTATTTAATTGGGAAATTGAAATTTACGATGCGGCACCTCTTTATATTATGTTTTACACTATTTATGTAATAAATAAAAATAGGTATGACAGTATTTTACGTTGACAGATTTGTAATATTGGTTATGTTTATTAAAGATAGAAGATTTTGACAGATACGCTCAAAATTTAAATTTTAAGGCCTTTTCAAACATGTATAAAAAAAATTATAATTTAAAAAAGAAAAATGTTGTTAACATAGTGAGTAAAAAGAAATATTGAAATTATCATGGGAAAGGTTTTTTGGTACATGTTTGTTTATAAAATAAAATTGTTAGTATAAAAACAATATTGAAACACAGCAGACGTGCCTGGAGTATAATAAGAACATTAAAAGAGAGCAGTCAGTTTAGTGATATAAAAATCATTAAAATAGAGCAGACGTATAAATTTCTATAATAAAAATTAAATTAGCAGTTTGGAGATAGAAGAGAAGAAAATAAAGAAAAGAGGCCCCCATCGACTCGTAAACCTATCAAATCAACAACAATCAGTGAATATTGGACATCTATTTATACAGGAGTTTTAAAAAAAGGTCGGATTAATTAAGTATTTTATATTTGTGTATTAAAATTTTGTCTTATATTTTGTCATTGGTAAAAACTACAATTAATAATATTAATAGGGGAATTTAAATTTTTGTAAAAGGCTTAGAATTTGATTTAAAAATAAAATTAATAACGCCACTGGTCGGTTTCTTTTGAAGATTTTATGGCTTTTAAT
Source organism: Agelastica alni (assembly GCA_950111635.1). NCBI lineage: Eukaryota > Metazoa > Arthropoda > Insecta > Coleoptera > Chrysomelidae > Agelastica > Agelastica alni. The sequence goes on along the minus strand of OX467708.1, from coordinate 40,319,432 downwards.
GAGATGTTTTTTATATATTTTTAAACTGAGATTGAAAATATTTTAAGTGACTATTATTGGTTATGGTCCTTCTGGTTAATTTTTTAACATATTTGGCTTCAGCAGAACGCATTTGATAAGTTCATTGCCCAAAAGTAAAGAATATAAATGTTAAAACCTTAGTTTTTAATTAATGATTAAAATACTTTTTGTTAAAGAAATTTTTTTTAGATGTATGGAAAAGTATTGAACAGCATGGGCACGTGTGCGTTCTCACTTCAGCAGAATGCCAAGCATATTTACAAGTTCCTTTAAGATGCCACAAATGTCAATACGTCCCAAAAAATATTCCAGAATTAAAGAACCACATTTTAATTCATAGATAAGAAACATTTTGTATAATTTTTGGTTGTCTTAGGTGCTACATCTGAAGGTTCTGGTGACCTGATGGCATGTAGTTATTATATATGGGACATTCCACGCCAAATCGGACAACATTCTGCCTTTGAATCTCCGATTTTTTATGTTATAGTACCCATTGAAAAAGACCTCCATGATTTTTTTCAATTTTTTTTGCCGAGCTGTTTTCGAGATATCAATTTTTGAAATAAATCGCTCTTTTTTTTTTAAATCTCTTCGCGAAAAATGGTCCAATCGGGACGTTTTTTTTTTTAATTTTTGTTTTTAAACACACTTTTAGGATATAAGATCAAAAAAAAATTAAAACTGTACTTCTATAAGATTTTCAAAATTTGACTTTAAAATCTTGATTTCCAAAAAACACGTGCAATCGATTTTCTTGAAAATTTTTCCTAAGAAACTGTCACTTATCCTCCAACTTTTAAGCCTAGTCCTTTAATGGGTAATCGATGGGATCTATTTTTTTTTTAATTTTAAAAATTTTATGTTCAGTGAAAAAGATGTTTTTTTTTAAATCTTTTTTTAGACGCACTTTTGGGAAAAGAAAACGGTGTGAAATTTTTTAAATCAACTTTCCATAAGATTTTCAAGCGTGCAAAGCTAGAATTTATGTTTTTTGAATTTTAAAATTTTTTGTTTCACTTATTTATGTCGAAAATTTTCTAAAATTATAATATTTTACGTCAAAACTACTTTAGAGGATTATATGACACGTGATAATTATTAAGAATTTTCGTTGTCTTCAAAGTCGCAAACACAAAGTATTTAAACGTGTAAGAAAATGTTAATTAATTAAAAAATATGTAATATAATGCGTACTTTATTTGACCTATTTCTGTTACTTTTGATCAATTTATAAACTAATTAATATTTATCCTCGAAAGTAGTTTTGACGTAAAATATTATGATTTTAGACATTTTTAGACAAAAATATGTGAAACAAAAAATTTTAAAATTCAAAAAATATAAATTCTTCTAACGTTGCATGCTTGAAAATCTTATGGAAAATTGATTTAGAAAATTTTACACCGTTTTATTTTCCTAAAAATGCGTCTAAAAACAAAAATTAAAAATCTTTTTCACTGAAAATAAATTTTTAAAATTAAAAAACAATGGATCCCATTAAGGGACTAGGCTTAAAAGTTGGGGGATGAGTGACAGTTTTTAGGAAATTTTTTTAAGAAAATCGATCGCTATGTATTTTTTGGAAATCAAAAATTTAAAATTTTTATAGAAGTACAGTTTTAAAATTTTTTTTGATTAAATATCCTAAAAATGTGTTTAAAAACGAAAATTTAAAAAAAACGTCCCGATTGGCCCATTTTTCGCAAAGTTACAAATATTTGAAAAAAAAGCGATTTTTTTCAAAAATTGATATCTCGAAAACGGCTCGGCAAAAAAAATTGAAAAAAATCATGGAGGTCTTTTTCAATGGGTACTCTAACGTAAGAATTTTTCAAAAAATCGGAGATGCAAAAGGTTGTCCGATTTGGCTTGGAATTCCCCATATGTTAATGTACCTATATACATTTTAAAAATATGTTTGTAATATTTTTATAAAAAGACCAATTTTAAACATTTCTTATAGTGAATGTAATGTGATAACATGTTTTATATAATGATAAAAAAGTGTTTACTGTAACTTTTTGTTGTATATATACAATAAGTAACTATACATTTATTGTAAAAATATGTTTTATAAAATAAAAGTTAATCTATGTCTGCTGTTTTTTTAATTTTTAGTGTTAAACGAGCATAAAACTATTTCTTTAATAGTAAAATATGTATTTTTATTGCGGCGTAAATTTGACACACTTAAAATATTTTATACAATTAAATTAGTCTCTAAAGTAAATCTAATACCAACTATTTTGGCAAGTTGTTTATATTAAAATACTTATATGTAACGGGAAATTTTCTATGACACAAATTCTTTGATCATATCAATACCAACATGCCGGTACGTATATGTATACATAACTTAAAAACCAGTTAGGTTTAGTTTCCTCTTTAAAAATGGAAATTTAAATTTAATTTGTGTTGGCAGGAACCTTTATTTTTTATATTAGATATTTTAAATTCAAAATCAACCTATTTCAGAATATTGTCGTTTTTAAATACATATAGGACGTTTCAGAATAAATTATCATAACTGGAGGACAGTAAATAGTAAATTTTTATAAAGAAAATATTTCGCTCTTTTGAACGTTATCTACTTTTTACCTTTACAAGGTAAAAAATTAATAAAAAACCAATTTTTTAAATAATTTTGGATATTGAAATAGTTAAAGTTATATTAAACTTATTTTTAATAATTGTATTAATTTATCTTTCTTGTATGTTCATACGTGCATGTAAGATAGTAATAATTAAAACAAAAGCTATTTAATATTTCACGATCAGAATACGTTAGAACAAAGGAATTGCCATTGTGTGTATTTAATTAACTGCATCTTCTAATCATATCAACTGCTATTTGTTGTGTTCATGCTAATTGTTATTTATAATGCAAATTATTATATAATGATTTCAATACCTCAGTTATAAATATACTAATCGATATTAATGTAGACAATTTTTAATATTAAATAAAATCAAAAATATTAACGACGACATTACGCAAATTGTAACAGACACCCAATATAAAACTAACAAAACTCCATGTAACAATAATATAATATTAACTTCCCATAAAATTCAAACTTATTACATTAAGTAATGTTAGAAAAAGTTTAGTTAAAAAAACTTTGGAGCGATAGGAGTAAAATCTCTTAATTGTATACATATTTATGTCCGTCTCACGTAATTGTAGCCATAACCTTGATTAGCTACCGATGGCGTTTGGAGAAGTGACAGTAGAGAATTTGCTGTCAGTATTCGTTAGTTGCTCAGTCGTGTCGCACAGTTCGCACCTCTTATCCATGAGAAATGTAGTTAAATGCCACAAAAAAGTAGTTTTTTTAGTAGTGCAGCATTTTTGTGCAAAAAATATCTTATTTTCGTACGTGGAATATGTTAAACTGTACGTGATGATTTGACAAGTAAAATATAAAAATTGTCAATTAACATTTCGCATCAAGTAGTTGTTCATTTCATATTTTTAGGTTGATGTGTTTCAAATATTTTGTTGTGAACCATGGATGAAGATAGCGATCATTCCACCGGAAAAGTCCCAGATTCTCCCAAGCCACTCGCTTTTACAATTGATTTTGGCAATAACAAAAATGTTGACACTCTGAGACAAAAAGCTTTAGCAGAAAAATTTCAAAAGAGACACAAAAGAGGACAGTCTTTATCTAAGTTGGAAGACTCCCCCACAACTACACCTCCAAAACAACATCCGCTAACAGGAAATCTACCAAGAAAATCCAGCTTTCAGTCTGAGGGATATTTTTCATCTGATGAAAAACCTGACCGAGTTAAAAGTGCTAATGCACGCATTGGTAATGGTGGTGCTAAACGCAGTGATCTAACTCTTTTGTTAAAAAATGTAACATCAGATAAAATGACTCAACCCTTTCCAAATCCAATCTTAGATAGAATGACTCAGTCTTTTCCAAATACAGTTCTTCCATCTATAGTAAGTCCAGAAATTGAACTCAAAGATGTTTCTAGTCCAGAATTAGATCTTATAAGTCCTTTTACTCCCAAGGAGCAAACTAATAGTCAAGGAAGTTCAAATTCTAGCAAGAAATTACAGTTTTTGAGTCCTGATTGTGAAAAATTATATATTGGTGAAAATAGTGAGAAAGAAATATTTGTTGATGGCACCGAATTTGATTTTGATAAGTCCGATACTGCTAGTGATACTGGAACATACACTCTGGATGCAGATAATTACTCTGAAGAACAAAAAGCGAGAATGAGCATTGATAGAGAATTCAAATTGGAACAAGTTTCAGTCAAAAAAAAAACTGAAGAATATATTAAAAGTCTTGCTACCATAAGGGATAACATTATACAAAATTCAGCAATGATAAATCAAAGAAATTTTAAGGAAAATGAAATATTAAAAGGTATGCAAGCAATAAATGTTAGTTCTAATAATTTTTCAAAATCACCAAGGTCACCCACTGCGAAGAATTTTGTTCCTGCTACTCCAACTCAGTCCCATACCAGACTCTCGCCTATAATGTCTCCAACACAAAATATTTCTATTACAGATATAAAACATGTTGATGAGGAACCCTTAAATAATAGTGACTGTGATTTAAATAATACTTTTACAAAAATTATGTTTCCTAGTTCTAATGCAAAGAGAGATGGTTTAAAACAGAATTTTGATCATGGTTCTGTGATATCAGTAACATCAAGTGGTGCTTTTAAACCGAAAATTGAAAAGAAGCCAGATAAATTATCTAGCCTTACAAAGTCAGAGGTCCAGGTACAAGCTTATATAGATGATAAAAATTATAGTGATGTGTTTACAGAACCTGCTTCACAAGAAAATAAAAAAGTCACTCCCAAATTGACTGCAACTATAGTTAATGTGCAAAGTATTGACGTACAAAGTTCTGTTGACTCTAGTGGTGTTTTGAGTGCAAATATTGTTGTTACACCTAAAAATTTGAACAATTTACCACCTTCCATTGGAGGATATTCAGCAAAGCTATCTTCTACTAAAATACCATCACCCACACATATGATTTCACGTCCACGTAGTAGAAATAGTTTAAGTTCTTTAAATATAGAATTTTCTGATAACTCTTTGGATACTGATGCAATTTTAAAACCAACCCAAAATTATATAAATTCTTTGCAACAGAGGTTATCACTTGATAGTGATCCTGATAGTGACTATGATGTAAGGGTCCAATTAAATAACACTGCACATTTGTTGAAACAAAAAGCTTCACACACTAGACACAATTCATTAGATGACAGAACTATGAATATTTCAAATAAATTAGAACATTTTCAGAACAAAAATATTATTGGTATTGATCAAACATATGCCAATTTGTTAAATCAATATTCACAAAACAAAGTTATGCAAAAAATTCAAAATTCCCCAAACAATTCTCCCATTCGTAGATCAAGTAGTTTTTCTACCAAAAATCAAATTTTCTCGGCAAAAAATACTAATATTAATGTAGTTCAAAAAGAATCTAACATTAGAAATTCTCCAAATGTAAGTAGGAATACTACAATTCAAAGAAGTTCATCCACTGCTTGTATAAAACCTAATTATATAATAAACAGAAGAGGAAGCATTGAACATCAAAAGATAGACAGAAGTCAATTTGGTGACACAGAGTCAAGTAGTGAAGAAGATTATGAAAAAAATAACCAAAAACGTAAAGATTTATCTAGTATAACAAATACAAGATGCAATAGAGCCTTTAGTTTGAGAAGGGCACGTGCCGACAACGAACCCATGCAGCTCAAATGTCCAAATACTCCTGAGATGAGAAGAAAAATCTTCCAACCAGAGTTAAAACATGAACGTGCAATTTCTGTTGATAGAAAACCTATGAAAACTAATGAAGTCCAGAGTAGATATCTACTAAATATTACTAAAAAACCACCCACGCCTCTGACTCCCAAGGAGGTGAAAATTGTGCCAAAAGTTCAAAGTGCAACTAATAAATCAATTCCAAGTAGACCACAGAGTTTTTCCAGGACAGATAGTGGTAGATTTAGTATGAGAACCAGTAAACCTCCCATTACCAATAATGCTCCAAAAGGATTTAAAAAAGACACAAGTGGTGAGTTATTTATTTTTATTTTTTATTAGTTATGCTATTTTCTTTCTAATGATTTAAGTTGTAATATATATTATATATGGTAAATTATGAAAAAAATTACATTAAAATAATCAAATTTTTAACTTTCAAGTCACTCATTTAAAGAGACAATTTTATGTTTACAATATACATATTTACTTTTTTACTATTAATGCTTCTAATTAGCAAAAAGTTCCTAATGTTTATAAAAATAAACTTGTTTGTTCTTAAAGATGCACCAGCATTTATATCTCCTGCTATAAAATTTGCTCATAATTTTTAACAAATTTAATTTTTATGAAATAAAAAGCACAATATATATTTGTTTATAAAAAAAATCAATTGTTTAAGTACTGACTGATTAAAACATTTCTTTGTTAGACTTGGGTCATTGGGTAAATAACTCTTTTCTGGATTGATTTCAAAAAGATTTAAGTAGATATGAAAGGGGTGCAACACCTAAATACCATAGCTTTACTTGCAACTTTTTCCTTTCATTGATTAAACACCTTATCAAATAGGGTTTATTTTTAAATTTTATGTACAGTCCTAGTTTACAAACACTTTTAACTAGTAGATATGAGTTCAGTACCCTTTAAATTAAACATGTGATATTTTTGTACCTTTATAATTAGTGACTATGAAATGCTTATAAAATTATCGCAATATTATTAAGTACATCTAACCGCTTTGAGAATGATATATTTTTTTCATTAGGAACTGTTTGATGTGAATTTATTGCAATTTGTTTTGTTGATCAAATGATTAGATCATTTTGTAATTACTTAGTACATGTTAATCATGTAAACATTACATAAGTACTCTTATTCTCTCTAAGTTTATTTATCTTGTTTCCATTATCACAATATTGTTCTTAAGGATATTTTAATAAAAAATATTTAGTTTAAACTGGTTACCATAAAAATTTAGTAATAAAATTTTTCCCGCTAATAACAGTCCTTCAAATATGAAAATTATACCAGTATTTTGATTTTTTTCTCAATTTTCCCGTCATGTTTTAAATTTTAGACAAACTGTATGCATCAGCTGCTGGCTTTTCCATGTTTCTTTCCGTGAAGTTCTGTTTTAATCTTTCTGTGAAGTTCTGTTTTAATACACTACTCCTAGTACACTAATTACACCTCTCTGCAAGACTAGTTAACCAGTCATATAGTCTAAGGTTAATATCCTACAACAAAATCCACTGTAACTTTTTATAAATATTTATGATGACATACAATTTTTTATTTTACTTTAACTCTCATACCCTGTGAATATTTCAATTGAGAAAGCAGGTCCTGTCCAGTAGTAAGCTCTTTTAGTGGAAAGTTTTTCTTTAATCATAAAATCCTAAAAATCATCCTTATGAAAACGGCCATTTGAGCGATATTAACTACATCTGTAGATTCATAAAGTTGCAAGGAAAAATAGTTGCAGTCTCGGTTGCAGTTATCTAAGTCACATTTTAACTGTAAAAAAACATACTTCTACTTGGTACCATCATTGCATTGGAAAAAAGTTGCAGTGTTTTTATGGCAGACACTATCTTGCTTTTATTTTTAAATTTAAATATTGAATCAGTACCTTCTAAAAATGCATATTTTATTTTCTCTCCTTCTTTTGTACAATTATCTGCGACACGCGATAAGAAGCCTTGGTTGCAGCTTTATTTTTGTTAAGTACTCTCAAAAATGTTGATGTTCAATTAACTAATTTTTCGATTGTTTCAACTTTTCCTTTCTAGCAGCATAATGTAAAGGATATGATTTTTCATAAGTCAAATGAACGGTTTTATGGTACCTTTAGATATTTCTAGCAAGGGAGACAGAAGCGTTACACAAAAACACACACTTCTGCTTTTAATAGATATCTGTACATTCCTTATTAAAATGGTATGTCTTGACTGTTTTACCACTGCTTGCCATAATTCTTGCAAATGTATTTATTAGCTATTTGCAACTTGACTGCAAGACTTAAATTTTAACTGAACATAGCAGTCTTCACCTTGGGGTATATATTCTGTTAAAAGCAACTGAGATCTTTCCCGAATGGTTGCTACATTTTTCTCGGCGGTTCTGTGAATTCTCTATCATGTTCTCTATCATGTTCTCAGAATCTTTTCGCTATTTGGTAAAGTTCGGAAAAACCAATCGCGGCTTAATTTTCTTGTTACTCCTTTGAGTCCTTTGGGCCCTTGGTAGAATCTACAGGTCCTGGTCACTTCAGCAAACTTACAGTCAAGGTTCTGTACAGCTTTTTAGCCTCGAGTCACAAGTAGTGTTCGAAGATTATCGGGAATCGAAATATCCAATATCTTTGTAATCGATGATTGATTCATCCTGACTATCAAGAGTTTCGATCACTTCGGAGCTTCGCCTTCCACCAGCAATTCCGATTGCTCACCTACTACAGCTGGTTTAGTAGGTAAATATTCAAATTAGACAAGTCCGCCACTAGAAGAGGGAACAGCTTTTTGACTTGGAGTGGCACTAGTACTAGCTTCTGTATCACGTTCAAATTCAGCTCTTTGGGTAGCCGAGTCAAAATACTTGAGTAAATATTCTTCTTATTTTCTTCCTCCCTGACTTTTTTCTGCTTCCTGTAAAAGTCACAGCTTTGGTTATGCCCCTTCATGATCTGAAAGTAGTTAATATTGATTGCAAATTTAAAATAATAAATCGCCGACAATGCATTTTTATGTTTCATTGTTGTTGGTGCACCTGAGTAAACAATTCTTTTGGCGCCACAATTCCGAACAAAAAACGGGGAATTACTTTAGAAAAAATATATACTAGGTGTTAATTTAATTAATTATTCTTTGTTGCGACACTAGTTTTCATTACCTAAAGAGTGAAAAACTAATTTGCGAATGCTCTTATATTGTTCCTTGAAGTATAAAATTCTTTTGGTGTAAAAATAATAAACTGGTGTAGTCAGTGATTCATTTTGGGGCAGTCGCGTTCGTTTTGTTCATATTTTCCGTGAGACTTATAATAATAATAAAAAACAAACTAAAACTTACTTACTATTAAAACGGTAGCGTGGCGGGAAACAAAACTGCAAAATACTGTTAGACTTAAAGAGTACAAAAAGGGGCAATTTTTCCGCCCTCCTAATGGGGCGCCCGGGGCGGTACGCCCCCCTGGTTGTCTTTAAATAAAATTCACTGGGACAATGCAGATTATTTTAACATTTATTTATTTCAGGGAAAAGTAAATGTAATGGTCTATTTTTATGCATTGTAACTAGTAATCATGTCAGGTTTAGTTTCATTAATTAACAGCAATACTTCAACCGGCATTATTGTTAGACTGGACAAATACCGTGGTTTTTAATGTCATCTTGCCAACACGACCGGCCCCAACGATATGTCCCCACTCTGTTGTTTTGGCGCAACGCGATCAGGGGTAAACATATTTGCAAGGTTGACGATGTCAACTTTCGCATAAAATATATTATAATGTCTAATGATTCGTGACGACTCCTCTATCATCTGTCTGTCTAAATTGAACAAATAAGCATTATTATAAAGGGGACCACCCTGTAAATATGTGTATATTTTAAATATCTTCCTATGTAATAGTAAAAACGTATCGTCATTCGCTTGCGAAACTGGTTATTACTTGATTAATAAATCAAATTTTTGTTTACCAAATACTCAACAAAATTACTCCAAAATATTTGCAAATTGCCGAAACTTAACGATGTAATCGATGTAACCTAGAATTTTTGTTCAAATTTTTTAAATTTTTGATGCATCAGTCTGTAAGTGGATTACCTTATCAGTGGTGTGCATTGTCTGGTTTTCTACCCACATTTAGCATGACTAATACTATCGTCGTCATCCATCCTTGTGTTAATATTTATAACCCATCTGCATATTAAATTACCCACAAACGACCAGCACAAAAAAAATACCGCAAGACGCAACGCGAAGACTTTCATGTTCTTGCCATTCGGCGCGGTTCATTAAGTTAGCATTAGTTAACGGCCACGGTGCCGGTGTTCGGAAAAGTTTTATTGTCATTTAAACCCTCCCCAGGAATATTGGATAATTTATACCTGCCAGCCCATCAAATTTCAAAAAAAAAAAAATTAAACGCTACAGTAAATACAAAACGAAATCCAATGCAGTAATACACCTCCTACTAAAATATTCAGTATGGCTAAAGTCCACCGATGTGCGCAAATTTTTTTAGAATTATGTATTTACTTTGAACACATTTTTTTTTTTTATGAAAATAGTCGCAAAAAGGGTAGACCTATCGTGTGGGCCGCGGACGGCCCGCACTGCGACTATTAGAAGGGGAAGGGATTATTGAAAGGAAATGATTGTGGACACGCTTTTTAAAAAGTTGCAGGTCATAGTTCTCTGGAAAAACTGATTTTGGAAGCTAATTCCATTCCGTAGCAGCCCTGTAAAAGAAAGATTCTTGATAAAGATTGGTCCTTGTAGTGTCAAGCTTGAGAGTAAATGTGTGAGACTGATCAGCGTGCAGTTCTCTGGAAAAACTGATTTTGGAAGCTAATTCCATTCCGTAGCAGCCCTGTAAAAGAAGGATTCTTGATAAAGATTGGTCCTTGTAGTGTCAAGCTTGAGAGTAAATGTGTGAGACTGATCAGCGTGCCGAGTTCTTCGGCCGAATGTGGCTAATGGTGGTACAAGAGTTTTTATTTCTCTGGAGCATCTGCCATGGAAATATCTGTAGAGCAATGACTGGTTTGCAACTCTTCTTCTATGTTCTAGAGGGTGAAGGGTATCTGTGAGAGTTGAGCTGTTTATCAAGCGAATGGCTCTTTTCTAAATGGAATCTAGAAGACGAAGAGAATGCCTTCGTGCTGAACCCCAAATATGCGAGCAATACTCCAGTAGAGGTCGGATTTGAGCCTTGTACGTCGTCAACAGTTGATCAGGAATAACAAACTTTCTAGCTTTCCACAGAAAACCTAGCCTCTGGCTTGCCGACTTTGCGATGTTAGCAACATGGTCATGCCAAAACATATTATTGGACACCGTGACTCCCAAAATCGAGATGGAGGGACTTGGTTCAAGGGTATTTCCGGGCATTGTGATGGGATGATTTGAGGAATTCTCTTTCTTGGAAAACGTGGCACTTTGTGTTTTTTGGGCGTTGAACTGAACAAGATTGTTGGTTCCCCACTCGACGATTGCTTTAAGATCTCTATTGATAGAATCAACCTGTTCCTGGCTGAGTCTATTTGTATCATTCACCGAAAGTGATCGATAGGATGTGAAAGTTGAGACAAGTGTGCTATCGTCTGCGAAACTGTAAATGGGGTTCGTGGTGGTTTTCAAGAGGTCGTTGATGTGTAAAAGAAAGAAGGTGGGGGACAGGATGGAACCCTGTGGGACCCCGGCATTGGTTTTAAACGCATCTGAATACCGTCAACTGCCACATGTAAGGAGCGATCTTGCATGAAGCTCAAGAGCCATTGGCGCAGTTTGGTTGGGAGACCGTAGGCAGATAATTTACTTAACAATGCCTAGTGCCAAACGCGGTCAAAGGCTTTAGATATATCCAAGGCTATTGCACGGGATTCACCAAACTTTTCAATAGTGTTTGTCCAGAGCTGAGTGACATAAGCCAGCAAATCTCCAGTAGACCGAAGTTGTCGAAATCCATATTGTCTGTCATGAATTATCTCAAATTTCTCCAGATATTTGATGAGTTCTGTGTTAATCGCTTTTTCCATAACTTTGGATATGACTGAGAGCAATGCAATAGAGCGATAATTCGCAGGAATAGTCTTCTTTCCTTTTTTCGGAATCGGTTGGACTTTAGCGTTTTTCCACATGGACGGAAATACTCCTTTGCTGTATGATAACTTAAAGAGTCTACAGAGAACTGGGGTGAGCTCTTGAGCACAGGTCTTCAGGACAATTGTAGGAATTCCATCTGGTCCTACTGCCTTATTAGAGTCAAGATTTCGTAGGATTATCCTGATAGTGCGATGGCGGATCGTTCCGTAACAGTTTATGCTGCCGTACTATATATTTACAAATAGTATGAAATAACAAAATGAAACTTGTTAATATTAGTAACTTTATGACTTCAAAAACACGAGATTTATCAACTATAAACTGAAATTCCGTGTGCTCATACATTTCCGTGTGACATAAAATATACGTAGTTGGCGGCATTGCCGATCAAAATTCATTGTTGACGCCTAAATTAGTACCTTTTTAGAAATAAATTACTAATGAGAGAAACTCGTCAAAGTCCCCACTTTATTTCGAATGACGCGGACTCAGAGTGAGCAATAACCCAAATCCAAATAGACACGATGTTGAGCGAATTTTATCAGTTAATTAAATATGGAATAAATTGTGTAAAAAGTAATAAAAAAGAGCGGAAAAATGAATTCAACAATCTGTTCGTGGAAAGCAGGGCTGGGATAAAAATGTAAACATGTAGCAAAATCGGTCAAGCCGTTTTTGAGTTTTAGCGAGACTAACGAACGGCGATTAATTTTTATATCATGGATTATTTTTCTCTTTAGAATATGTCCTATTATTTTACTTTCAAACCACCACTGTGATTTAATTGCCTATATAACTTTTTGCAAATTACTCGCAAAAAACTCCTTCAATGAAAGATAGGTTAACTTGATGTCCTTCAAAAATGTATACTTTTTCGCAAACAAAACTATCTCTTAGATAAATATGCGAAAATCTATCGCTTCTTTCAGGATTTTTTAGCTAATTTTCAGGATTTTCCTTATTATTTTTCTTTTTAAAAGAAGATGTGGTTACAAAGATAGATAAAGGAATGCTTAGATGGTTTGGACACGTATAAAGGATGGATAAAGGAAGATTGACGAAACAAATTTATTAGGCAAGTGTGAATGGACAAATCGGTAGAGTTCGACCTCGGCGAACATATCTTGATCAGATCATCATTGTTTTAAAGAAAGGCCAAGTCAAGAGAACTAACAACCGACGAGCATGTATGAGAGCACTGATGAAAGTAGTAGAAGCAAAATATGTGTGTAAGAATCGTAGCAAGTGAAAGGAAGTGATCTCTGCTTACCCCTATGGGATAAAGGCGTGACTTTATGTATGTTTAAACCACTACTGTGATTTAAAGAAAGATAAGTTAGCTTGACGTCCTTCAACACAATAAATTTTATTTTATTCGCGAAAAATTGCCTATATATTTTTTTGCAAATCACTCGTGAAAAACTCCCTCAATAAAAGATAGGTTAGCTTGACGTCCTTCAAAAATGTATACGTATACACACGTTGACTTTTATATATCTAAATTATTTTGTAGCTTTTCTTTAGGATTTTCTCTATTATTTTTTTTAAATCACCACTGTATTAAAGCAAACAAAACAAATAAAAACACTCAAATTAATCAAGCTATTTTTAAGTTTTAGCAGGACTAACGCACGGTGATTTATTTATTTATTTATATATATATATTATGTATAAAAAACAATTACTCCTCTGGCTATATGCCGCGACAGGCATTGAATTAAATCTGATACATAATCGTGTTTAATACCACTTTTCGGGTAACAATATGCAGAAGGTTGTTAAGTAAGAGAAGAAACTATTAGTTTTATCCTCGGATTTATCCATCCGAAGTAACCACCTATGGTCGGTTTCGGGATGTGTTTCCCCTCATCAGCATAGGGCAGGTCTACCTCGACTGGACACATCATTTAAACAATCAGTTATACATTTTTCACATCCATTCACGCTGTCGAAAAATGTTTATAGTTTACTATAATGATATTATATTTTTCTATAAAATTTTGCTGATTACAATACTTCTTTGCAGAAGCTATTCACCGGGTGCTTGTTAAAAAGTATAGATGTCGTGACTGGCGTTTTTCGCGTAGCACTTCATGTATACTTGTTAGGAGTCGAAGCTGTTGATGTGTCCAGTCGAGGTAGACCTGCCCTATGCTGATGAGGGGCAACACACCCCGAAACCGGTTCTTAGGTGGTTACTTCAGATGGATAAATCTAATAGTTCCTTCTCTTACTTAATAAGCATCTGCATATTATTACCAGAAATGGGGTATTATACACGATTATGTATCAGATGTAATTCAATGCCTGTCGCAGCACATAGCCAGAGGAGTAGTTGTTTTTTGATACTATATATATAGTACCCTAATTAGCTGACATTTTTTTTGTCTCAATGAAACGAATGCTTCGTTGCAAGGTTTCAAGTGACGTGTATTCAATGTGGAGGACAAAATAGAATTTTGGAAAACTCGAATATCTTTGAATGTTTTCCTCTTTTGTATGAATTTATCACGACGAACGCCTTATTCGTAGTTTCCGAAATAAGGTCTGAAATTGTTCTTCATCTTTCTCAGCTCTCCGAGGAACTGAAAAGGTATTTCCCACATAATAATGCTAAAGATGGCTGGATTCGTAACCCGTTTGCGGTCACGAACGAGAGCATAAATTCTAGTTTGAGTATCAAGCAACAGGAATCATTATTTAAGATGAAATTCTTTAAGCTGATTCAAAAAGGATAGATTTTTGAGCAGCTAGACAGGAAGAGTATCCCGAACTCTCACGCAAAGCGGTGAATTTCCTTTTATCCTTTGCTACAACATACTTATGTGAGAGTGGATTTTCACACCGGGTCATGATAAAAATTAAATACAGAAATCGACGTAATACCGAGTCAGAATTAAGGTTAAAATTGTTCAAAATTGACTTCCATTTGCGACAAGAAACAAGCACACCCATTACATTAATATTAAAAAGATATTTCTTTTGGCACTTTATTTGTTACATTTTATTGAAATAAAAACCTTATTTTCTTCAACAGTCATTTTTATTATTTTCTTTGGGGGGATTTAATTAGTTAGTCAAGGGGTTCGCTGTCACCTGGAAACTTTAACAAGGGTTCGTGGAGCCGAAAGTTTGAGAAACCCTGCTCTATATACTATTCCTCTCGCCGCCAATTTTCAGACTAAAAATCTTTAGATTTATAATCAGGTCCCTACCATGTTTAAAACTTATAGTTTACAGAGATTCAAGAAGGCCTACAAGAAACATTTGTTTTTTATGATACCCTAATATGTAAGAAATAATAAAAATTTATTCTACTCAAAAACTATATTTATCGTAAAGCGTATTCAAACCATTTTCTGTCGTCACTTCATGAAGACTGCCGCCAGCCGCCGTATCCCTTCCTTTTCTTTAGATACCTGATCTCCAGATGTGCTCGTGTACCCAAAAAGCTCTCCTTGCATACAGGGTGGATCCAAATAAATCTTACACTTGGCCATTCTGCATTAGAGGTCTGTTTTTAGACCTATTGCTGCTGAAAATAGAATTATCTGCTCCTAAAGATATATTTTATACCTAGAAATAATTTACACATGACAATATCTGTCCGTAAAAAATCGAATATGAGCGTAACAACTCCATTGTGACAATATCTCTCCGTAAAAAGCGAATGTGAGCGTAACAACTCCATTCTGAAAAATACAATAACGTTACAATAAAATGTTTTTTTAAGCAGTAATCACTTAATTTCTGACCTACCCTTGTTTCGTAATTAGCTGTGTCTTTTAATAAATTAGCAAATGGAACACACTTACGAAACTGGTCCAGCACACTATTCCTGATTTCTGTCCAACTGGTTTTCACCTGAATGCAAACGTCATGCATTTTCCCAAGACAGTTTACAATCAATCAAATAACAGAGTGATCACCCCATTTGTATCGACTAGCCAAAGTTTCAACCTACCGGACCCACTCTTCGGCCGTAATATCATCACGCGAAGGGTCAAAAATTGGAACCAAACTCTCATCACCAACGCGCACTTCACACAGTTCTGATTTTAATGTCACTTGGGCCTTTTTTTCAAACGTTTTACCTCACGTTTTAAGTTTATCGACGATGATCCACTACTGTCCGAACTCGAAGAACTTAAGGTAGTACTTGAACTCAGACTAATACTTCTTTATCGGCGGCGACGTTTTTCCTCACGTCCACGATTACAACTTTTTCGTTTTCCCATTTTTATCAATATTTTTTTTCAAAATAATAAAATAAAAACAATATAATAGATGTTCCCAATCCCACCGCTGCTTGTAAGAAATAATAAAAAGTTATTCTACTCAAAAACTATAATTATCGTAAAGCGTATTTCAACCATTTTCTGTCGTCCCTTCAAGAAGACTGCCGCCAGCCGCCGTATCCTGTACTTTTCTTTAGGTATCTGATCTCCATATGTGTCCGTGTACCCAAAAAGCTCTCTTTGCATACAGGTTGGATCCAAATATATCTTACAAATATTTATGCGATAAAAATTAGATCTTAAATTATATATCTTATCACGTCTTTCTTTTTTGTTTTGTTTTGTTTGAGTTTAACATACATACCTAGCGATATATTAGAGGTTAAGTGGATGAACAGTTTTAAGTTAATTTTATATTATCTTATAAACTGAACTTTGCCTTTTGCTTTTATGTCAACCTTATATTATATGTATTCTTTGTATTTAAATATGGAAGCAAGTCGTTTTTTATTATTAGAAATCCGTCAAAGGTTGCATCGACTGGACTATAGTGTTGCGTGAATTTCTATTTAAACCGGAAACTAAAGAAACTGAAACGGGGGGTGGTTGATACCCATGGATCGTGAGAATATGCACAGGTTGGGAGCACCACCCCTATACCAATTTTTTCATTTATTTTTATAAAATTTAGCTTTCTCACGATTACCCAACATCTGCTTTTAACGGTGGCAGTAAATTTTATTGTTTCTGAACCCTTTGAAATTTTTATTTTCATTTTAACTTCCAATAAGTTCGCCATCTTGTAAGAAATAACAATATCCTATTTTATTTCAAAAATACATTTATCGTAAAACGTAGTCAAAACTATCAATCTATTATAAAATGCGTCTTTACCCTTCAGTCTCGTACCAAAAACTGCCAAACTACCTGCTTTATCCCGCATCCCTCATCGTCATCCTATTTTAGGTACTCAGTCAGCAACACAGATCTTTCTGTTCAAGTAGCCCTCGTTTATGACTCCACCGATGGACCTTGCATACAGGGTGGATCCCAATATATCTTACAATCTACTACATATATTTTCTCGATCCGTATGTGGTCTTCTCGTAATATGTTAAACATTCTTTGCAAATCATTTTTCAGATAATTGTTATTTTATTACTGCACTTATCCGACTAAACTTTATGTCGGAATGTGTTTTGTAAATTTTTGTTCGTTCAAGGTAGATATAAATCATATTTATTAACAGTTTTGTTTATTAAACGGCTCTATATCTAAAATTAGTTGTAATTAATGTAAGTGAGTTAATTAATAAAAAAGAAATACACACGTTCAACGGTAAATATATTACTAGTACCAGGTGTAAAGAAAGAACTGTACATATAGTATGTAAGTATACACCGTTTACATGGCCAAAAATTCAAATCAAACAGTTGGAAAATTATTTGTCTTCATTTAGGAAAGTAGTGGATCCAGTTAACGAAGTGATTTGTTTAAGGTTATATTCAGGATTGTAATGTTAGTAATGCCGTGAAAACAAAAATGTATTTTTAATCCAAGGTGTCGGCTACACTTCCGTGTTTCGTCACCAAAATTTTGAGATGCCCTCTAAAGCATCATGATAGGGACTGTCTAAAGAGTTTGTACATGTACGTGGTTTGCCCCCTTTTAAAGTTATAGGAAATTTTAGAGCCTATGTTAACTCTATTTTTTGTTTGTTATTAAATAAATGTTTCGAACCCAAACACAGTGATTAAAGCATCTGCTTTTCGAATGAAAGTAATGTATCCAACTAAATAAAGTGAATAAATGTAAATAAGAATAAAATAAAAAAAATTGTAGGTTTACTTCCAGGTTAAATTAACTTAGGTTGAGTTAGATTAACGTAAAGATTGCAGCACTCGTCAATAAAAGCTAGGGAATGTGGTTCACCATCTTTTGAAAGGTAGTCAGCCGTTTTGAACGAGCAGTTGTTGTTTGACATTCATTTGAGTGGGTCAATGCGCCTACGCACCTAAAAAGGTGTTTGTGGAGTCGACAAAGTCCTGTCAGGAGGCCCATTATTACTGTCAGTCTAGTACGGCTAAGATTGAGAGTACATCTCACCTGTGGATCTATTCCATTTAGCCAAAGCCTCTGAGTGCATTTTTATGGTGCTTCTTCTGAGGCTTTTTGAAATGAGCCCGTTTTGGTCAGTGTATCTGCCTCCTCGTTCCCTTCTAACTCCTAATGTTCTGGGATCCATAATAATGTCTTCTTCTTCTTCTACTTGTTAGAGATCTAGATGATCTGTTGATTCCGGACTTGCCTCTGTAATATTTCCGGAGACGTGGACTGCCAGCTGTCTCTCCATCTCTTTGGTGGTCTTCCAGGTGGACGGGTCCCTGCTGGTTTTCCCTCTAGTACAATGCGTGGTAATCTATCGTCGGTCATTCTTTTCACGTGGTTATACCATTCTCTTTTCCTCTGCCTTCTCCATCTCACCACATCCTGTACGTCGTATTGTGCTCTAATGTCAGTGTTTCTTACGTGATCTATTCTTGTTTTCCCGGCTATTGTTCTCAGTACTGACATTTCGGCGACTCGTTGCATCCTTTTGGTCTTGTTGGTATCCTCTCTCGCTTCTATACCATATGTCATTATTGGCCTGACGCATGTCTTATATATTTTGATTTTACTCTCGTTTCGCATACAAGGATTAGCCCATACAGTTTTCCTTAGACATCCTGATAATATGGCTGATTTGTTAATTTGCTTTCTCAGGTCCTTTACCGGGTCGTGAGCGCTGGACATATCTATGCCCAGGTATCTAAATTGCATGACCTATGGGTTTATTATCTATTACCAGCTTGCATCTCATTGGCTCATCTAGATCTCTAACAAGTAGAAGAAGAAAAAGATAATTAATGTTGTTTACATCATCATTTTTGGGAGCAAAAATTGCTCGTTCGCGAAGCCAATCATGATTTTTGTAATTGTTTCCAATATCGGAAAAAAACTTTCTGCACAACATTTTCAATTGATGTCTGCATTTGGCAAAAGTTGGGCGAAAAAGATATTTCACCTGTAGTCGGATCAGGTTAAAGTTTTCCATCGCCCATATCCAAAAGCTGTTTTGCGAATATTAGCGCAGCAGCATCTTGAAGTAAATGCACACGCGTATTTGTCGATAAAGTAAGTTTCTCTACATGTCTCCAAAGATATGACGCTTTCAAACATGCATTTTTCCAACAGTCCAAAATCAAAACCAAGCCAATCCGAATTGTTATCCAAATCGTAGTCAATCAAAATCGCGGTAGTTCTTGTATCACAAATATTTTTAATTTCACAAAGATTTTTGATCACAGATGTTTTTGCTCAAATTGAAATAACTCAAATACATAAATGTTTAATATTTTCGAATAAAAAATTTGAAATGACAGGTGTTTCGCTTCGAATATTTCATTTGCGTTGTATGGGAGGTACCTATACCACTTCCTACACAAATTTTTTTTTATCAAATCCACCCCTGGTATGTATAAAACAACTTCTGAAAATTTCAATCGGTCCAGCCGTTTGGGAGTTTTAGAAGGACATACATACAAACATTTTTTCATTTTTATATACAGGGTGATTTTTCTCGATTGCACATTAGACGTTATGGCAAAACTGGTCGGAAAAGAAATCTGAAAAATTTTAATAAGGGGTTTTCGGCATTGGGCTATCGAATGAAAATATGCTCGACTTTTCGGCGACTTCCGGTT
Organism: Agelastica alni; assembly: GCA_950111635.1. Lineage (NCBI taxonomy): Eukaryota > Metazoa > Arthropoda > Insecta > Coleoptera > Chrysomelidae > Agelastica > Agelastica alni. The sequence goes on along the minus strand of OX467708.1, from coordinate 40,299,544 downwards.
GACGTCAGCTTTTTTATTTTAAATAAAACACCTCAAACAATTTTAACTTGTTGAATTGCTTACCTAATTATAAATAACTTTTTATGACATGGTACTATACCCAAATTTATTGGTTTTCGAAATAATAATTATTTTTGTAAAAAAATTGTCGTTTTACTGTTATTTAGAAACTCCATTTATTTCGTGACAAATTATAATTGATCAATTTTTTACCATCTACATCTATTACTGATAGACAGCTCAATGTTATCTCAGAAAAATATTTTAAGTTTTGTTTTACATGGTAAAATAAAATTAACGTTTATTTTGGGTTATTACAAATGCTAAAAACTAATTTTTTTTAAATGGCACACACCCTGTACAATTCTATAGTAGATTTAGAAAAAATATTCTTAACATTTTCCTATACCTAAGTTAAACATTTTCTAAGATGGTAAAAGTTATTTCATAAGTTAATGAAAAATAAAAACCAAATTTCGGAAAATGTTTAACTTAGGTATAGGGTAATGTTAAGAATATTTTTTCTAAATCTACTATAGAATTGTACAGGGTGAAAAAAAGTATGTGTGCCATTTAAAAATAAGTTTTCAGCATTTTTTAAAATCCAAAATTAACGTTTTTATTTCACACTGTAAAATAAAAATATAAAATATTTTTCTGGGATAACATTGAGCTGTCTACAGTAATAGATGTAGATGGTAAAAATTGACTAATTATAATTTATTACTAAATAAATAGCGTTTCTAAATAACAGTAAAACGTCAATTTTTTTACTAAAATAATTATTTCGAAAACCAATATATTTAGATAAAGTACCTTGTTATAAAACATTACATTACAATCTTGCGGTTGGGGCTTTGGTATTGGCACCTATGTCACCTTAGATCTTTTGATCCTTTGTGACTACCGCTGCGTCTTCAGGTCATCAGAATTCCAGTCCGCTGATTTTGGCAAACCTTAGGATTTCTGTTGGCCCTGTCTCTTTTAGATCGCTTGGATCCATAATCATACGGCTCCAGGTTTGATACCTGCATCACAATGACACAGAATGTGCATACTGCTCTCCTCCTCCTCTCCGCATAGTCGGCAGTTTTTTCGGCCGCCAGCTTAAGTTTGAAGGGGTGCGCCCTTAGTGCGATGTGTCCTGTGAGCAGGCCAAGCGTGCTGCTTAGTCTACTCCGGTCCATCGTCCAGATTGCGTCAGTCCTCTTCCGGAGAGGTTTTTTCATCAGCTGTTTTGATGTTCTGCAGCCAGTATTTGCATTCCACCGAGCAATATTCGGGGTGTTTCATTTAAAATAACGAAGTTGACGTCAACATCCGGTACAATTGGAAGTCGAGCATATTTTCATTCGATAGACCAATGCCGAAAACCTCTTATTTCAAATTTACATACAGATTTCTTTTCTGACTAGTTTTGCCATAACGTCTAATGTGCCATCGAGAAAAATCACCCTGTATATAGATAGACACTACGCCGTCGCATAAAAACCAATTTTTTTAACTCATAATTTACGATAAAAAAAAACTTAGTTTTATCGATTACAACAAAACTCTGCCAAAAGAGATCATCAAACATGTCATTGGAAGTTTTCCGTTAAATTGACCGATGAATCATTCACAAGAGTAAAACTATCCACAGCTAATAATAAAAATCAGCGATGTTTTCAAATCATATCAGTGTTTGGTGTAGTGTTGTTAAATATTAAACAAAAATAAACTATTGCCTCAGCATGTAAGCATATATAGTATTTTTTATTTCATCTATCGATAATTTAGTAACGAGTCGCAAGTTCAATAGCCTCAAATTTATTACATAATAATATATAAAATTAAATTACCTAACAATAAAAAACTAAAAAAAAAATGCATTAAAGAATTATTTATTTTATTTATAACAACCACTCACATTAAAAGGGGGTAAAATAAATACCACAATAAACCTAGCAGAGCCATTTGCAAATTTCAAAACTACTGTAGTGCAGTAATTTATTACTACTCAATTTATTACCACATCTGCGAATTTATTACCCTTTATTTAAACGAAAAAACCAATGACTCAGCTAGCTTTAAATAAACTCTCCATTTTAAGGAAAAAAATCATCGATTCCGTTATTTCGATCTCAATCTAGCAAAACCAAATCTCCAAGTAATTGGTATAGAAATGTCATTCGGTCTATGGTTTATTATTTATGTGTTACCACATTGGCGAATTTATTAACCCTTCATTAAAACGAAAAAACCAACGGCTCTGGATCCATGTGAAGTTCCACCCCCACTTATAAAAATTTCGAAATTTTCTTTAGAGTTCTGAGTTCTGTTTCAATAGTTTTAGAGTTCCTGATAGGTATTAGGAATAGTTCTGACCTTTAGAGGGTAAAAAAATCAATTTTTTAAAATGATGGCTAACTTCACTTCACTTTTGAAAAAGTAAATTTTTTTTCAGAGTTTTGGTAGCATAGTTGAGTTCCTGATGCTTTTCTAAAATAAGTCCGGCGAAACTAACCCCAAAAAAAAAATTACGAAAAAATAATCCGTCCTTCCACTTTTTCAAAAATCAATTTTTGTTTCGGCTATTTTGTTTGCTTCAAAGAGTTCTAGAGTTCTTCAAACAAAATTTTTCGAAAAATTCAAAATTCAAAAAATCACAGCATTTAAAAAAATGTAATATACATAATAGGAAATTTTAAATTACAAGTTCCAGGAGTTCTGATAATAGTTCTGTTCCTCCGTCAAATAGTTCTACCAAAAAGTCCTACAACATTTTTTTATTAAATCAATTCAAAATCCAAAATTCTACGGGACTTCCATAGATTTTTGATTTTTTAAATTTTTAAGATTCAAGAGTTCTGATGAGAGTTCTGTTCCTTCCCCAAAGAGTTCTACCAAAAAGTCCTATAACATTTTTCGATGAAATCAAAATCCAAAATTCTACGGGACTTTAAAGTTACCAAAAAATTTTGATTTTCATAATTTTGAAAGTTCGAGGAGTTCTATTCCTCCCCCAAAGAGTTCTACCAAAAATTCCCACAACATTTTTCGATCAACTCAAAATCCAAAATTCTACGAGACTTAATAGTTAACAAAAAAATTTGATTTTCAAAACTTCAAAGATTCAGAAGTTCTGATGAGAGTTCTACCAAAAAGTCCTATAACATTTTTCGATGAAATCAAAATCCAAAATTCTACGGGATACAAAAGTTAACGTACATGTGTGTGACAAAAATAATTTATCAATCAAATTATTTATAACGTTAACAATAGTTGATCGAACTCCTAAATCTTAAAAAATTTGAAAATTAAAATTTTTTGGTAACTTTTAAGTCCCATAGAATTTTGAATTTTTGAGTTGATCGAAAAATATTGTAGGACCTCTTTGAGGGAGGAACAGAACTCTCGTAAGAACTCCTGGAACTTGTGATGAAAAATTTCCTATTATATTACATTTTTTAAAATGCCCTTGATTTTTTGAGATTTGAAATTTTTGAAATTTCTGCTCTGCAGAACTTCAGAACTCTTTGAAGCAAACAAAATGGCCGAAAGAAAAATTGATTTTTGAAAAAGTGGGGGGACGGTTTTCGAATTTTTAATAGTGGGGGTGGAACTTCACAGGGATTGGCTCTGCTTGCGTCATATAAACCAGAACCAAACCTCAAAAAATCTTTTATTCTTAAAACCTACTTGATATAGATCATAATTTATTATTCTTTTATTACTATGTTATTATCATATTCCCAAATTTTTTAACTCTCCATTTTAAGGAAAAAATCATCGATCTCGTTATTCCGATTTTAACCAAAACTCCAAATATCCATGTATAGAAGTTTCATTTGGTCCATGGATTATTATTAATGTACGAGGTCTGGCTATTAAATAACGAGACTACGCGCGCAAAAGGCGTCCTAAAGGGGTAGGGGCGAACGAATGCAGTGTTGGATAGCTGGAAGTGTGTACTATTTCAGTACGAAAACACGTTTTTGTCGCTGAAGTATTATTTTTTCTATAGAGGTTAGAAACGAACGTTTTTTTTCTCGTGCCGATAACAATGTGTGACGAAAACCACGAGCAATGGATCAATGTGTCGTAAAAAAAAAAATCTGACTGAGTGCTATAAGTTGTTGAAAGATGCCTATGGTGAGAACTCTCTATCTCGTGCGCGTGTTTTAGAATGGTATAAAGAGTGTTTTGAAGGCCGAGAGAGCACCAAAAATGACCAACGTCCTGGTCGGCATCAACGGCATCGTAATGACTGAATGGGTTCCAGGCGGTGAAACTGTAAACCAAACGGTAGGAATTGTGGAAAAACAAGTCGTGGTTATTGCACCAGGACAACGCACCTGCCCATAACGCGCTGTCCGTGAAGCGTTATTTAGCCACTAGAGACACTCCAGTGCTCGAACACGCGCCTTACTCGCCTGATTTAGCAGCCTGTGACTTTTTCCCGTTTCCGAAGATCATGTCTGCCTTAAAAGGAACCCGGTTCGATTCGATGGAAGAGGTGAAGCGAAAATCGGTGGAGCTCCTAAATGCTCTCACAAAACAAGACTTCCAGCATTGTGTAAGAAATAATAATATCTTATTCTACCCAAAAACTATATCGTAAAGCGTATTCAAACTATCTATCGATTACAAATACGTCTATTTACTGTCGTCTCTTCATGAAGCCTCCCTTCCTACCTGCTGTATCCCGCACCCCTTCTCGTCTTCCTCTTTTAGGCACCTGATCTCCAGACCGTGCTTGTGTACACTATAAGCTCTACTTGCATACAGGGTGGATCCAAATATATCTTACAATTGCTTTGACCATTGGAAAAAACGAATGGAACGGTGTGTGGCGAGGGGAGGGGAGTACATTAAAGGGGAGTAATTGATTGCAGAATAATTCTTAAAATAAAACTCTTTTTCATAATCAGTCGTTATTTAATAGCCAAACCTCGTATTATTAATTTATTACCACCCCGCCAAATTTATTACCCTTCATTAAAACGAAAAAATCAACGGCTCTGCTAGCTTTATATAAACCTAGCAGAGCCATTTACAAATTTCATAACTACAGTAGTGCAGTAATTTATTACCACATTGGCGAATTTATTACCCTTCATTAAAACAAAAAAACCAATCGCTCTGCTAGCTTTATATTAACCTAGCAGAGCCGTTGTTTTTTTTTGTTTAAATAAAGGGTAATAAATTTACCAGTGTGGTAATAAAAGAGTAACAAATTATGAAAATTATAAAAAAAGGGTTCTTAAGGTGTGGCTCTGATAGGTTTATACACTGTGGACCCACCCTTAATATTTCAGAAATGTTACATATTAGAATAAATTGCCAAATCACGTCAACTTTTAACTTAAAGAAGACACTTTTTAGCGGTAATGTTATAATCGTCAGATTCACCCTTTAAATTTTTTTAAATGGCGTTAGATATCAAGTTATACCTCATTTAAAAGGTCTGGTAAATCTCTATTCAATCATATGACTTTGATACCAGCTTTCTTTTGTTATTTAATCTTTGTTTAAAATTGTTCACTTGAAAAGGACTTAATATTCAGTATTGCGACATATTAAAAAGAATTGCCCAAAAAAGTCAACTTTTAAATTGAGGGGGACACTTTTAATCGTTGTATTATGTTGACAATTCAAAAAGTCATAGTAACAGTGACAAAAACAAAAACAATAATGACAATTAAAAAAGTTATAGTGATAACTAAAATAATAGGATTCAGTTTTGTGGGGCATATGAAAAGTTTAAAGAAATCCACTTTTAAACAACGATTTAATAACAATGAAAGGTTGGTATCAAAGGCAAAACAATAATGATTAAATAGTGATTAACCAGACCTTTTAAATGAGGTATGACTTGATACCTAACGCCATTTGAAAAAATTTGAGGGAGGGTGTGAATCTGACGTGTATGACATTAGCGCTAAAAAGTGTCCCCCCCAAGTTAAAAGTTGATGTGTCTTGGCATTTCATTCTAATATGTCGCAATACTGAGGGGTGGGCCCTTTTCAAATAAACACATTGTATAAAGCTAGCAGAGCCGTTGGTTTTTTCGTTTTAATGGAGGTTAATAAATTTGCCAATGTGCTAATAAATTAGTAATAAACCATGGACTGAATTAAATTTCTATAAACGGATACTTGGAGTTTTGGTTTTGCTAGGTTGAGGACGAAATAACAGAATCGATGATTTTTTCCTTAAAATGGAGAGTAAAAAATTCGAGGCCGTTCAGCTGCACCCCCTATGTCACCGATTTCAAATCGATGGGATAGGATTTATGTACATTTTATGTACTTATTTTGTATCAACTTTAAAAATTTGATACCTCGTAATTGATAGAATTTTTTTAAAATCGATGTGGGGGGTATTAGAGAAAGAGCCAGTGACCAATTTTCAGCTGTCATTTCAAAAGTCTTAAAAAATTTCTAACTCAATGTTAATATCTGCTCGACAATAGAAGCCACTTCTGGCAGCCCCCAATGGCCGGGGTAAATTACCGTAAAATTTAAAAAAGGGTAGGAAAAAAGAATTATTTTAGTTAAAGTAGCAGTCATAAAATTCATGCAGATTATTTCTAAAAGTATACTGAATGTATAAAAAATTCGCCAGAACATTTTCGTCCCTCCTAATTGTTGACAGAACGCTATAAATATATATAGAAAATAGTTTTATTTTTGTTATTTCACTAGTCTTCAAATTTTAACATAATACAGAAAACATATTATTGAATGCCAGAAATAAATTTCATCACTTTCCCGTGCAAGTGCGAGCGAGACAGTTAAATTCATATCTGTGAGATGAAAAGAGAGCGCATATTGGGCCTCATTGAAAATGGATTGTAAATGATATGAAATGCAACAATTCCTTGTTAAAGTTTAACAGTTAAACTCATAGAAAATGTATATTTCGGTAAAATTACCTGTCCCTGTGGCAGAGGTATTCTCTAAGTAACACCGAAGGTCACTATGAAATATCAACAATGATGATGATAGATGAAGAGGAACACAACGACAAAGATAAATGAAAAATGATAATTATTCATATTGTACATAAATACCTTTTTCTGATGTAAAAAATAAATTATCCCCCGAATTTTTTTTTACACATGTATATATTTTACTGTTCATTTGCGCTCTCTTTTCAGCTCACAGATATGAGTCTCAAGTAAGGAATTTCTAGTGGAAAGAAGCCCATTTTCCGCTCCCTTGTCACCTATTTCAAATATCAAGGGCTAGGATTTATGTACTTACTTATTTTGTACCAACTTTAAAAATGTTGATCCCCATATTTAGTCGGTTTTTTTGTAAATCGAGTGTGGGGGTGTTACTGAACGTTCAGATGCACCCCCATTGTCACCGATTTTAAATCTCAAGTGGTTGGATTTATGTATGGAAGGGAAGGAAGTAAACATATTTTTAGACAAAAAAGGTAAAAAAAAATGTACTAGTAGATACATTCTACTTTCAAAATAATACCTCATTGCATTTTGAATAATTTTTGTACCGCATAAATTTTTCGAGTTATGGCCTTTAGACACGGAATTTCTAGTGGGATGTGTTATTATTATATTATATATTATTATTATATTAAACAATTTTTAATACTACACAAAATATATCATTTTCAAAATCAAAAATCAAAACCAATATTTTATATCTGACAGATATAGGAAAATGTATTGGCTAATAGGGAAAAACTCCACTCCGTCAATACATAATAAGCTTTTGCTATACAAGCAAATATTAAAGCCAGTATGGACTTAGGGTATACAACTATGGGGGTCTACCAAACAGACAAATCTAAATATAATACAACGATTCCAAAATAAAGTATTAAGGAACATTGCTGATGCCCCTTGGTATATTCGTAATAGTGATATTCACAGGGACCTGAAAATGGAAACTATTGAACAAATTATTTTTAATTTAGCCAAAAGACACAAAGAAAGGCTTCATCAACATGTGAACGTCAAAGCAATCCAGCTGCTAGACAACACAGGAATAGAAAGAAGACTTAAAAGAATTTAAGTTAGTGAAGTGAAAGTGGTAAAAGCATTTATACTTGTTAAGTTACGTGTAACCCCATCTGTCAAAACCTAAGGAACACTGCTAAGTGTACCTTAGTTTAAGACTTAAAAAGTATTCATTTAGGTTAGAATAGAATTGCTCATTGGTCTATTTTGATCAGATTGTAATGTAATAAAATGTTCATTAAAGTGAATATTTGATTACACGAAAGTTGTCATGAGTATGACAAAGAATACCAATCGATTCTCTTTGTCCCATTCTCATGCTGGCAACGCTGTAACATTATTGTGGAGTTATGGCCACGCTTCTAATCGGAGACGTGCTGTTTGTTTAAAATGAAAATATATTTATCGGGTTATATTTAGTTTTTTATGAGACTATATTTATAAATAGGTGATACTCAGTTTTTTTATCAAATTAAAGTGTTGTAGCCTACTAAAAGTATTTATCTAAACCCCAAAAGTTGGGCGCCAAATTGGTAACCTAAAGGAATAGATTAATATATTATACTCAGGGTTCCGTGACTCCTTGATTTCTCGATTGGATTAAATTTGAGGTGATGTATAGATTTCTTATGAAATACTACTATAAAATGGATCAGGAAGGTATATAGTTATTCAAATAAAAACAAAAGAAACAAAATCTTGTTGCAACACCTTTAGCAACAACGCTACTAATAATAGCCGAAACCGTCAGATTTCGTAGTACACACGGATCTCTGTACGGAGAACCATTTTGACAAGCCGTGCGGCGTTGTCGCTTAATGAGTAACGCATTTCTATGATCTAACTGAATGAAATAGTTTCAATAGTTCAATTTCACAAAATGGGTTGTATTATTCAGGTTGTTAAAATTCATGAAATATTAATAAGATATGGTCACAATATTGTTACAAATATAATCAACAAATACTATGGACGATTCAATAACAATCACAAATCTCTTGTCATAACTGGAGAGCAGGCAAAATCACAGCACAACACATTCCAGTCGGCCGTATCAAGATGATACAGTCGATCAGAGAGTGAGGATGTATGATCGTGTTTAAAAGTAAATAGTTCCGTCTCCTCTGATAATAGGTTTATGGCATACTCGTTTGAACTGTTCCTCGATAAATTTGTTTTGCTATTCTCTACACATTCTAACAAGGTATTACATTTTTTTAAAATGGTTCTTAAAATCGTTGTTTAGTTGTAGTTTTTGAAAGTTTAAAAGATGGCCTTCCTATAAACATCCCAAGGTCAAAGTGATTTAATGCAAAAGTTTTTGGCGTTCTAAAATTTCAATTAGGTTTCCTTGTTGGTAAAAATTAAGTGCATAATACTTTCAGTGTTTGTATTTGATTGACTTCGTTGAAATGCTATATTTGGATTGATACGTACGAATATGGCGATGTCCAAGGTTTTTTATGTAGGCAATGTTTACTTTTTGCATTTGCCAATATTATATATATATATATATATATATATATATATATATATATATATATATATCCGACGATACTAAATTATACCGGATGGTATCTTTGGACGATTTAAGCAGTGCTTTTCTTTTAGACAATTATGTCGTAATGTGACAGTTTTTTTCAGCACAAATAAACTTTTTTAATACTGTAGGGAGTATTTTTTACAAATGATAATTGCTAGACTCGTATTAGTCGATAGAGAAGTTCAAAGAATTTGAAATCGGTAGAAGTTCCAACATACCTCAAAAGTCACTTTACAACCAGTAACTTGATAAACTTAACAAAAACATTTATAAAATCATGCTACAGATAGTCTGCTTTTAAGGTTTTGTAAGGGAATGATGAATCCCCTGGGGATACGAGGAAAATAGAATAGATCCAGGTTTGGTCTGCCTGGCATAGTCAGTGGAGTCTCTCAGTAGACCTTGAGCTTTCAGACACATAACCTCTCCATAAAAAATTTTCTCCACCTCTGCAACAACAAAAAAAAAGAAAAGGGGATGATGAAACTCCTCTTAACTGTCTATGCTACTGCAAAGAACTCTCAGTTCGCAGGCAAAGGCACTTTCGGGGAACCAAAATTGGAACCTGAAATACTTAGTCATACCCCTTGTCGACATTCTGGAATTGTTTGAAGTTTCAGGACTGCCGTTGTGAGAACCCATTTATTTATGGGGACACAATAGGCTTCGTTGGCCGCAGTAGGTACTTAGGGCAACTAACGTTGATAAGAATATGTTGTTTAAGCAGTTTAGCATCGAATGTTTGTGCAACTTTGTTTCAAATTTTAAAAACGAATGTTTGGTCAAATTATGTAAAAAATCTACTGATTTCGGCATTTTCCTAGGAGGTTCGATTAGGTGATATTGCACAGGAAAGGGAGGAGATCCTCCAAGGTCAGCCAAAGTTGCCTATGTTTCTCCCAGTATGAATTCTCTTATTAATGCGTCTTCTTGTTCGTAGCCTCTGCATAGAGGAGTTTCATATTATGTTAAGACACGTAGACTCTTTCCCTGAACATCAACAGATATGTTTTTGGTGGGGTATCTTAGTAGTTTCTTTGGCAAGTCTGCTGCTGGTAAATTCATCCCACTGATCTTCAAGCTCGTCACTTTCCCAAATAAGAAAATATAAAAACTATGATTTTGGTGAGAAATCGAGACGTGTACTAAATGATTCATTCTCCGTGTTTAACTGTATTAGCTGAAAATAATTTCGGGTTATGTTTTTCGCTGTTGGTGTCAGTTCATGTGGAATGGCACTTAACAATCTGCGATCTAAACTTTCATATCGTTAGAAAAATATTAACCAACCGTTTCAGATTACCTTGATGTTGCAAAAGAAGAAGTAAAAGGTCATCGTAATCAATTAAACTTACTTAACACTATTTAAGTAGCATAATCAGTTAACAATAGTTTCTCTAACGCATCGTTGATCTCGCACAAAACCTACTATTGAAATGCGTCATTTTATTTTTTTAATTCAACCAAACCACCATTTGAACAAAAAGATTCGCACTAATTAATGCGTCTCGCCCACCGCAAGCTTACCCTACAACGTGTGTACTCACGGTCAGCCAAAATGTGAGATCGAAAAATAATACAAAATTAGTCATGGAACTCTCCGAGATACGGACTGTTTATAATTAAAAACTATATTCCAGTGGCGGATTTACACATTTCCACATATAGGCTGTTTAATTTTTGCCGCCCTAACCTCTACAAATGTCAGTTCCTAGCAGTGGCGACTGGTCAGGGGCGGGAGGGGAGGCTAAGCCTCTTCTTAAATATTAAGAAAAACATGTTCCTGGCATACGTATCTTAAAAAAGTTTTTATTTTATTAAATATCATTTACTACCTACTGGCGAACAACACACAACAAAAAGTAACGGTCCGTTGCATTGCCTCCCTTGTTGAAAATACCAGGAGCCACCACTGGTTCCTAGATTATTTTTAAATTCCAAAAATTTGGTTGAAACTGCACAATAAATAGTTTTTGGGTAAAAAACTATTGTATTCGACTCCGGGGACCTTGAAATGTGGAGATATGTCAAAATTCGGGATTCGCAAAATCGGACCCATTACTATAACTGGGAAGTTAATAAAATAACCAAATTGTTGTTTTTTTTCGTTTGAACGTTGTTGTTTGTTCGTGACGTCTGTAGGGCTTCGACGATAGCAATTATTATTTGCCTTGTAAATTCTTGGACTAGAGAGATTTTTAAATGAGAATAACTTTTTTTTTCTACATTCGTGTTAAATAAAATAAAGCCCATATTCTGTTCCTATTCAAGCTCTATATTTACTCGTGAAAACCGCATTAAAATCCGTTTAGTAATTTCAGAGAATTGCTTGGACAAACAAACAGACAAAAAATTTAAAAAACGCGTGTTTACGTTTTGGTAACGTGCGAATAATCATATCAGCGTAGAAAAATGAATTTATTTTAAAATCCAGAGATCAATTTTATTCACATGCACAGAGTGTTTCTAAATTCATGCAAAAAAATTTAGGAGGTGATTGTCCGTGTGAAATTATGATGGATCTTTCCTATAACTAAATTTCCTAACCCCACTACCTTCCGAGTTATCACCCCTGTAAGGAGGTAAGCATAATTAAGTTTTAGTTTTTTTCTTAAATTTGTTAAGACAGAAACTTGAAATTTTGTAATTTTCGTGTACTCGCGCAAACCGGTATTTTTTTAACATTCCTGTTACATTTTTAGGGGGATAAAATTAGCATCCTTTACTTAATATCAAATCTTTTTTTCGAGATTTAGTTTTGTAAAATAAGAATATTACTTAAAATCCCTGTTTATTTAAAAACGTTTCTTAATTTTAAAGTTTTTTCCTAGAACCAATAAATTCTGTGAAAAAAAAATTAAATACAATAAAATGATTTTTATTCTTTATTAAAACTACGTGTTGAGAGTGGAAAATAGTAAAGATGGGAAATGCAAAAATAAAATATGATTCATAATAAATGTTGCAAATGACCGCCCCCATCCAAAAAATAAAAAAATTTAATCTTAATTTTACTCACCACCTTTTAGGGGTGATATCTCGAAAGGGGTGGGCTGAGAAAATTTTGTTATGTAGGAAAGAACCATTATAATTTTATACGGGTAATCACCCCCTGAATTTTTTCGCATTAATTTATAAACACCCTGTATATACATGTATAATGCACTATCCTAAAACATTTGTTGAAATTTGTCCCTTGAGCACTGTTTTGATGTTCGTGATTTTATTTATATGTATGGATGAGGCAAACGGCTTTTCGTGAGATATTGTTAAATTTTATTCAGGTAAAAAGCAAAAACATTTCTTAAATTTAAAGTTTTTTTCTAGGACCAATAAATTCTGTGAAAAAAAAATGAAATACAATATCATGATTTTTATTCTTTATTAAAACTACGTGTTGAGAGTGGAAAACAGTAAAGATGGAAAATGCAAAAATAAAATATGATTCATAATAAATGTTAGAAATGACCGCTCCTATCCAAAAAAATAAAATCTTAATTTTACTCACCACCTTTTTGGGGTGATATCTCGGAAGGGGTGGGCTGAGAAAATTTTGTTATGTAGGAAAGATCCATCATAATTTCATACGGGTAATCACCCCCCGAATTAATTCGCATGAATTTAGAAACACCCAGTACATACATGTATAATGCACTATCCTAAAACATTTGTTGAAATTTGTCCCTTGAGCATTGTTTTGATGTTCGTGATTTTATTTATATGTATGGATGAGGCAAACGGCTTTTCGTGAGATATTGTTAAATTTGTTTCAGGTAAAAAGCAAGGTGGAATTCGCAGCAATTCTTCCCTTTCCAGTCGCGAAGTAGAATTCCAGAATTGGAAGAGAAGGAAGAGCTACGATCCGATGAAGGCGGCCGCAGAAGGTAAGAAAAAGGAGCAAGCGAAAAAACAGACCCACGGAACAAGTCAAAATTCGATGACACAATCCTATACAGAGGCCAATCATAGTCAGGACAGCTCGCCATCGCATTCTAGTTCGGTTCATAGATCGCAGGTGAGTTTTAATTTTTGATTTAATTCCTTTTTTCCATTTTTTTTATTAGGTGGTACCTAAGGTTTGATCTTGCAGCAGTTAGTCCGCGCAGTATATTTAAAGTAACGCGTACTGCGTACCATCGTTACTACCATGGGCTATATCTAAATGCTGTGGGAACAAACCTTTAGTCGTACGATTGCGCGAACGCTTTTGACATTGTGTAGATTTTCTAGCCGTAAATTTACCAAGTAGATAATATGTACTGAATTGCTTTAAACATTTTCCGTTGTTTTATTATACCGTGAATATGCGAGATTTTGATTAAACTTTATTCCCAGGTCTGACTGTTATCGATGCGGCACAGTGACCGTTTTAAGTAGAACACGAAGAAATATTCCAAAATTGTATAAATTACTTTTGTGTAAATAAAAACATTCGAAAATTCACATCGACTTTATTAAATCAAACGTTCATTCAAATTGTTTCAATATTTTATTATTCTAATAAATCGATTTATAAATTATTTTTTAGCAAATAAAATAGGTAATTCGTTTATTCTTAGCACAAACGCCGAAGAAATAATGGAATAAAAAGTGTCACATGTAAATGGATGAATAGTGAGCGATCATAAAAACCATCATCAGGTCTACCGTCATCTGTTGAGCTTCTAGCCGTATTTGACCACAAACCCCTCCCTCTTGAAAACACAGCGCGACTGCCTAATTCGTAGGACAGAAAACAAATTTCCACTTTTCTGATCAAAAGTTACCAAATCAGTACATTTTTTTTTTTCATTTGTAAACATGATTTTAATGGCTGGACTTCTAATTAGCTTATGTCCAGCCATGTTTGCAAAAACATCTTGTACGCTTAGCCCGTACGGGGGATTTTTATTTCTGTAGGCTGTTATGTGACCCTTGCTTCGTTACCGCTTCTAATCACGAGGAGGTGGTTTGAGATGTTCCATTATTTTTTAAATGATTATTTTTGTTTATTATTTTTTTTTCAAAAACTCCTAATCCCATCTAAATGCTTTTAGCATTTTTTTATTGCAATCTTGGGTCTAACCTTAATATCTAAACATGCTTCATGCATTTTCTTGCAATTCCCTTTACATATTTTGTTCCTGATCTTAATCCTAACATGCTATACAGTGCGTCTGTTCCATTCTGTAGCAGCTCTGTAAAAAAAGGATTCTTGATGGCGATTGGTTCTTGTAGTGTAAATCTTAAGAGTAAATGGGTGAGACTAATCAGCGTGCCGAGTTCTTCGGCTGAATGTGGCCAGTGGTGGTATAAGAGTTTTTATTTCTCTGGAGCATCTGCCACGGAAATATTTGTAGAGTAATGTCTGGTCTGCAACTCTTCTTCAATGTTCTAGTGGGTAAAGGGTATCTGTGAGGGTTAAACTGTTTATTAACCGAATGGCCCTTGTCTGAATGGAATCTAGAAGACGAAGAGAATGCTTTGGTGCTGAACCAACCCCAAATGTGCGAGCAATACTCCAGTAGAGGTCGGATTTAAGCATTGTTCATCGTCAACAGTTGATCAGGAGTAAAAAAGTTTCTAGCTCTCCACAGAAAACCCAACCTCTGGCTTACGATGTTAGCAAAATGGTCATGCCAAGACATATTATTAGACACCGTGACTCCAAAAATCAAGATGGAGGGACTTGATTTAAGGGTATTCCCGGACATTGTGATGGAATGATTTAAGGAATTCACTTTCTTGGAAAACGTGGCGCTTTGTGTTTTCTGGGCGTTGAACTGAACAAGATTGTTGGTTCCCCACTCGACGATTGCTTCAAGATCTCTATTGATGGAATCAACCTGTTCCTGCCTGAGTCTATTTGTATCATTCAAATAATTGATCGATAGGATGGGAAACTTGAGACAAGTGTGCTGTCGTCTACGAAACTGTAAATGGGGTTCGTGGTGGTTTTCAAGAAGTCGTTGATGTGTAAAAGAAATAAGGTGGGGAACAGGATGGAACCCTGGGGGACCCCGGCATTAGTTTTAAACGCATCAGAAGAAATACTGTCAACTGCCACATGTAAGGAGCGATCTTGCATGAAGCTCAAGAGCCATTGGCGCAGTTTATTTGGGAGACCGTAGGCAGATAATTTACTTAACAATGCCTGGTGCCAAACGCGGTCAAAGGCTTTAGATATATCCAAGGCTATTGCACGGGATTCACCAAACTTTTCAATAGTGTTTGTCCAGAGCTGAGTGACATAAGCCAGCAAATCTCCAGTAGACCGAAGTTGTCGAAATCCATATTGTCTGTCATGGATTATCTCAAATTTCTCCAGATATTTGATAAGTTCTGTGTTAATCGCTTTTTCCATAACTTTGAGTATGACTGAGAGCAATGTAATAGGGTGATAATTCGCAGGAATGGTCTTCTTTCCTTTTTTCGGAATGGGTTGGACTTTAGCGTTTTTCCACATGAACGGAAATACTCCTTTGCTGTATGATAGCTTGAAGAGTCTACAGAGAACTGGGGTGAGCTCTTGAGCACAGGTCTTCAGGATAATTGTCGGCTACATATGGAAAACTTTTTTATTATTAGTATTATCAAAAAAAAAATTGTTTATAAAAAGTTTTGCATGTTCTAAAACCCAAAATTCAACCATCAGATATTAAATGGCATCAGTCGTGTACGAGGTTTGAAAAAAAAAAAGATTATTGATTAATAGTAAAGTACCTCAATTTTTGACCACATTGAAAATTTTTATTAAAAAAATATGTTAAGAATTAAAAATAATTTACAAATATTCAATATTGTTTATTACAATAAATTTTTTTTGAACATTTTCAATGTCACAAAAAAAGATACAGTTGCAAAAAAACTAAAAAAGAACAAACTTCACGCATACAAACCTCAATTAATTTATACGCTAAGACCAGGAGATGATGAAAAACTATTTGAATTCTGTCATGACATTCAGGGATACTTAGGATTTATGTCAAGACATATTACTTTTAGTGATAAAGCAACATTCTCATCAAATGGGACAGTTTCTAGCCAAAACTGCCGTTGCATTGAAATCTCGTGACCAGTATTCATTCAAAACAAACGTTTGGTGCGGAATCTATAAAATAAAATAATTGGACCTTTATTTTTTCGAGAAACCTTAAATGCGGATCGGTATTTGTGCTTTTTAAACGATAAAATCATTTTCTTGACAACCTTCCCCTAATTGAACGTCAGCAGGTATGGTCCAACAGGATGGTGCGCCATGTCACAGTAGATGTACGTCAATATTTTTAATAGAATTTCGCCGCATGTTACCTATACTGTAGGCCTATGTGGGTGGAATATATATCAGAAAAAATTTACTTTCCTGGCTTTGTGCCTACGACGAACATTGAATTATATCTGATAGATAATCGTGCATAATCCATTTCGGGTGATATGCAGATGCTTGTTAAGTGAAAGAAAGAATTATTAAGTTTATCCATTCGAAGTGACCACCTATGGACCGGTTTTGGGGTGGTTGCCCCTCATCAGCATAAGGTAGATCTAGGCAAACTCACGTTTGCCCTTCGAGGAGACAAATCAATAATCCTCACCTTTACTAGGTACACATGAAGAACCGAACGCAGAGCGCTAGTCACGACACTTATACCTTTTAAGAAGCACCAATTACCAATTACAAGCACGATTATATATCAGATATAATTCAATAGTAGTTGTTTTCCGATATATATGGTCAAAAATGAAGGTACTTTCTTCTTAGTCGTATTCTCATGTCTGAAAAATCGTGATCTCACGAAATCAAGTACATCCATTTACCCTAATTCTCCATGTTTGTCGGTCCATTGTTTCACTTAGTAGGGTTTGTAGTGATATATTTGTGATTTTCTTTACTTGGTCTATCCATCTAATAGGTGACCTGCCTCTCGGCCGTTTAACATCCACCTTTCCCTGTACTATCAATTTTTCTAGACTGTCTCCCTCTCGTTTTGTAGTGTGTCCAAAGTACTTTAGAATTCGTCGGCGACATATTGTGAACAATCTGTCTTTAATCTTCAGTTCCTTTTAATATAGATGCTTTGGTGCGTTTCTTTGTCTATGAAATTCGCAACATACGTCGCCAGCACCATATTTCAAACGCCTCTATTCTTCTCTATTGTTCGTATGTTTTCATCGTCCAGGATTCTGCTCCGTACAGGAGGATTAAGAATCCGAGGGATTTAACTAGCATGATCTTCGTGTTTTTTTGTAATGTGACAATCTTTCCATATTCTTATAAGGTTGCTCTTGGCTCTTCGTGCCATTGCCATTCGCCTTTTTATTTCTTTTTCGCACCCTCCTTGGTTACTTATTAGGGATCACAGATATTCTAATTCATCTACATCTACATCTACATATTTGGAATGTTCGGTCGTGGGAGGATTTCACCTCTGTCGATTACCATAAGTTTAGTCTTGGTGAGATTTATTTCCAGGCCCAGCTTAGCACTTTCTCTCGTCGCTCTATCCAACATCTTCATTTCTGCCTCTTCTCTCGCCAGCAACGTTGTATCGTCAGAAGGTCTTTTTCTTAAGGTGCCGTGATCGCTTGTCGATCGTAGGCTCTCATATTGCACAACATATTAACAATCATAGTCTTATTTACAGCTGCGCGGAATAATTCACTGGTAGTTTTTCCAAACAACTGGCGTAGATTTTTAAGCCAGGAAGTAGTACGGTGGCCCACACTTTTTTCCCAAGATTTTGCCTGGTATAACAAGGTGTAGTATGTTGTACTTTTCCGAGTGACGCATTATATGACCGAGGTATTCCAATTTACGTCGTTTAACCGTGTTCACGACTTCGTAACTTTTATTTAAGCGTTGCAATACCTTTTCGTTTGTGACTCTATCTATCCAACTGATCTTCAGAATACGGCGATATACTCACATCTCGAATGCTTCTAGTCTCTTCAAAAGCGATTCAGTCAAGGTCCATGCCTCAACCCCGTAAAGCAATACTGGGAATATATAACAGCGAACCATTCTCATGCGAAGTTCCAAATTGAGATCATGACTGCAAAGTATTTTTCTAAATTTCATAAAATTTGTTCGTGCTTTAACAATTCTACTTTTGATTTCTGTACTAGGGTTCCGGTTTCCGTCAATATTAGTACCCAGATAAACCAGTTGACTTACGCGTTCAATTAAATCGTTACCAATTGTAACGTTATAGTGATTATTATATACGACTGCTTGTTTACTAATGACCATAAACTTTGTTTTCTTTGCGTTCAGTTTGAGCCCATATAACGCGCAGATCGCAACCATTCGGTCCAACAACTCTTCTTCGGAGTATTGATTTCCAACCCTGACACAGGCAGCCTGACCCCAATACAAATTTGCGATGAGTCTAATGTCATTACCATCTAGAATGGAGGTCTTTTCATCATTTTTTCGTGACGAACTCTATCGAAAGCCTTTTCAAAATCGATGGCGCACATGAAAACGTCTTGGTTTATATCTCTACACCTTTGGACTAAGACTTGAGTAAGTGCTAGCTAAACATCGATAGTATATCGATAGTAAAAAACTATCGTTTCATATCGATAGTTTCTGAAACTATCGATACTATTGAACTGATTAAGTGTATGTGGAAGAGAGAAAGCAATCCAAATTTGTATACGAATGTTGTTTGAAAATTGCACTCTGGATTAATGTACAAGTTGAATATTTGACTTTTTTCATTCGAAACTGTCATATGTCAAGTGTCGGATTTCCCGAGAATTCGAATTTCAATGTTTACCATTACCAGATTTTAGGTTAACCGGTTAACCTCTGTTTGCGTTTTGCAAAATGGATAAATCTAAAGTTTGGATGTATTTTAAAAAAAGTGAATCGGGTTACGTTACTTGCAAAGTTTGTAGCCACGCCTACAAAAGTAGTGGTAACACCTCCAACATGAGGGATCATTTGAAACGAAAGCATCCCCAAGAATTCCATAACAACAATGAAGAGCCTGAAGCGGGCACTTCTGTTCTTGTCTGTGATAATGGTTCCATTAAAAAAACGCAAATCTATGAGAGACTATATGAACAGGGAAAATTATTATTTAGAGGGGTCTCAGAAAAAAAAATGCTTGACAAATTCTATGTAAAAATGATTGCAGAAGATCTGGAACCATTCAGAAAAGGAGAACATTCAGGTTTTCAAGCTTTTGTGAAAGCCTTGGAGTCTTGAGTTGTAAATAGTGCTTCGCGAGTGCCAAGGCCGCAACGAAAACCGAATTGGGTCCCTGAGATTTTTTCATCGATTTTTCTATAAATTCTTTGATGAATTATTCGGAGAAAAATATTTAGTACATGACTCATTAAACTGATGGTACGATATTCACTGCATTTTGTCGCTCTATGTTTTTTAGGAAGCACAACAAATGTGGATTTAAGCCAGTCTTTAGGGATTTTGCCGCTTTCGTAGATTAAGTTAAATAATTTAGTAATTATATTAATGCCTTCGAAACCTAGGAGCTTTAATGTTTCTACATGAATTTTATCTGGTCTGATTGACTTACCATTTTTTGAGTTTTTATAGCGTATTGCAGTTCCTCTTTAGTTATTGGAGGTCCACTAGTGTCATTTAGGTTTTCTAATTCCTTTCTTTCGTCGTCGAATAATTCCTTTATATATTCAGTCCATCGTACTATCGATATCGATTATAATTTTTCCATTTTTATCTTCAATAAGTGGAGGTGTAGAATTTTTGTTGAGGCCCGTCACTTCTTTTAGTTTTTTGTGCATGTTGAATGAGTCGTGATTGCGATCATAGCTCTCAATTTCTTCCATTCTTGTCTATACCATTCTGATTTAGCTGATTTTATTTTCTTACGAATTTCATTGGTTGCCTTATTGTATTCTGTTATATTCACATTTATATATTTCATTCTTATATCCATTAAATTCAATATCTCTTCCGTCATCACGATTTCTTACATCTACTTTGATTTACAGTAAGATAGCTCTGGACTTTTTTCAAAGTATTTTTGCATGACTCCCATAATTTATCCGGTGAATTTGTATTTTAAAATTTTTGAAATTGGTCTTCTAATTCATTGATTACTTTTTCTTTTACTTCTGTATTTTTTAATTTTTCTTTGCTTATCCTAGGTCGGCTTTTTGGTTTTTTAATCTTTTTAAATGTAAGTAATATTTTGGCTGCTAGTAAGTTATGATTGGAGGGCACATCTGCTCCCGGATATGTTTTGGCTGACAAAATTGCATTTTTATATCGTTTTGATATACAAATAAAATCAATTTAATTTCTTACTATTCTGTAACAAGTATCCATGGGAGATTTCCATGTGTAAAGTCGTCTATTGGGTAAGTCGAAGAAAGTATTGGATATTACTAATTGTTTTTTCACACAGAAACTGATCCTTTCTCGTTCCTAAACCAAACTTGCCAACGACATCTTCTTCACTGCCTCTTCCAACCTTGGCATTTAAATCACCTAACACAATGTTTTCATATTGCCTTCCTTTTAGGAATAACAAGTTATCCATATCTGAATAACGTCTACATCTCCATATTGTTGTGTAGGTTCGTATACCCGAATGATGTTTAAGTCTATACGATTGGTTTTTATTTGTACCATTATCAATCTATCCGAATACAGAACGACATTTTTTACTGCCTTTGCGATATTTTGTTCTAGAATAAATGCTACCCCGTTTCTATGTTGTGAACCTTCTTCACCAGAGTAGTAAATTTCATTGTTATCTATCGTCATATGGCCTGAGCTTGACCATTTCATTTCACTTATACCCAGTATATTTATGTTTAATCTTCGCATTTCTTTGATGGTATTGTGAATCTTTCCTGATTCGAACATACTTGTAATATTCCAAATCGCTATTAAACATTCTTTATCTATTACAAATTGCTTTTCTGATTTTAATGCCGTTGACTGCTCTCTGCAGTTCATCCGCCTTCGGGGACGGTTTCTCAACCGCAGGACAATGGAGTGCCCTTCCGTATCTCTATATATCGGTTAGTTGCTTATACCGGCGCACATTCGGTCTCCGTCTCGTTAGCCGCTACAGCATTTCTGCTGCACTGTTGCCCGCCCTTTACCAACTTGGAAGTGAGATCAGATATTCAGTATCGTTGAGTTTGGGACCATAAGGCATTACTCAAAAACTCTCCACATCTTAAAGGACGTCAGAAGGTACTTTACTGTTAATCAAAAATCGTTTTTTTTTGACAAACCTCGTATACGACTAATACAATTTAATATCTGATGGTTGAATTTTGGGTTTTAGAACATGCAAATTTTTTTATCAGGGATACATTTTTTTAATAAAACTAATATTAAAAAGTTTTCAATGTGTAACCAACTTACGTAGACATACTGTATATAAGAAAAATAATTAAAAAATTAAAAATTTTACAAATAAAAAAAACTAATATTTAAAAATAAAAAAATGACAATTAAAAATCAAAATTTAAAAATTAATACGACATTTACATAAATTATATGCTTTTTATTGTTTATGTTTGTTACCTTTCGTTCATTTTCTGACCTCGTCTATTTAACGCTTCTTTTCTTCTTTCTTCTTAATTTTCTTGATCTTTTGATTTAGCGGATAGAATTTTCTCTTTATGTTGTCGGATAACCAAGACAACTAATGGATCCCAAGCCATCGTTATATTTCTTGTAGATTTCCCAGTGAAGCTGTGACACCCCATTGGTAAATTTCTTGGTTGTATTTGTTAGTTCGGGGTCAGTTAAGATTTCCCATACTGCTTATTCTTGTAATAATTACAGAATTATTGTTCTCTGAGCTCACTTATTTCTATGTTAGCGTGTCTCTTACATACAAATACCAAGTGGATCGTCTCTTATCCCCAATCTTGTAAGGGTATGAGGATAGAGTCACTGTCCAGTAAGAAAATGCACCAATCTCTGTTGCAGTATAAGGTGCTGCAGCGCAGCCCAGCGATTGTTGGGAAGATTTCTCTTACCCTCGCTGCTTTTCTGGTTATTTCCCATTCTTCTTGCTTTTGTCTGCTTATAATGGTCGTTACTTAGCTGCTTTATTTAATATCTTTCTGACTTTGTTAACATTTCCTTCTTTGAGCTAGTAATGGGCGGCTCGTTTTCTGAGTCCCTAGATAGGCGCTTAATGACTGTCCTCGTGCCCTTTTTTACAACCTTCTCAGGTTTCCTTAACAGAAGTTGGTGGACCCGTCCAAATCAGTACCAAAGAACCAGTCACTCGGTAGAACCGCAGGACGCTGTGATGATTCTGTGTTTTCTAAATATTCTTTTAAAAACTCCTATGTCGACAGCTTCGTCAGTAATATTGTTTTCGACGTTGAGACGTTGAAAAGAATATTTGGGCAATGCAACTGATCAAGAAGCGGCTAGGTTAGGTTAGGTTAGGTTAGATATTATGTGAGTGGGGCGTGGTCGCCCCTCCACCGCGACCCTTAGTAGGTCTTTTGTGGCTCACCCCTAGAGGCTACAGTTCACCGCACAATCCAGCACTTCTCACGAAGTTCATGGTTGTGTGGGGTGAGATTTTTTTGAAATCGGTATGTTCTAGGTTGGTATAACCAACCCCAAGATTTGCCACATACTCTTCTGAGATTCCAGAGAGAAAACCTGGCTTTGTTTATTGTTTTTTCCAAGTGGGCGTTCCAGGTGAGTGTTTTATCCAGAACTACACCCAGGTATTTCACTTCCTCCGCAAATATAATGCTCTCTCCGTATAGGACAGGCTGCCAAAGCTTATCTAGCTTTTTCCTTTTTGTAAAAGGAATAATTACAGTTTTCCGGGGGTTGACAGACATCTGTTTCCTCTCGCACCATCTGTATACTGTGTTGAGGGCTTCTTGGAGGACGTTTGAGATCGTTTCTTTAAATTTTCCTCTAACTATTATCACCAGATCATTCGCATAGCACTAAAAATCTACTCCCTGCATAAAAAGCTCGCTCAGCAGAGAGTCGACTAGGGGTGACCTCATTAGGGGGGAAAGTACCCTACCTTGTGGACATCCCTTCGCCGCCCTGAACCTAACGGACTCTCCATGCAGTGATGATATTATATATCGGTTTTCAATCATGCTTTTAATCCAGTTACAGATTTTACTGTCGATCCCTCTATCCCTAATTGATGTATAGAGTGACTGTGGTAGAGCATTATTGAACGCTATTTCTATATCTAGAAAAGCTGCCAGCGCAATTTCCTTTTGTTTAAGGGAATGGCCGATCTTTCCTACTAGATTGTTTAGTGCTAAATCCATATATTTGCCTGTTTGGTAGGCATATTGACGAGGGGTTTAAGGGATATTCTCTAAGATTCCCCCCTCTAATATGTCTATCAATAATTCTTTCCAGAGTTTTCATTAAGAATGAGGTAAGGCTGATCGGCCGGAAGAATTTAGGTAGGGAATGGTTCACCGTACCCGTTTTACGTATGTAAATAAATCTCACCGTTGACCAGCACAGCGGAATATAACTCCACGCTAAACTCGCTCTGAATAGTTTAATCAGAAGAGGTAGTAAAATTTCGCTAACAGCTAACAGATGTTGTCCTTTTATATTTACAATAAAAATTGATAAGATAATGTTAATCTTTTTTTGTATTATCACAAAAAAGTGGTTAGATAACTAAAAATAAAAAGGTCCTTGATGCAGGAGTTGGGTCTAAAAGGAATGGGACTAAAAGTAAAGCATTTTTTTTAATGAAAATTGTTATAAGCGAGCGCTGCACGTGGTCGACATATAAACAAAATAAAGATAGAGTGATGATGGTTTACTTTGTAAAATTTTAGCTACGAAACGTTCGCTATAATTTTCCTAGTTTGAAAAATGTAGATTGTTACATTACAAATTATCCTTCAAAACACAAAAATATGGGTCAGTGTATTCGTGAGATATATAACAAAGTTTTTAGAACGCACCCACCAACAATAAGTCATAATGATGGTTCGTATGCTATTTTCACGGTGTATTATTACATCGAATGCGTTCGCCAAATATTTTAAGGAAAAATCGATTTGCAAGATAATAAGGTTTAAAGAGATTAGTCGGTATGTGTTTTTTTATGTTTTTGCCAAAGGAATCGACTATATTAGATTTGTTCGTCATTATGAACAATTGTTTACCGAATTTTACTTCAATTTATTCAATTCAAAGAGTGTACAGACAATTATATATTTTACCTTCTGTATATCAAAAGCAGGTACCTAAGCGGTTGTGGCTATCTATAGATTTTCGCAAATTTATCTATCAAAGAGATAGTGTAAGTATTGTTTGCGAAAACGTATACATTTTTTAAGGACATTAACCTATTTTTCATCGAGGGAGTTTTTGCAAGTGATTTGCGAAAGATTATGTAGGCAAATTTTAGCGAATAAAATAAAATTTATTATGTTAAAGGACGTCAAGCTAATATATCTTTCATTAAATCACAGTGGCGGTAAAAAAAGAAAAATAATAGGTAAAATCCTAAAGAAAAGCTAAAAAATCCCGAAAGGGGATGATAGATTTTTGCAAATTTATTTATCAAAGAGATAGTGTAGTTTTGTTCGCGAAAAAATATACGTATACATTTTTGAAGGACGTCAATTTAACATATCTTTCAATAAATCACAGGAGTGGTTTAAAAAAAATAATAGGAAAAATCCTAAAGAAAAGCTAAAAAATAATGTATACATATAAAAACCAAATTATGTTTGTTTATTTGTCCTTTATGCGTTTCTAAACCACTGATGAAATGTTCCGACAATCTTCAGATTAACCCGGCGGGTGTTCCTGTGACGTTTGGTAGCGATCGGATTAACAAAAGGGGTGGGAATGGAGATGAAATATAAAAACTATTAAAAACGGCTGATACTAGTTTCGAATTCATAGTCTTCGAAGACGCTGAGTTTAATAGTACATACATACATACAGTCACGTTTTTTTCCCGTAAGGGTAGGCAGAGACCATCTTTTGCTTCCTCTACTTTCATCAGTGCTCTCATACACGCTCGTCGGTTGTTAGTACTCTTGACCTGGCCTTTCTTCAAAACAGTGTTGATCTGATCGAGATATGTTCGCCGAAGTCGATCTCTACCGACTTGTCTATTCACAGTCGCCTTATAAATTTATTTCGTCAATCTTTCTTCATTCATCCTTTTAACCTTTATCCATCTTTGTAACCACATCTTCTTTTACACCACAGCGTTCTCTTATCTCACTATTCTTTATTTTATCCAACCGAGTCACTCTGGCTATACTTCTCAGACTACTCATATCTGCAGCATTAATTCTATTTTTATGCTTCTGCCAAACCCAACATTCACTACCATACATAAGTGTAGGAACCAACACTCCTCTATGCACAGCCAGACGTGCCTTTTTTAACACTTTTTGGCTGTTTATAAATCTATACAGTGCCCCATTTATTTGTTTTCTTACCAACACCCCTCGCTCAATGTCACTGTCATACTTTTCATCTCGTAAACTTTGAACCCAAGTATACAAACTCATTTACTTGTTCCACTCTTTCACACTTAATTAGAACTTCACAGTTTGTCATGCTTTTTTCTCTTCAAAAACCATTACTTTCGTTTTGCTTACATTTATTTTCTTCCCTTTGATTTTCAGGGCAGCATGCATAACATTAACCATCTCCTGCTACTCCTCTTCGGATGACGCTAATATGACTTGATCATTGGTGTAAAGAAGGCATTTGAAGATCAAATCATTCATTTTAAATCCATACGCACTCTTTTTTAAATCTTTTAAACAATCGTCTATGTATAAGTTAAACAGCCATGGCAAAGCCACACATTCCTGTCTCATACCTTTTTCGATGTTAAACTCCTCGCCACTCTGTCATAGGCCTCTTTCAAGTCTATTAAAGCGCAATAGTTTAATAGTGACATTCTCAATTATGTTAGGACCCATACAAAAGGGATGGGAAGGGGATGAAATATAAAAACTATTAAAAACGCCGATATTAGTGTCGAATTTATAGGTTTTGGGATCGCAGAGTTTGATAGTGATCTTACCAAAGCAGGCAAGCCAACGTTCGGGCAGGACAACGTCTGCCGGTTCCATAGGCTTTATTATAAAAATGAATCGCTTTTCGTTAATCTCGCTAAAACTGAATTGGAATGTTAAGGCAATCTTTGTATTAGGCCGGCGAGTACTCCTGTGAAGTTTGGTAACAAACAGATCAACGAAAGAAGTGGGAAGGGGATGGAATATAAAAACTATTTAAAATGGCTAATATTAGAGTCGAACTCATAGTCTTCGGGGCCGCTGATTAGAGTAAAAACTTTTAAAAAGCCGATATTAGTGTCAAATTCATAGTATTCGGGATCGCCGAGATTGATAACGATATTACCAAAGCAGGCAAGCCAACGTTCGGACAGGACAACGTCTGGTGGATTCGCTAGTTAGTAATAAAATAGTAACAAATCATTACCTATATCAAATATGAAAAAAATATTTTTTTAGGTGTGGCTCTGCTAGGTTTATATAAGGCTAGCAGAGCCATCGGTTTTTTTATTTTAATGCAGGGTAATAAATGTGGTAATGAATTAGTAATAAATAACTGCACTGCTGTAGTTTTAAAATTTGCAAAGAGCTCTGCTAGGTTTATTGAGGTAGGTCCATCTGTTCTGCATATTATTTTTTTGTAATTCACAAAATTACCTCTGTTATTAAAAAAGATACAGTTCACAGAAGCAAACAAAAGCCGCGGAAAATATGCCAACTATTTTCAATGTTATCGCAAACGACCGATCGCGATGCAAGGTTTGAAAGTTTAAAGGTTGGCGCGTATAATCGAAATATTACAATCGAATGATTTTATCAATAATACAATAATGAGTGCTGTCAGCTGTTATTTAAAACATTTGTTGTTAGCTTGCCGGTGTTTTTCTGGTTTTTTAATATTAAAAGCACAAACCTTTTCTCAAATAATGGTGATCAGATTTACAATCACCTTCCAAACGAGAAAAAAAAACCCTTTCAAATATCAATTTATTTAACTTTCCTAATAGTACTTCAATACAATTGACCTAGATCTAATTTTCCTTGTTAACAAAATTATTTTAATTTTAAAAACAAAACTAACCTTACTAATAGGGTTGACAGTTGACACTTAATGTTTTCGATAGTCGGTTTTCGATATGAAATGAAATATATCGATACCAAAAATACAACAACAGCGACATGAACACGCCCACCAGGGCTTTTGTTTGCTTCTGCTAACTGTACACTGTTATGAAGCGAATCGAATGAAGTTGCAGCACGCAGACATTTTTACGTGTGAAGTTCGGTGAATCAAGGTGACATTATTTCAAGTCGGCTAAATACGTAGCTTCTAAATATTTAAAATACGTATTGTCATCCTGAAATAGAACCATTAAGCAGGTGCACTGTAATGAGCAGGACCTTGTTCGCCACACTAATCAAGTTAATAAATTTAATGGAATTAAAAAATAATTATAAGTTAAATTTGTACGTTTTTGTTTCTCAAATTCAATTATAAACATTTCGGAAGTAACCTTTAATCTTTATGTTCCAGACAATCTGACTTTCAGTAGTTGTTTCTTTTTAATTGTTTGTGTTTGCGCATTGGAGATGGTTGTACAATAATGTTTATTTCAATAATGCTGAGTAAATTTATTTAGAGTGCATTGTTTCGATTTCATTTTATCTTAAATAAACATTTTAAACATTGTTTAAAAACAAACTGAGGACTGTTTACTAAACCGTCTTGTATGCTAAACAGAAGGACATTCGGTGCCTCTGATGATGATGATTTCCATAATTGTCATTAAAACTATATTTTTTTTATTGTGACTCGATTAATTTTAAATTATAAATTAGTAAGTGTTAACATTTCTTTGCGGTTAAAATATTATTAGTTTATTTATTACTTATCACTTCACCCGGCAAACGTGCAGCGAAGAAGGCGAAGACTGTCCTATCGCCCGGAAAGGTGATGGTGTCACCGTTTTCTGGGATTCACAATATGTGATCCACATCAAATACCTGTAGGAGGTCAAAACGGTCACAGAGCTGTACTATGCCGAATTATTGGACCGATTCGACGCCGAATTGCAGAAAATACGGGCTCATTTGGCCATGGCTAAATTGGCCGAATTGGGCTACGAACTGCTGCCCCACCCACTGTATTATCCAGATTTGGCTCCGTGCGACTTCTTTTTGTTTCCAAATTTGAAAAAGTCACTCGCCGGGCAGAAGTTTAAGTCGAATGAGGAGGTTATTGCCGCCACAGAGGCCTACTTTGCAGACTCTAGAGAACGTATTTTTCTGACGGGTTTAAGAAGTTGGAGCATCGAAAAATAAATCGCCACTTTTCCAAAATTTTCGTTTTTTTTTTGTAGGCCAAGTACTTATCGGACCACCCTCGTACATTATGTCCAATGATTGACCTTTCCGTCCATTTACATGTCACACTTCTGATAATCGTAGCAGATATTTCATTCAATAGTTTAAGAATTACTTTCAATTTATAAATAGTGTTAGATATTTACAATTTTAAACAAAAAAATTTACCTTTTAAGTGGTCCTAAAATATTTTCTGTCGATATTTCTACCAAATTTTGGCCAGTTATCCTTGAGATAATCCTGTATAATTGTAAAATCCTTGATAGCAAATTTTTTATGGCATAATACAGAGGCGGATTTACAAATTTTCCAAGTATAGGCTGTTAATTTGCCCGCCTAAAATTATTATATCATAGTTTAGCAATTTAGGTAGATTAGTTAAAAAAAAAAAGAATTTCTGATCATCTGATTGATGATTTTGTATGAAGGAAATCGAAATTTTTTGGGAATTTCTAAGCTAATTTATAATGTTCGATATAACACTGGATAATATACATTCGGTGAATGTGGTTCTCAAATTTGCCGCACTTAAAATCTGGCGTACTAGGCTGAAGCCTACTCAGCCTGCTGGTAACTCCAGCTTTTGTATAAACGTTTTATTGAGCGATTCGACATAGCATGATTAGTTTTCTAAAATAATTATTGAAATTTGTTCGTAATCATTGAATGCAAAAAAATCGCACATTTCAATTAATTAATACAAGTTTTATATTTATTCATAAGGTAAGATAAATCGTAATTATTATAAGAAATAAATAAAAATAATAGCCATAAAATTCTTACCTTAATAGCTCTCAAGCGGAACTTACACGATCAGTGTCATTGTCTTAGGGGAATACACAAATATTAAACAAAGTTAAAATTATAGAAAAGTTTTTTTAGTTTTATAACATTCATAAAAAAACAATAATAATCCAAATAAAGTTAACAATCCAGTATTTTTGGTTATTTCTGTGATATTAACACGATGTTTTTGATGGTATGAATGTTAAAATAGGCCGATGATAACTAAAATAAGCAACGAAAGTGTTACTTGTAACTTGTAACGTAGGCGGAGCCTTAACAACGGAGCGAGCTGAGTAGTTACAGGGCTGCTCGAAGCTTTCGCATCACGGCATCGCGGCACCAACAGTCGTTGTTACCCCCCAAAGAGCGCCATTAGATGTTTCACATCAAAAGAGTGTAATCACTCGATAAGGCAACTCCCATTTACGAAGATCTTAGGAAATAATGCAAGATCAATGTTTTCTTACTTTACAGTGCCCGAAATGGACCCAGAAGTAACACAATAAAAACCTACTGTGTGGCACAAAAGATATTTAGGTAGATGGATCTTAAATGGGTTCTCGTCAGGTCCAACCTTATTGTTAAAATAATAAAGTACTTACCATCTTAGACTAATTTCATCATTACTCTTAGTTCATCGTCACATATAAAATGACCGTGTTTAAACAGTAACGAAAGATTAATGATTACAGACTTTTTATTGTAATGATTTTAAAGATAATGACATTAATACTCATCGTGTAAGGTCCACATTAGACGTCGTCTCTATTCAAAATTTTTTCCTCCTATATATGATACCGGCAATGTATGGAAAGCCGGCATTTGTATATAGTGCTCAGCGTTTTTAGGCAATGATTAAAATATAAGAACTATTACATACTTTCTCTAGGCATTTTAGATAATATCTAGGCATTCTATGACAAATGCTATTTAGGCAAAGTATAAAATGACGTGCATTCCTCAATAGTTTCATAGTCAGGAATATCTTTAATGAGCTTCATGAAGTACGCGTGGAATAACTCGGAGTCCATGACGTAATACTGTATAGTACTGAAGCCTTTTTAACAAGATAAATGAGTTTACTTTTGTTTTTTGTAATAATCACACCATAGCGATTCAGCAACCAATAGTCCCTGTGTTCCTTCTTAGTAGTCATTTTGGCTTTTTGTACATCATTTATTAACTTGTGGTAATTAGTTTCGGTTAAGAAGGTACTGTTTTTTGCAGCATTAATTCGAATTTTGGACAGTTCATAGTCGTTTCATGTCCATAGACCATGACCCCTTCTCCAACACTACAGCTTGCTTCTCCATTTTTATGGAGCACAGTAAAAAACCAATTTTTTGTTGAACAAATTTAAGTAAAATTGCTTATGTATTTTGACACTTCCGAACAAACCGCAAATTGAACTCACAAATTCTAAGCCTGAGGCGCGTGTTAAAAGTCACGTGCCTTGCCACGTGATATTCGAAACGAAATTAGTGAAATATAAATCGTTTCGTACATCGCCGGTTAGTTTTAGGCATTAAATACAATGACTAGGCGTTTTATAGAATGCCGGATTTTAAACTTTGCTGGTAACATATTAACAACATAATTCAGGAAGCCAATCGCTGAAGAATTCTTAGAAGGATATATGGACCAATCAAGGACAACGCCACACAACAATACAGAATTAGAACTAACAGGGTAGTGCAAGAACTATATAACCAACCAGATATAGTAAAAATAATAAAAGCAGAGAGATTGAGATGGGCCGGACATGTGAAGAGACAAGACCAACGTGTCGTAAAACTGGTGTAGTAAGAGAACCCGGTAGGAAAGCGGCCGCTGGGAAGGCAAAGAATGCAGTGGAAAGATAATATTGCAGCGGACTTACGGACCCCTTAATGTCCAACGACCAGAAGAACTTATGATGGACCGCAGCAAGTGAAGGCAAATTGTAATGCCAGCGAAGACCCACCCCGGGTTGTAAGCTACAGAGAGAGAGGTAACATATTTTTATGTGGTTTTAATAATAAGCAGGATTTTTAAGAAAACGAAGCTTTTAATTAAGAAAAACAAAGTGACATTCGACATATATAGATAGGTGTCTATTGACATAATGACACATTCACTGTTGACAATCTAACCAAAACAAATAGTACAATAATAAATGAAATAAAACTTTCCTTAACACAATGTGTGTACATCAGTTTAAATTGGATTTAAAAAAGTGAAATACCGTTGTGATACATCATCTTAATTTCAGTGTAATTTGATTTCGTTTTGACGACATAATAAATAAAAGTCAAAAAGTGTACTAATTTAATTGAAATTCTTAACATAATAATGAATGTTACACACACGTGAAAATCTAAACCAAAAATGTTTATAATAATCTGTACATCTTCTAGCAGTATTAAATATAGTTTGACACCGTCTTGGCATACTTAAAATAAAATCAATTTCGTTTTGGTAGTAAGGTCCATTCTTATGTAAGAAGATGGTATGTGGCTTTGCAAAATCCTGAATGTAACGCAAATCAGGACCGTCAGCAATGGCAAATGGAAGGACAACAGGCTCTAATATACGATCAATATATTGATATTGGTCCAAAATGTCTTCCACAAAAACTGGAACAGTTAAATGGTGAATAAATATTCCAGCCCACATCATAACTTGTATAAAGATAACGACACTCAATCACTTGAAGAATTTAGACAACTTAGACAGGCAATAAAAACTGCCGTTAACATTGCACATACAAATTATGTCAGACAATGTGAATCTGAGATAAATATAAATTCTAACAAATTTTGGGCCTACGTTAACAATAAAAACAAATCTGGTAAAGTACCTAATAGCATGACATACGAAAGTCAGATACTAGCTAATCCATCGGATGTACTAAATGGGTTTGCAGACTTTTTTAGTAGTTCTTTCGCGGACCCTTTAAACTTAGCCTCAAATACCATAGAGGATAATGATTCATCAAACCACTTAAATTTAAATATAAGCAGCTTTCAGGAGAAAGAAGTTTTAGCTACATTGACGTCTATTAAAGCAAAACCCACCACAGGAACGGATCATATCCCTGCATTTATTGTTAGAGACTGTGCTTCAGTATTAGCTTACCCATTAACAACCCTTATTAATGTTTGCATTCGTTCACATACGATACCTTCTATGTGGAAGTGCTCTAAGGTATGTCCGATCTTTAAAAAAGGAACGCGAACTGATATAAAAAATTATAGGCCGATTTCAATTATATGCAATTTTTGCAAGGTATTTGAAATATTGGTGCAAGGAGTTCTGTATCAACACGTCAACAATTATATTCTAGACCAGCAGCACGGTTTCGTAAAAGGCCGATCAACAACAACAAATCTTACCGTTATTGCACAACACATAGCGGAAAATATAGATAACAGAATTCAGACAGATGTTATTTACACGGATATGACCAAAGCATTTGACAGACTTAACCATAATCTAATGCTGTAAAAACTCTCGAATTTTGGCTTATCGAGTAACCTACTTGCGTTATTCAAATCATATCTGTCCGACCGCACACAGTATGTGCAGTTAAATGGATTTAGGACTAACAAATACCTCGCCAAATCAGGTGTACCGCAAGGATCTAACCTCGGTCCACTACTGTTTAATATCTTTATCAATGACATTGGTGACATAATTAAGCTTAATTTTTTACTGTATGCTGATGATCTAAAAATTTTCTCTCCTATCATTAATATGACTGAATGTGAGAAACTATCGAAAAATCTTAATCAAATAAGCCAATGGTGCAGTCGTAATAATTTAGCGTTAAATCCTACCAAATGTTGCGTAATGTCATATACATTGAGATCTGATCCAATTATATTTGACTATAAGATAGAAAATTATTCTCTAGACAGACCATGTAATTTTAAGGATCTTGGAGTTACTTTCGACCGAGAGCTATCTTTCCAAAACCACATAGACAATATAACTACGTCAGCAAACCGTATGTATGGATTTATAATTAGAGTAGGCCGCGACTTTAACCATTTAACACTTAAAACTCTCTACTATGCTTTTGTGAGATCAAAGCTAGAATATGCATCGGTTATCTGGAACCCATATTATCAAGTGCATATTTATAAACTGGAGGCAATCCAAAGACGCTTTCTCAAATACCTAAGTTTTAAAGTAGATCGGACTTATCCACTAATTGGCACGGCACACGAGAGTTTACTGTCAAGACATAGCTTTTTCACTCTGGATAGAAGACGAGAATGTTCTAGTGTCATTATGCTACACAAAATAATTAACAATGAAATTAAATGTCAATGCTTACTACATCAGATAAACTTTAAAATTCCCCGTCAGGCATCTCGATACACCGACTCATTCTACACTACCACACCACGAACAAATATACTTAAAAACTCTCCTGTTCATACTATGTGTAGCAACTATAACCTTATAAGTGACCAGCTTAATATATTCTATTGTAATGTGAGGCAAATTAAGAGCTATTATTATCAGCAGTAATAATGTTGTGTTAGTCTTAAGCTATCTACTAATGTTAGTCTGATTTTGTAAATTGTGTATTACTCTTAAGATTTTTTATTGTTAGTACTATTGTGCAAATGTTTACTTTGTTCCTGTTCTGTAATTGGAAATCTTTTTTTCTGTAGAACAGTGTAAATAAATAAATAAATAACTTGTAGACCAACATTTGGACGAACACCGTGTACATGTCTGAGTCTCTCTCGTCGACCAGGTCCTCTCTAGACTATCACTCTTCTTAAATCAGGGTTTAGACAAAACTTAGCTTCATCTGTGAATAACACAGTACTTCATTCTTTTATCATCTTGGGCCACGATTTTTATGGAAACCTTTATTGAACGTCTGGCATGCTAGTCTATTCCTCAAAGTTTGGCGTCACACATTAATGTTTTGGGTATTTGCTAAGATCTCACAAAGTTGCATGCACATATTGGCGAGCTTATCCTAACACACATTAATTTTGTCGCTGCACATTGACGACCTCCATGTCTTGCAGTAACACCGCCGAATTGTTGATATCTATGCCATAATCGTGAAATCACGAAGAGAGACGTCAAAATGACGTGCAACATCAGCTTGCAAAAGATTACCCTCAATCATATTTACAGCATTTACCATTTGAACAAGTGTCAAAAGCCGACGTTCCACAACCAATAATGCTCTCAGCAAACTTGTTTTAGTACAATTTTTAAGTTTATTAGAACCCATCTTTAAAATTTAAAGCACCTAACCTAAAAATTTAAGGTGTTGTCACTTTTTCGTTAATAAAATTGGTAAATTAATTTTCACGGCATATCTTGATTTGTAGAGAACAAGTGTACTAATCGAATGGTATGTTTTTTGAATGGAGTGTTCCAAGTTTTTGTTGAAACAAGTGGAAGAATAGTCGTGTTCCAGAGACATTTTTGATGAGTGTAACTAATTAATATTTTTTGGCCCCCAAGCCGAAAGTACGGTCTTTCCGGTCGCATTTCAGTCCCGAAAGAACGTCTTTTGTGACCTGCTAACTTTTGCGCACAGTTTGAAGTACAGCGCGCTCTCACCAGAGTGGGCTACTTTGCATGGTTGGGTACAGCGGCAATCTACAGAGCTTGTGTATTCATTCGGCTAAACGTAATCTTACATCCTAATAAAATCAACAATGTCTCACAGCTACATTGTTGCTAATGAAAAATAAAACGATATAATGAATAAAAAAATAAATAATTTAATTCTTCTAAATAAGGCATTCATTTCCATAAATACATACATATAGTCACGCCTCCCGAAGGGGTAGACAGAGACCACTTTCTTCCACCTGCTACGGTTCTTACACACATCTTTTGCTTCCTCCACTCTCATCAGGGCTCTCATGCATGCTCGTCGGTTGTTGGTACTCTTGACCTGGCCTTTCTTCAAAACAATGTTGATCTGATCGAGATATGCTCGCCGAGGTCGATCTCTACCGACTTCCGTCCATTCACACTCGCTTTATAAATTTGTTTCGTCAATCTTCCTTTATCAATTCTTTCTACGTGTCCAAACCATCTAAGCATTCCTTTGTCTATCTTTGTAACCACATCTTCTTTTACACCACAGCGTTCTCTTATCTCATTATCTTTTACTTTATCCAACCGAGTCACTCCGGCTATACTTCTCAGACTACTCATCTCCGCAGCATTAATCCTATTTTCATGCTTCTGCCAAACCCAACATTCACTACCATACATAAGTGTAGGAACCAACACACCTCTATGCACAGCCAGATGTGCCTTTTTTTTTCCATAGTTTATAAATATATAATTTTAATTTTAACAAATGACGTTGTAAAAATGTGTATTATATTTAGATACAGTAAATATTTTTAGTAAAAAAAATATTCTTTTAGTGCTTAACTTTATTATTTTATCGATTTTCTTTGACGGGTGAAATAAGCCCATCAAAATATTTGATAAAGTAGGAGTTGGACACAAAAAGGATAATTTTTTAAACATTATACTTCCGTACAACGATTCAATCTGAGCACAGTGTATTCTGTGTTTCTTATTTTATTTTTAGTGCATTTCAGCATGTGTTGTTTGCTTATTTAGGTATCCTCTTTGCTAACTAATGTGGTTGATGGTGACTTCTGACAATCGACACTACAGCTAATTCAAGTTTAACTGTACAAGTTTCTTCGTAAGTTAGATTTAAAATGCACTTACTTTTGCTCACTTTACTAACAGTACAGTCCAGTGAAATTGTGCCCGTTTTTATACATAATAAAATTAAATTTAAACGCTCGTAGTGGTAAAATATCAAAGGTTATTATTGCTTATTTAGCGTGAAATTAAAAACAAATTATCCTTCAGCCGAAAATATTTTAAACAAATACCAAGCTGGTTTTAGACCAGGAAGATTCACAGCAGATCAAATCTTCACCGTGACGCAAATTAATGAAAAATTCTGCGAATACGATGTCAATCTCTATCAACTCTACATTGACTTTAAGCAAGCTTATGATATTATTAAGAGAGAAAAGCTTTATTCACTATTACTAGATTTTAATATACTACCAGAACTAATAAGGCTAATAAGACTGACCATGAGTAACACTCAATGGCAGGTAAAGGTGGACGGAGAAAGTGGCGAATCTTTTAGGGTATCCCAGGGACTGGAGCAGGGAGATGGGCTGACCCCAACTCTCTTTAATTTGGCATTGGAATGCGTCATAAGGAACGCCAGCGTAAGCCTAACCTCAACGATAATAAATAGATCAAATCAATTTATCGACTATGCAGATGATCTGAATATGATGGCAAGGTCAATACTCTCCGTAAAGGAACCTTTCACAGAAATAGAAAATGCAGCAAAGGAAACAGGTCTCGTGATTATTAAACAAAAAACCAAGCTACTACTGCAAAGCAGACAACAACGCAATCGATTAGGCCTAAAGATCACATTTCATAATTACAATTTTAAAGTAGTGAAAAACTTTACCTACCTCGGCCCAAACATATCACATGACGACGATGAAACCAAAGAAATTAGAAAAAGAAACCAACGCAGCAAATAGAGCATACCACTTAATACTACCCATTTTAAAATCGAAAGATGTACACAGGAAGACCAAAACTAGAGTCTACAAAACAATTATCCGCATAGTTTTGACATACGGAGCTGAAACGTGGACATTCTCAGCCAAAAACGCGAAACTTTTAGACCGAATCGAACGAAAAATCTTAAGAAAGATTCTTGGTCCAGTAAACGAAGGGGATTTCTGGAGGGCACGCATGAATCATAAAATATACCAGTTGTATGAGGAACCCAGAGTTTCAATGCATATAAAACTGATGCGATTGAAATGAGCAGGAGATGCCCAAAGAATGCCGGACGACAGGGTCCCAAAAAAGGTGCTCACAGAAAACCTGAAGGAAAGAGGCCGGTAGGAAAACCGAAACTGCGCTGGAAAGATGGGGTGCGGAAGAATGCTGAAGAAATACTGGGTATAGGAAATTGGAGACATGCAGCGGTGGATCGGGACGGATGGGTAAGAAGAATTGAGGAGGCCAAGGCTCGATATGGGCTGTAGCCCCATCGTAGTAGTAGGTAAATAATTTAGAAATACTATGTTTTAAAGCAACCAAAATGTGCACATTCTTAACTCGAAGAGAACCTACAAGAGACTAACTAAAAAATTAATTACAAGAACTTATCCCAACTATTCCTACAAAAATATTAAGTGTGGCTTGCAGATGTTGTAAAGGATTTCAATGAATACTTGTCCTTTTATTACTTTGTTTAAAAATTTCAGAAGGGAAATTTGCAAGGCAACTTTTATTGTTATTCTTGTTTGGATTAAGTCAAGTGTTCATCTTCCAACCACACATAACTTCCTAGCACGTTTAAAACACCCGCACAAACCAAACTATACAGGATGGCCAACCGATAACGAAACAGAGCCATTTGCAAAAACCTCGTCAATATTTTAGAAAAAGGCTTAGACCCGTCGATTTTTGATTAAAGGGGGACACTCTTTTCCGGTATTTTTGACTCCACTACTTTCAACCCCAAGCGAGGGTAAGAATTACCCCAAAAATGTAAATGGCATTGGGGGTCGAATGAGATATCTTTCAAAATCTCTTACAATTCTCTTTACAATAGTCTTTAAATTTTAAAATTCCGCCCATTACTTATTGAGAAATTATATTTTAAATGTGAAACTTATCATGTGCAAACAATCACGAACGGTAAAAATGTCATTTATTCGAGTTAAGTACGCCAATGGTATAAATTTAGTACCTAGTACCTAATTTGTTCTTGCACGGGACGGTAAACCGCCACAATTGCCACCTTCGGGATCGCCGGTTTTATCGCCACTCGATTTCTTTTTGTGGGGACATCTGAAAAGTAAAATCAATAAAACTCAACCAGCGTTGTTGGAAGATTTGCGTTAAAGAATCGTTGACGAGTGCTGTCGAATTACTCCGGAAATTCTTCGGAATGTGCGTGAACGTTTTGAACAAAACCTTTATTATTGTATGGAAGCGGGCGTCATCAGTTTGAACATTTAATCAATTAAGTAATAAGTAAGCAACTAAAATAATTGGAATTTTAAATTGTAATTATTTTCAAAGTATTAGAAGGAAATGTAAAATTTAAAGAATTTTGTAAAGAGAAATGTCAGAGCTTTCAAAAGTCATCTTATTCGACCCCCAATATCATTTAAAAATATATTTGGGTTAATTTTTACCCTCGCTCGGGGTTAAAAGTAGTGGAGTCAAAAATACCGGAAAAAATGTCCCCCTTTAATCAAAAATCGACGGGTCTGAGCCGTTTTTCTAAAATGTTGACGAGGTTCCTACAAATGGCTCTTGGCCACCCTGTATATTAACCTATATATGATAGCTCTATAAAAATTTTAAGCGTACTTCTTTGTAATCGTCAAGCAATTTAGCTACAAGAGGTGCCTATCAATAGTAATTCGTTTGTAGCAGACCACGTTTACTTAATTTTTTCTCGATTTATTATCACGACTTTTGTGATGGTTTAAATACTTTTACAGTATATTTTCGGCAAATGAAGCAATTCTTTCTTCGACTTTTAAAGTGTTATTTTTAAGTTTGAGCAAAATTTCACTGGACTATTATTACTAACACAATCTCGCTTGTACACAACGCACAACACATAGGTGCCTAACGAAACTGTCACTTTCATTTCATGTGTGAATAACGCTGGTGGAATTTTAATTTTTGTATTGTTCGTCGAGTGAAACATTTCATTGTCTCGGGGTTCCAAGCTCGCATTCCTTGGAAGAGTCTTTAAAAAGTTAGTACGCATTAATTTCAGAGGCGAACATAATGAAAAA
This sequence comes from Agelastica alni, assembly GCA_950111635.1. NCBI lineage: Eukaryota > Metazoa > Arthropoda > Insecta > Coleoptera > Chrysomelidae > Agelastica > Agelastica alni. The sequence continues at coordinate 40,260,012 of OX467708.1, read as the reverse complement.
TGCAACTCGATCTTAAATTAATAATAATAAATATACCACGACTGCAAATTTAAATTTTCATTGCCAACAGGTAGCAGGTTGTATACTACTTGGTCGTAGAAAAATATGCAATGTGATTGTTAATAAATAAATAAATAAGATTTTTTGTATCGACAAAATTTTACTTTTTTGCTTAACAAAGATCAATGAAGGCACAAAAAAATCTAGGTTGTCGACATTAACGCCGTCTATTAGGGGTTCGTAATAGAAAGAAAAATTACATGTATCTATAATTGAAGTCAGAAATAATTGTTCCTGTTTCACGAATTTGGCACCTCAAAGAATTTAGCCGGCGGCAAATCCAGGACCGGACTTTAATTTAATGTAACGAACATCTCAAAATATTATTTGCCGATAATAGCAAACAATTCGGCACAAAACCGTTTTCTTCATCGGCATGTAATATTATAATACGTTTTCTCCACGACCATACTTGGAATATACTCATTATAGACCGGGAGCCGGTGACACTAAAAGTGCACTTTTATGAATTCTGAAATTTAGCAAGTAATTAATAGTATTTAATCATAGGTACAACATAGGCCCGGTGTGCCAGAGTTTATCCTGGCAGAAATATCTTTTATAACTTTTTATTTTTTTAATCATAAGTAATTTGCACTTTCATGGAAATTAATTTCTTGTAGACCATTTTGTAGCAAATTTTATGTATTTTCAAAGAAATTTGATGTGACAACTCTCATCGTGGCAGAAAAGTCTGTCACACTGACTTTTAATATCTATGGTTCATAAAATGTTTCCCTTGTCGCGGAATTACTCTTTTTTTTAAACTTTTCCTTTTCAGTTCTTCTTTTGGAAATATTTTATAAACTTTAGATATTAAAAGTCGGCGTGACGACTTTTCTGCCACGATGAGAGTTGTCACACTAATTTTTTTTTAAAAATACATAAAATTTGCTACAAAATGGTCTACAAGAAATTAATTTCCATAAAAGTGCAATTTACTTATGATTATTAGAAAAATAAAAATTTATAAAAAATATTTCTTCCAAAATCAGTTTTTCCAGAGACCTATGACCTGCAACTTTTTAAAAAGCGGGTTTACAATCATCTCCTTTCTATAATTCCTTCCCCTTATAATAGTCGCAGTGCGGGCCGTCCGCGGCCCACACGAATAGGTCTATTCTTTTAGCGACTATTTTCAGTAAAAGGAAAAAAATACTATTAATTACTGTGCTAAATTTCAGAATTCATATAAGTGTACTTTTAGTGTCACCGGCTCCCCGCCTATTATGAAATTATTTTTATTAACGTAATGACAACATTCACACTCTAAAGTAAGAATATTCAAACTGTTCCAGTTGTTTCTTTTAGGGTTTGCATTTTCATTCCATCACTTGTTACGGTATGAATATTCCGTAATTGTTTTAAACAATAGCGAATGCCATGGATGTCAAATAAACTCTGCCAAACCCTACATTTACTACCATACATAAGTGTAGGAACCAACCCTCCTCTATGCACAGCCAGACGTGCCTTTTCTGACACTTTATGGCTGTTCATAAAGCTATGCAGTGCTCCATTCATTTGTTTTTCTGCCAACACCCTTCACTCAATGTCACTGCCATACTTTCCATCTCTCGTAAACTTTGAACCCAAGTATATAAATTCATTAACTTGTTCCACTCTTTCTCCCTCTTTTTAAAAACCATTACTTTCGTTTAGCCTACATTTATTATCATCTCTTTAATCTTTAGGGCATCACATTATATTAACCATCGCTCGCAACTTCTCTTCAGATGACGCTAATATGACTTAATCATCGGCGTAAAGAAGGCATTTGACGATCAAATCATTTATTTTAAATCCATACGCACTCTCTTTCAAATATTTTAAACAATCGTCTATGTATGAGTTAAACAGCCATGGTGAAGCCACATATCCCTGTCTCACACCTTTTTCGATATTAAACCAGTCCGTGCAAGCTCCGTTTATCCTGACACAAGCAGTGGAAACTTCATAAAGTGATTTCAGTTCTCGTATTAAACTACCGCTCACCCCATACATAGACAATGTCGACCACAATTCACTCCTCACTACTCTATCATAGGCCTTTTCCAAGTCTATAAAAGCGCAATAGACCTAACTTCTAGCCAAGAATTTTTTGACTATACTTCGTAATGAAAAGACCTGATCCATACATTTCCGTCCTCTTCTAAATCCTGCGTGCACATCCCATATCATCTCAGTTTCATTCGTTACTCTTTTAATCAATATTTTTGCATACAGTTCGCCGACTATGCTTTGTAAACTAATACCTCGGTAGTTCTTACAGTCCCGCTGCGAACCTTTTCACTTGTAAAGCGGCACGACAACGGCCTTGCACCAGTCGTCTGGTACGCTACCACTCCTCCAACAAAGGTTAAAAAGGCGGTACAGTAGACTAGCTACCACGTTTTGTCCAGCTAGTCTGCTGTACATATACATATCTATGTTTCAATAAATAACTTAAAATCATTAAAGTATTTTTTATTTAAATTCTTTGATCGTGGAGAAAATATCGTCTGTTACACGGTTAGAATCTACTATTCTCCTATTTAGTAAAGCATGCATGAAACTTTTAGCAGAATGATCACTCGCATCCTTTTTTTATAATATCATGAGTGACGTACCAAGTTTAATCAAGATAAACTATGAGGCTACCTTGCCGATGAACTTCATCTATTCTACTGAGGTATTTATTATGTAAAATAATTATTTTTTGAGATTCCATAATAGTATGTCTTCTCTTTAAGGTACAATATCTCAAACCAAAGAATGTAGAACTTTTATAATACACACAACGTCAAAAGTCTTGTACTCCCACTCAGCCTTGTTTAAGAATTTCAAGAATTTATTTAATAAAAAAAATTAATAAAACATGTTGTACACTGACTAATATTCGGTATGACCTCCTCTACGTTGGAATAACATATTAACACATCTGTGCATTGAAATACGCAAGCGGTTGATAGTGTCTTGTGAAATATTGTTCCATTCATCTGCAGCTGCTACGACTAACTCATCTGCAGTCTGAGGTGGGTTGATTCGATCGTAAATGGCTCTAGCAATGTAACCCCACATGTTTTCAATGGGATTCATATCTGGCGAATTGGCTTGCCAATTCAATCTACTGATATGTCCTGCTTCAAGTGTATCCTGAATCTTTCTTGCGTGATGTGGTTGGGCGTTCTCGTCCATAAACACAAAATGTTTACCTAATTCGTTACGTATGGTGTAGATAATGGGCGTAATAAATTGTTCGACGTAAATTTGGCTGGTCATATTCCGTGAAATGCGAATTATTATTACCTTCCAAAACATTACGGTACCTCCATGATAGGGAGCAACTTCGCGGGGAAAATTAAGTCGCTGTTGACGACCTGGTTCTCTCGAGAATCTTTGCCGATTGTCATCACTCATCAGTCCAATTCTGGTTTCGTCTGTAAATAACACCCACCTCCACTGCTGCAAAAGCTAAACCCTGTGTTCTCGCGTCCACTGAAGACGAGCTGTACGATATCTTGGATGTAGAGTGGGGACCCGTAATGGTCTTCTAGCACGTAAATTTGCATGATGGAGTCGTCTTAGAACTGTAGGTGTCGATATAACATGGCGAAACGTATCCTGAAAATGACTAATGAGAGCTGAAACTGAAGCTGTGCGGTGTCTGCGGGCATATTGCACCAAATAACGATTCTCTCTTTCGCTAGACACTCGAGGACGTCCATTACGTGGTCTGTTTTCCACTGTATAAAATTGTTGATATCTGTGTACTATTCGCATAACAGATAATCTAGGAATGCCCAAGATTTCCGATGCATCGTGTAAAGCAGTTATTCTTGTCCGATTAAACGCAAAAAATTCACGACCTCTCATTATAATTACAAAAATAAAACGAAAGAATTCCACTAGTTAGTTGGCTGAATATGTTATCACTGCCAATATTTTGTAAAAACATTGATAATAAAAATAAAGCAAGGACTCGTTATCGACATCTTTTTATTGTCTTTTTGGTTCCCTAAATACATGTAATTGTTTACATTACATTACATTACAAACTTGCGGTTGGGCCTTTGGTATCGTTACCTATGTCACCTTTTTTTTTTTACTGAAAATAGTCGCTAAAAGGATAGACCTATCGTGTGGGCCGCGGACGGCCCGCACTGCGGAAAGGGAAGAAATTATAGAAAGGAGATGATTGTGGACCCGCTTTTTAAAAAGTTGCAGGTCATAGTTCTCTGGAAAAACTGATTTTGGAAGCTTGTTCCATTCCGTAGTAGCCCTGTAAAAGAAGGATTCTTAATGGACTTTGGTACTTGTAGTGTCAATCATGAGAGTAAATGGGTGAGACTGATCGGCGTGCCGAGTTCTTCGGTCGAATGTGGCCAGTGGTGGTACAAGAGTTTTTATTTCTCTGGAGCATCTGCCATGGAAATATCTGTAAAGTAATGACTGGTCTGCAACTTTTCTTCTATGTTCCAGAGGGTCAAGGGTATCTGTGAGAATTGAGCTGTTTATCAACCGAATGGCCCTTTTCTGAATGGAATCTAGAAGACGAAGAGAATGCCTTGGTGCTGAACCCTAAATGTGCGAGCAATACTCCAGTAGAGGTCGGATTTGAGCCTTGTACGTCGTTAACAGTTGATCAGGAGTAAAAAACTTTCTAGCTTTCCACAAAAAACCTAGCCTCTGGCTTGCTGACTTTGCGATGTTAGCGACATGGTCATGCCAAGACATATTAATGGACACCGTGACTCCCAAAATCGAGATGGAGTGGAAAGCGTGGCGCTTTGTGTTTTCTGGGCGTTGAACTGAACAAGATTATTGGTTCCCCACTCGACGATTGCTTCAAGTTTTCTATTGATGGAATCAACCTGTTCCTGCCTGAGTCTATTTGTATCATTCACCGAAAGTGATCGATAGGATGTGAAAGTTGAGAAAAGTGTGCTATCGTCTGCGAAACGGTAAATGGGGTCCGTGGTGGTTTTCAAGAGGTCGTTGATGTGTAAAATAATTAAGGTGGGAGAAATACCGTCAACTGCCACATGTAAGGAGCGATCTTGCATGAAGCTTAAGAGCCATTGGCGCAGTTTGGTTGGGAGACCGTAGGCAGATAATTTACTTAACAATGCCTGGTGCCAAACGCGGTCAAAGGCTTTAGATATATCCAAGGCTATTGCACGGAATTCACCAAACTTCTTAATAGTGTTTGTCCAGAGCTGAGTGACATAAGCCAGCATATCTCCAGTAGACTAAAGTTGTCGAAATCCATATTGTCTGTCATGGATTATCTCAAATTTCTCCAGATATTTGATGAGTTCTATGTTATTCTGATCCTCTGTGATTATCGCTGTGTTTTCAGGGCATCAGAATCTGGTCCGCTGGTTTTGGCGAACCTTAAGATTTCTGTTGGCCCTGTCTCTTTTAGATCGCTTGGTTCCATAATCATACGGCCCCAGGTTTGATACCTGTACCCCGCTAGCATTGGGCAGTGATACAGAATGTGTATACTGCTCTCCTCCTCCTCTCCGCATAGTCGGCAGTTTTTTCGGCCGCCAGCATAATTTTGAAGAGGTGCGCCCTTATTGCGATGTGTCCTGTGAGCAGGCCAAGCGTGCTGCTTAGTCTACTCCGGTTCAAAGTGCGTCAGCCCTCTTCTGGAGAAGTCTTTTCATCAGCTGTTTTGATGTTCTGTGCCCAGGAACCCATGTAAGAGTGACTTTGTTTACCGTCGCTAACTCAGTGAGGGCTATGTAATTGTTTGCCACAGTAAGAAAAATAACTGGGAGGCGGTATAAGACTTTTGACGTTGTGTGTAGTATTATTGGATTTTTATGGGAAACCAAGTGCCAATTTGATTTTATTTTTAATCATGTGAAAAGACGGAACAATGTTATTGGAATAAAAGTTATGCACCCTTTTTCTAATATTCTCCATCATACAGTGATCTAAACTGACCAAAAATCTGTGATTCCGCTTATTTTTTTAAAGACATTTCTCACTTGTAATTACTTTTGTAAAAGGAGGGTTTGGAAATTTTTGTCAAAACGCGAATCCTTTTTACTACACCCTAATTAGATCCATTATGTTCTAATCTTAGTTGTTTTTTAATAACTGTTTGAGTGTAGGATGACATTCACATAAAAATAACTAATTTTTGATACACATTCTCCTTCTCCTCCAATTCTTCTTTACTTTCAGAAGAAACTTCAACTTGGATGGAATCTGCATAGAAGTATATACGTATTCATTTAAAAAATAGGTCAATATAAATTATAAATTTAATAATAACTTTTTGGGACTACATACGAGTAATTTTCATCATTTTTAAAAAATTTAAATCCAAATTTAGGTAACACTGGAAAAAAATCACTTTAACACAATGACGCGTGCAGAACAACGAATAAGATTGGATATCACTTGTCCATGTGAAAAACGGAAAATTAGTGCAGTGTCAACCAATAGAAAACAACGCAAGTTCAATTGAGCAAATCAGAAATACGAACATTTATAAGGAATGACAAACTATAGCAAAAGCCAAATAAAGTTGCGTTCACGTCATCATTATGAACATTTACAGCGTTGTCAGATTGTTCATGATATGTTAAATGAAAACTACAAAATTCTTTGGTGACTCGAACTGTTTACCTTTTTTTTCTGTTTGACAAATGCTGCTTACTGTTCTTACACTGATTTTTCAAGCAGCTGCTACACGCTAAAATACTTTTCGTAAAGTAAAGTAATGATATTTTATTCGCATATTACCTCTTGCACAGAATTTAAGGGCAACAAAGGGCCATTGTTATTGCTTTCTTGTTCAAAATAATTAACTAATGAAGCCACAAGTTCTTTGCATTGCCTTGTCAGCTGTTTGCGCATTTTGACAATCAAAGAAGAAAATGCTTTGTTGTTTTGAAAAAAACGTTTTTTATTATAAATTTTTTGTCCAAGAAAACCTTAAAAATCGTTGACACTACGAGTAGAAAGTCACAAACGACACGGCAACATGACAGTATTTCTGGCAGTGACTATTGTACCGTCATTAATTGGTTGCTTCTTTATAAAAAATTTTCATTGAGGGACGTCTAAACCCAAAAAAGCTATATTGCATATACATTATTTTGTTACAAAAGTTTTTTTATTGATCGAGTTATCTTTAGAAGCAATTGTTTAACAAACTTAAGTATATACACTTCTCTATAGAAATATAGCCACACATGCAATAGAATTACAACCTTGATGAAGTGAACGCAACTTTATTTGGCTTTTGCTGTATATACCTTCTAATGCACCATAAAGCAACGCTGCCAAGCATAAATTATTTCTGCGGTATCAACATAATAAGTGCGCCAAAAATCGTTTAGGAATAACAAATTGCAACGTATTAATTTTTTTGCAGTTTGAAAACTGTGCACTTGGGTATTTATTTATGTGGTGTCTTTGTGATTATATATAGATTTAGGGTGCTTCATTTGAAGCTAACATTTTTTTCGATGACACATGAAAATTTGGTTCCTTATATCAAAAAAAAAATTCCCTGAAAATTTGAGCCCCTATTTTTAATTTTAAGTACTCGATTGCTGAATTTTTCCCATTTAAATAACATGTAAATTATTGTTTTTTATTATTAAATTGTTATAGCTCAGTTCAGTTTCGAGATTTTATTTTTTTTTTATTCATTTTCTACAAATTTATCATTGACTTTTTTATTGTAACTCCAGCCGTTCCGTTGATAACGAAGAAAATATGAAAATGTTCGTGGAAATAGAGCTTTTGAAGCTGACACCGACGAGACTGTTCAAGTTACAAAAATATGTTAATGGACACTTTCAAATGGCCTCTAATACACTACAGGATGCGACTAATCACAATAAAAAATCTTGAAAACGAACTGAGCTATAACAATTTAAAAATAAAAAACAGTAATTTACATATTATTTAAATAGGAAAAATCATAGACCTATAATCAGAGAAGACGGAACTATTTACTTTTAAACACGATCATACATCCCCACTTTCTGGGTGATTGTATGATCTTGATACGGCCGACTAGAATTTGTTGTGCTGTGATGTTGCCTGCTCTCCAGTTATGGCAAGAGATGTGTGATTGTTATTGAATCGTCCATGGTATTTGTTGATTATTTTGCAACAAAATTGTGACCATCATGCTATCTCTTTTTAATATTTCATGAATTATAACAACCTGAACAATACAACCATTTTATGGAATGTTGAACCATTGAACTATTTAATTCCGTTAGATCATAGAAATGTGTTACTCATTAAGCGACAACGCCGCACGGCTTGTCTGTTTCGTTCCACGAGCAGAGATCCGTGCGTACTACGAAATCGGCTATTATTAGTAGCGCTGTTGCCGAAGGTGTTGTAACGAGATTTTGGAGTATTATAGGTAATTTTCAACATATTATTGGTAAAATTCAGTGAAATTTAGTGAAAGAAATGATTCGTCATTGCCAAGTGTGTAAATCGGACTATTAAAGCCCCAGTGTTTATTTTCGCAATTAAGTTGGAACATCTCATTGTCTACTATATTATAATCCAGTGGTTTAACGATGACTATTTCAATATCAAAATTAACATGTGGAAATCAATACTTTTCGAGATATTCTCAAAATAGGTCATTACCTATTTCCCTGTTATTCAGCAACACTTATTCAGTGGTATTATCCTTCTTTCGTTGTTATTTGAAGAAATATATACCTTGCTGATCCATTTTATAGTAGTATTTTTTAAGAAATCTATACATTACCTCAGATTTAATCCAATCGAGAAATCAAGGAGTCACGAAACTCTAAGTATAATATTTTAATCTTTTTGTTTAGTTTACTTAGCTTTTATTAAATAGTTTGATTATTAATATTTAAAATACATTACATTTTATTTGTCCAATTAATATTAATGATAATTATTTAAGTTTTTTTTTTTCATTTCAGACCGTTAGGTAAATGTATTTAAAATTCTTTTTCAGTACTTTAATTTGATAAAATAATTTAGTTTAACGGATATTAGTAAAACTGTTCGCTACACAATTAGTAGCCATTGAGTTGGAATAATTTAGTTTCATAAAAGTAACTTATAACATTACACACAATTGGCTTTAGAAAGGAAACTTTAACGTAACAAAAAATTGTCGCCCAACATTTGGGACATTAGTAAGTTTTTTAAAGTAACACAAAATTGGCACCCCACTTTTGTAACTTTAGAAAAACAGTTTAGTTAGGGAACACAATTTGGCGCCCAAATTTTGGGGTTTAGTAGGCTACAACACTTCAATTTGATAAAAAACTGAGTATCACCTATTCATAAATATATTCTCATAAAAAAACTAAATATTACCCGATAGATATATTCTCTCATTTTAAACAAACAGAACGTCACTGATTACAAGCGTGGCCGTAACTCCGCAATAATGTTACAGAGTTGCCAGCACGAGGACGGGACAAAGAGAATCGATTGGTATTCTTTGTCATACTCATGGCCACTCTCGTGTTATCATTGCGACAAAACAAACAAAGTTTTATAAATGGAATGTTGCGTTTCTTCTGGATAATAGGTCCATAGGAAAAATTCAGCAATCGAGAGGAAGTATTTAAATTAAAATTAAGGGCTCAAATTTTCAGGGAATTTTTTTTTTCGATATAACGAATCAAATTTTTATGTGTAAGCCAAAAAAAAATGTTATTTTCAAATGAAGCACCCTAATAAATAAATTTAGTACAACTGATGATAACTATGGGAAGGTAAAAATTATATCCGACTTCAACTATACGTTTTTTAAAATCAAAAGTTATCCAATATTGGAGGAGCGCTGTGACGATAATCCTTACGGAAAATTTTAATGACCTCCAAGAGTACCAATTTGTTTACCTTTTTTGTTGAGCAATTATTGTTTGACGTCTTTATTTATGAGGTAAATAAATTATGCAAAACATAATTTTATCAAATCATCGATCAAGTGTGCTTACTGTATTATATTTCATGATGACCTGCCAATTCCGGTAATCTGGTAGTTTTATTTATAAACATGATTTTATTTATTTATTTATTACTCATCACTTCTTAAACTTGCTAGCAAGTTTAAAAAAACTGGTCGAATCAAATTATTTTCTCTCCTGCTTTTTCCAAAAACTAGGTTTTTATAGTTGCCGTTGATGTGTCTTTTTTATAAATTCACACAAAAATATTTTTCAATGATTTGATTGTATTTGAAATGTATAACAAAAAGAATCCAGTTTATCATTTTATTTTGTTAATAACGCATATTAACAGCAATAATAGATCTGCCGATAACGCTGTTCTGCTTAAATGTATTTTTTTCGATTTTTTATATACAGAGTGGGCAACAGAAAACAGTCCACTCCGATATTTGGTAGTATTCATTTGAATTGAAGGAAATGCTAAAACACGTCAATTTTTGTTCTTAGGGGGACACATTTTTACGATTCAGATATCTGTCATTTGTCAACCCTCTCCCTTCCACTTCCCCAACCCCTTAAATTAAAATAGGGAATGTACCATGTGTGGCATTTAAATGAAGTATTCAGGTATATGATTATCCATTTTTTTTTATATTTACACCTTCTTTGCAAAAAAGGTCTTAATTAAATTTAAAGTGCAACACCTTTTAAAAATGAAACGCGCCGCCTATGTTTTGATAATGTGTCAATTTTTTCAGTCACACCAAAAGTAAATTAAAACGAATTTTGTAAAAAAATTAGTAATTTGATACTAAGATAGTTTGTTTAACATTGATGTTAGTAAATCAATTTGGATATTTTTTGAATAATTTCAAAATGGTTTATTCAATTGCATAACGAATGGAGATAATTTCCGTATTTTTGGAGAACGGGCCAAAAAAATTGAAACATTATCAAAACATAGGCGTAGCGTTTCATTTTTAAGAGGTGTTGCACCTTAAATTAATTACGACTTTTTTTTGCTGCAAAGACGGTGTAAATAAAAAATCATGGATGATCATATGCCTGAATACTCAATTTAAATGCCTTTCTAATGATGTGCCACAAATGGTACATTCCCTATTTTAAAATGAGGGGGGCGGAGAAGTGGAAGGAAGAGGAATTCTAATGAATACTGTTAAATATCGGGGCGGACTGTTTTCTGTAGTCCACTCCGTATACATAAATATAAAAGCTTATAAATTTTGCATATAGCTACATAGAGACCGCGATCCAACAGAAGACAGGAACCGCAACCTGTGGATTAACATAAATTAAAATTGTTTCTGACTTGTGTCCTTATGACGCACAATTATTTTACCCAAAAAGTCAGCAGAAAAATCAACGCTGGAGAAAATTTCCTCGAACAACAATGTCTCGTCAAGTTATTTTATGCGTTTTGTGATAAAGTATCCCTGGTTTATCATTTCCCATTAATCAAGTAAGCTTGACCGAAATTAGGATTTTCAAAGACTGCAATCAGAATTTCCATGTAAAATTAATTGTTTGCGAAAAAGTTTGATCCTTCCTTTATACACTTTTCAACAATCAGCTATTGGCTAATTCAAATTAAATACGAGGGCAGTTTGATAAGTCAGTGACTTTTTTAATTTTCCGCGCAGTTACTCCATATGCAACAGTGCTGCCGTCAACTATAAACTATCAGTGGGCAACTTTCTAATTTTGAGCAAGCTACGTCGTGCAGTTGGTGTTTGATAGCCGTTCAAAGCAGACAATTTCTTGAATTTTTACGAAAATGGAAAAAAGTGAATTTCGTGTGCTGATTTTTACGTAAAAAATCCATCACTGAAACTAAGGAAAGACTTGATAAATTCTACGGGGACTCGGCACCGTCAATTTCAATGGTTAAGAAGTGGTTTATAGAGTTTCGTTGTGGTCGTACCAGCACTAGTGACGCCGAACGTCCAGGTCGCCCAAAAGAAGTGATCACGCCGGAAATCGTCGATAAAATCCATGAAATTATATTGGATGATCGGAGAATGAAAGTGCGTGAGTTGGCTCATGCTGTAGGTATCTCAACTGAACGGGTACATAATATTTTACACGAATATTTGGACATGAAAAAACTCTCTGCGAGATGGGTGCCGCGATTGCTTACACTCGACCATAAGCGCAATCGTGTGACCACTTCAAAAGAGTGTTTAGCGATGTTCAGCCGTAATCCGGACGAATTTTTGCGCCGTTTTGTTACTGTGGATGAAACATTGATCCATAACAACACGCCAGAGACCAGGGAACAATCGAAACAGTGGGTTGCTCGGGGTGAACGTGGACCAAAGAAGGCGAAACAGAGTCTGTCAGCCAACAAGGTCATGGCCACAGTTTTTAGGGATGTTCGCGGTGTCATTCAAGGTAAAACGATTACCGGCGAATATTATTCAAAGCTTTTGAACAGATTCGACGTTGAAAACGGCCGCATTTGGCTAAGAAGAAAGTGCTGTTCCATCAAGACAATGCACGTGTGCACACTTGTCTAGTCACGATGGTCAAAATCCACGAATTGGGATACGAACTGCTACCCCATCCAGCATATTCTCCAGATTTAGCCCCCTACGACTATTTTCTGTTTCCAAACCTAAAGAAATGGCTGGGCGGTAAGAGATTTGAGTCGAATGAAGAAGTCCTTACCGAAACAAACGCGTATTTTGAGAGCTTTGAAAAAACCTATTATTTGGAGGGAATAAAAAAATTAGAAAAACGCTGGACTAAATGTGTATCGAGCTAAAAGGTGATTATATAGAAAAATAAAATGTTTATTTGCGGAAAAAAATTTGTTTTATTCAAAAAGTCACTGACTTATCAAACCGCCCTCGTAAAATCCACTATTCATGGCTGATACTTCTGCAGTCAACATGTGGAAAAAAAAAGAAAACAGGTCCTGTGGCCATTTCATTATTAGTTACAACAAAAAATGAGGAAAAAAAGAAGGGCCACAAAAAATGTGCACAATAAAAATCAAACTCTTTTTGATTGACTCAATGTATCGTGCAATTTTTCGGTATCATCTATAGGCGATTAATTTATTGTTCAATATCAATTATTGTACAATATATTGATGATAATATTGAAAGTCTAGGAGCTGCTTTAAGCGTCACCTTCGTGGATTGTTCACGGAAGAAAAGTAATCTAAAATATTCTCTCGATAATTTGACAATTTTATGGCGAATAGTTTGAAGTATTTAATTTTAGAAGTTAAAATTTAGCAAGAGGATTCAACCACAAGGCAATATCGTATTACTTTAAAAATACCCTGAATTCGAACACATTGGTACTTTGTTATTAATAATGCTAACAGTTACGGATTGCACCATCATGTTTTTTTATTATATTGCTAACCACATGTGTTATTTATAGTATTAGAGCATCGAAAAAACCATTAGGTTCTAATTTTAATCTGCCATTATCCTGAATTTCATATCTTTTAGTCAGAATTTGTATAACGCGCAATTTTACCCAGTGGTCTGCATACATTTTTTTTCTTTTGGGATTGTTTTTTGTCGATAATTTTAATTATATAGCAGTCAATTATTTTAATTTATAAAATTCACATAACTGATATTTTCCTTGTCTGCTGTTCTTCATACATAAATAAATGGATTTTTCACCTTATCAAAATCTGTTATTGGTGTGAATCTAGAACTTTCCTGTTGAAGTGGTTATTTAAATGTAGAGTCTACAGATTGTAGAACTAATTAAATATCATGGTTAGACCCTTGGATAAATTTAAATAGGTTAGTACATAATACACATCAATATCAACGTAACATCTTTGACCATTTGTCTTGACTTTGGATTGTAATCCCGACGTGTTAGGAATTGGTGTCCTCAAAACGGAACTCCATTGGGGCATAGGGGGTCCAGTACCTTTCTTATCTTAAAATAGGCACGACATGGACCGTGCTTACATCGAGCAAGTTTTAGTACATTGTTGCTAATGACATCGGTGCAAATTAGCTTGTTTACTCATACACCTACAGGTATTTGTTAAAAAAAGTAATTAGTCCGACATTGCATTATTTGAAAACGAATTAGTACTAAACTAAGAGTGATGACATACCCTTGGAAGGGAAGCTTTATGTGGATCAACACAATGTGAAAAATTGTAGTTGATTACAAAATACCAAAAAAAACTCTCACTCTCTGCGAAAGTTTTGAAAAATAATTGTTTTTCTTTTTTATTTTTCTGCTGACAGAAATTAATGTGACTAAATGAGACCGATGACTTTTGTTGGGATTTTCGTGATTGCGCTCTCTCTATGTTGCTATGGTTTTAAGTAAAATTTAAAGTTATTTTGTATTAAATTTTTAAATAATTTTAAAAATAATTTAAAAAACTGAATATCAAAGTTACTATCACCTTGTAATATATAAATTACTAATTAAAAACATCAGAGAACATAAAATGATGTTATTTTATTTAATAACTTCAGATTAAAAAACAATAAAATTTTTAAATAGAGAAAATAGGACCTTTTAAATGATCACAAGCCCCCACTTCCCGTTTAAAAATTTGGGGGTTATAACTGTCACTCGAAGGGAGTTCAATGTAGGGATGACATTTTTTTCGTTGCAGGATGTCATTTCATAATCTAAAATTTACGTGTTTCCGGATTTTTTCTAAATATGCACAATAATTGAAGTAATGAATTTATTATATTTGGCTGTTCTACACTTTATGTATTTCTTTTGTGGTCACGCTTTGCTTGAAAAAGACAAATATCATGAAAATTTACTGTTTTTTAAATTTTCAATACCAAAAACTTAAAATATTAAAACTTCTCTCTCATTTGATTAATGCATAATTTTCTTGGGTTCCGAATTACATAACATACACACGTACTAACTATTTTATCTCTCTTTTTTAGAGCTTTCACGGTACAGCTGCCCTAGAGCAACTGATCAGTTCGGAAGAGGAGGAAGAAGAAGACCTTACCTTGTCCGCCGATGAGGGATTTAGCCCCCCGACGCCTAGCCCCTGCGAATTGAGTCCTGCAAGAGCCAACTTGAGACATACTCTGTGGGAACGAATACGACATTAAACCATGACTAATTAATTAGTTACGAATACGATCACTCTACAAAAATGATGTTTTACGTTTTCTCTCTTTTCTTATCCGCCATAACTCACTTTTTAAGTTACTAAAATATATTTCCAACTCCATAAGCATGCCTTATATACAACCGGCACATATAATCATATTTTTGCTGTTGGCATTGTTGAGGATACTGAAAATTTAATAGCTCTCGTTTAAAAAGCTTTATAAATAGCAAGCATCGCCTTGTACTGATTGTTACAAGCTTTGATCTGGATAAAAAACTGTAATTATTTTGAGTATAAACTGACAGATCCCACATTCTTGTGTGTATCCGAAAATAAACAGAACGTTTCAAGTAAGATCTTTCTCGAAAATAGTTTTTTGGCGAGTTAATTATAATTCCTTGTTACGTTTCGGAATATTTATGTTATACATTTCAAAGTAAACTATCTACTTCTAATGGTTTATTTTATCAAAGGGATAGTATTTGCAGCTTTCTGTATCACTCCTTTGATCAATATAATTACAAGCTTCTACACTGAATGGTTTATTCTGTCAAAGGGATAGTAGTTGCAGCTCACTGTATCATTTCACTGATAAATATAGTACCAAGCTTCTACATCTAACGATTTATTTTGTCAATGGAATAGTACATGCAGCTCACTGTACCACTCCGCTGATAAATATAATACCAAGCTTCTACTTTGAATGTTTTATTTTGTCATAGGGATAGTAGTTACAGCTCACTGTACCACTCCACTAAAAAAAAATATAAATCCAAGTAGTAGTTGCAGCTAACTGTGTCACTTCACTGGTATATATAGGACCAAACTTCTACTTGGAATGTTTTGTTTTGTCCAAGTGATAGTAGTTGCAGCTCACTGTAATACCAAACTTCTGGAAATAATGACCAACTAGAAATAACTAGCAAACCAAGTCTGTTTCAATAGTACATGCGAACTAACGTCAGTCCAACGATATTGAAAATTTGATGGTGGAACTGATGAAGTATCGATTTTAAATTTATAGTTTAACGGATATTTCTTTGTAAAAACTATTCTGTAATAAAAGTGAATTAACAATACAGCAAATAAACGCTTCCAAACACATCTAAACAAGTCAAAATTTGGTTTCTGCGTCTGTTGCCACTAATGGGGTCGTAGTCTCAGTTACTATTAAAATGCAACAGTGAAAGTTGTAATTTTTTTTGATAACACTTTTTGGTTTATTGAAACATGTAAACCAGTAAAGAAGAAATTTGTTTTTAAAAAAATGTCAATTTTTTTTGAGAGTAATCGTTAATTTGGTCTCCACCAAATTTAGTGTTGAAATTTAATCGAACCTTTTAAGGTCCCGGTACGATAATATATGGATCTAGACACTTACATATAAAAAGAATGACTGTTAGTATAAAAAGTCGTATGCTTTTACATTCAGTATGCTTGACAAAACTTATCTGGAAATATTTTTCTGTAGCTACTGCGTTTATCAATATTAAAATTTATCATAAAATATTGTTTTTTATTAATTTTTACGAATTTATTTTAGTATTATATTTTATGAGTAAGTAAATATTGGTAAAGTAATTGCACTGTTAGTAGAGCATTGGTGGATAAGAAATTAACATAGAGAAAAACACAATAAGTAAATATCATTTTTGTCAATTGTTACCTTGTTAAGACCCGCAACCTTTTATTTGTTTTTTAGGGGTACATATTTATGTATTTCAACATTAATTTTTCGTGCGTAGGTAACGTAATATCTTTTGGGAAATGTGCAAAAAATTGACATTATTTCATAAACGATAACTAGTCATTACCTACTCTATTTGCCTATCTTTATAGTATTTAAATTATTTTAAAAATATATCGATTTTGACCCGGTATTATATTATTTATTTATCTTTCTGTTATGGTTTTTTTAGTTGCTTTACATGTAGTGGTGCCTAAAGAAAAAACAAAAATAAATTGAATTTTTAATTTCTTGTAGTTTAATTGTTTATATAAATTAAATTATGCCGGATTATTGTCGTTATAAATTTTAAAACATAGTAATACATTTTACAAAAATCAATAATATGCAGTTAAATTGTCAGGTTTCAGCAATGTTTTTAACACAATATTAAAAAAAGTGCGTGAGTGTCGTGGAACACTCATTTGGAACAAAGTTCCTTTCGTAGTATATTATCATTGATAAACGTATTATATTTTCTCTCACGCTTGTTTTTACATTTTCCAGCATCTCCTCTCCTATACAACAGATCGCGCATGCGCGTTATTTTTGCGATTGTCATTTTGCCAATCACGTGGACTACACAAATGGACGTCACGTTGCTAAGTATTTCTCCTGTACAGAACGCGCATGCACGTTATTTTTGCAACTGCTGTTTTGTGTTTCGTGACGGAAAAAATCTTACACTTTTTTTCGCCCAGCCCCCATCCGCCAAGCCCGTACCGTGTGATAAGGAACTTGTTCCAATAAATATTTGTGCAGGAAACGCTCAGACAATTTTAAAAAAGGTCTATCAATAAATCTGTGTAACGATACGGAGTTTAATTTTATTTATTATCAAAACCGCAATATTAGATTTCCTGTGATATAAAAGCTCAGATAGTGAAATAATCTAGTTAGACTCGTTACACGTGCCAAATAAGTATCGTTTCTCTTCCTTAACTTTATTAGACCCAAAATATTAAAAAAATAATCATATAAACTTTTCATTTCACATTCCCGAACGTTTTAACCTTTCTTATTTAGGCATATGCTAACAAGAACTAATTTCTAATTTTTATCATATTTTTATAAATTTTAGATAACATATTATATTAAAAGCATTGGATCTAACCAAACTAACATTTTATTCTAAAGTTGGTTTTACAATTTTATTTATCAACTTATGGTTATTTGCGAACATAATTTACTGTGATATCTTATTCTAGTTTACTAATCTGGTAATGGTAAAAAAAAAGTTGATAAAAATTATACTAGGGTGTAAAATGTTCACTTTTTGGAAAATACGTATATTTTTTGAGAGAAAGCTATTGGATGTGTTTTTAAAACGTCTATAGGGATCGTGTACGTGACGTTTCAGATTGACAACAGTAGAAAGAGTGACGTACATGTGACGCCACAGCTTGAGATTCTATCTATCTCTCAAAAAATGGCCTCGGCTACAGGCAATATAAACCCTACTTTTTAATACTTGAATATTAATGTTTAGTTTTTAAAAATCAACACAATATTGTTTCTCAAACCTAAATAATTGTCAAAAAGCTCACTCTAAACTCAAAAAAGAACAAACCGCTCAGAAACCCAAAATGTTTAACCAAAGACTCATAACCTTATGAAATATTTGTTGTACAACGAGCACGTTACCCATCTTAAGCAGTGCATTTCACTCTTTCTATCGATATCAAAAAGTGACCACGTGCTACACGTTACCCATAGGGACCGTGCATGATGACTTTAACACCATCTGTTGAACTTTATGGGAGAATTTATTAAAGTTTTATATGTCATTTATTGTTAAGTAATTATTAATTAAATTATTTTCGTAATGTCATCATCGATAAACATTTGTTGCATCCGTGGATGTACAAAAACATCACATCAAAAACGTGGATTTGATTAGTTGGTGAAATTTTATAAATTTTCAAGAGTGGTGTCTTATTAAAAATTGATAAAAGTTTACTTTAAACTTTTAAATAATTGCAATCAAAAAATTTTGTATAAAAACTAAATTAACAGAATTCATCATTTTGGTAATAAAGTTATAAATATTTAAATATCCAAAGCCTGTTGTTTTATAATAAAAATTACAATTGTAATAATTGTATTTATCTGATAATGAAAACTCCTTTAAATTTTTAATTTCAGTAAAAATTCAAAAGACTGGGTACCAAATAAGGATACCAAAATGTAAAGTACTCGTTTTATAAATAATGAAAAATCAGAGCATCCATACATCCATTTTATTTTCTCTTGATTTTTTCTGAAAATGAATATATTATAGTCAATCCGATATTTATTTTATTATTCTTAATCTTATTTATTATTATTTTTTTAAATTTAATTGTAATACTTTTAAATTAAATTTAACATATATACCGATATTTTAACATTGTAAATATTGGATACAATTGTTTTGGGTACAACAGGTTATCGTCACTGGACCATTTAAATATTTTTCTGCGACATTTCAAATTTAAATAATTTCTCATCTTTGGAATTAATTTAACCATGTATATGATTATTTATTACTAGTCGAAACCCATATTTAACAATGGTTTCTCTTTATTTCACGCACGGTTCCTATTAATATTTAATTTTTGTATAGTATAAACCTGTAACAAGTACTATCGCTTCCTTTTATATGAAACACTTTTGGACCGCAATAGTTTGAATACGTTACCTTCGCACAGGTAGGTATATTATTTAATTTTAGTGCATATTTGCATATCATCACATTAATGAATTGAAATTAATATTTTTTTAATTGTTCTGTAAAACGTATTTTATGTAAAATATTTTAAAATTGGTTGTGTACATTTTAAGATTCAAGTATTTATAGAATTTAACAATAAAACATTTGGAAAAAAATGTCCACCATTGTAATTATTTGCTTTACAAAAAATTAACCACATTAGTTGAGATAATACCATGTACAAACTCACCTGATCGACAATGTCACATATTTTACTGATATTAGCCTACTGTGTATACACCATTATGTTAAAAAACGAAATATATTTTGCAGTACTTTGATACGGCCCTAAATTTCATATAGGATCTAGTATTTTTATGGCTTCCGATTATAATTAAGTTAATAGCTACTTGAATTTTAAAATTTACAGTTAACATTATTTCTCTTATCTTTAAAGATGGCACGTATACTGTTTAAGTATTAAATTTATGTTGAAACGGAGTGCTCTTCTTTGTTGATATTTGAAACTAGATGTAAATTATAAAGGAAATTGTGATTTTATAATCTGAGATTATTAAGTGTGCAGATAGTTTTTTAATGTCCTTTATTTAAATGTTTAGGTTTTTGCTATATATTCTAAAGGCTTGTTATTTAAAACTGCGACTATAAAAATATATTAGATAAGTGTTTTCTAAGTAGTAAGTTTGTACTTTATAAATTTGAAAGAATGTTTTTGTTAGCGACTCTCATTACAATATGTGCTGCTTATATTTACTATTATTGCTTTATAAATACATTAATTTACATCTTTAACTTGCTTTATTTTTATGAGTAAAAAATAAAGGTATAAATCAATATTTTAATTAGACAATCAGGTAAACGGAATATTCTTAAGTAATTAGGTACACTTGAATTTAAGGTAGTTCTGTAGGTATATACACGTATTAGCTAAAAGTTTCGGTCGCCGCGCCGTAAGCATTAAAATACAATGCTAAAATGTTGCTGCCGATCTCAAACTTTTGACAAAGCTTGTACACTCTGAACGTCCTGCACAATCACAACTCATGCATGGATATGTTCCCTACACGTATAGAAAGCGGCGTTGTAATCGTGGCAACACCGCAGTTCTCCAGTATTAGTAGGGTCAAGTGTTAAAGTGTCGGTATTTTATAAAATCATATTTGTTTTTTATTAAAAGAGCTTTAAAATGACAACTCAAGTTTATAAAAAAAAGTCACAATACCATATGGCTTTATTTCAGTCCCAGCTGCTTGCGTTTCGTAAATATATGTTTTTTTCCAAGTAAGGCAGTGATCCAAGTGCATGCCAAGATATTTACATGCATGGACTTAGTTTCATTAGCTTTAAGGCGCCATATTTTTTACCAGTGCTAAATAATATTTAGGTTTGTAAGTTTTTTGCTGATGTTGGATCGGTGAGAGATGCCAGAATAGCAGTTTCGTCTGCATATGTTGCTACAGTAGTAATATATACATATCCACATGCAGCCTAATCCACCCATCGTCGAGTGAAGGACTCCCTTAATATCTGCCGGTCTCCTCTGTTATTGGTTTTCCTTATGCAGTCATGTCCAGCCAGTCTCTTTATATCATCCGACCATCTCGTTTGCACTCTACCTCTACTCCTTTTGTTTTCCCATGGTCTCCATTCTATCATCTTTCGCGTCCATCTGTTGTCTGTCATTCTCCCAATATGTCTCGCCCAGTTCCACTTTAGTGCACATATTTTTTCTACAACATCTTTAACTTTTGTTCTTCTTCTTCTTATTTCTGTGTTGGTAATGCGGTCTTGTAGCTTGATGTTTAGGATTCGGCTTTCCATGGCTCGTTGTGTTACTTGTAATTTATTTATTATATTATTGTTTAGAGCCCAGGTCTCTGTTCCATAAGTGAGAACCGGAAGGACATACTGGTTGAAAACTCTAGCTTTTATTGTATTAGGCAGGTTGGGTTTAAAGACATCTTGTGTTCTTCCAAATGCTGACCATGCTAAAGATATTCGGTGTGATAAATCTGTAGTCAAATTAATTTTTTGTTGCCTCTTTTTTTTGACCCAAGTATATATATATATATATATATATATATATATATATATATATATATATATATATATATATATATATATATATATATATATATATATATATATATATGATTCTACTTTTTCAATTGGTTAGTTATTTATGGTTATAATATGTTGATTCTGATGTATATCATTGGTTAGTTACTTATTCTTGTTAGTATTGATTTTTAGGCCTATTTGCTCTGATTTCTTGTTAAGTTCTTCAATCATACTCTGTAGTTCATCCAGGTCACGTGCTATCAATGTGATGTCATCCGCAAATCTAAGGTGACTTAGCCTTTCGCCGTCTATGAGGATACCCTTGTTCTGCCAGTTTAACTCTTTGAACATGTCCTCCAAAGCCAAAGTAAATAGTTTGGGGGAGATCGAATCCCCTTGTCTCACTCCGCATTTTTTTTTATTTTTTTTTCCTGTGTTGTCAATATTTGTGATGTAGCGTTTTCATAAATATGTTTGATAATGTTTGTGTATCTATCATCGATTCTCGCATTGCTTAGAGCATTCAATACTGCCCATATCTCTATTGAGTTGAAGGCTTTTTCATAGTCTATCATTGCTACCCAGAGTGTTATGTTGTTCTCATTTACCTTTTCCATTAATATTTTCATTACCTGTAGGTGGTCCATAGTACTATAGCCTCGCCTGAAGCCCGCCTGTTCTCTCGGTTGGTATGTAACTAATTTATTGGTGAGTCTTTGAGTAATAATCCTCGTAAACAACTTGTAGAGTATTGATAACAATCTTATAAGTCTATAATTTTCGAGTTTGTACTTATTACCCTTTTTAAAAATGAGTCATTTGGTATTTTCGATTCATCCAAGCAATAATTAAACAATCTTTGAATATGGGCTATTACAGATTTGCCTCTGTATTTTATTATCTCTACCATAATGCCATCTTTCCCTGGAGCTTTATTATTATGCATGTGTTTGAGGGTGTTTTCGATCTCGAATGTCGTTATTTCGGGGATATCCTCTGATTCTACATTTCTAACCTTGACCCTGTTCTTTTCTTCTCTTCCTGGTGGTGGTGTTTTCTTATCCTCATAGAGTGTTCTATAATAGTTTTCCACTGTTTTTGTTACTTCTTCCACTTCCGTGATCATTTCTCCCTTTTCATTCAATAGCTTTATTTGTTGTTTTCCTTCGTTCATTTTTGTCCTTAATTGGTTTAGGCTTTTGTGTTCTTTTAGAGTTTCTTTTATTCTCAGGTTTTTTATTTTCTGTTATCTGCTCTTACTTTTTTCTTTATTGTCTTATTTATTTGTAATATAGTATCTTTGTTATTTGTTCGATCCCTTAATAATGCCGTCCGTTGTTTAATTAATTGCTGGGTTTCTCGACTTAGTTTGTGTTTCGTTTCTTTTTTGTTCCCTTTTATTGTGTAAGTTCCCTTTAGTAGAACTTTTGTTATTTCTTTGTTTATTATATTTATGTCTGGATATTGTTCTATGTGCATATTATGTTCCTGTATTTGTTCTTGTACAATACTGGAAAGTGTACAACGGAAAGCTACCAGAGTTGCTTTAGGACGTGTAAGAAAGATTATCCATGGCAAATCTCACCACGTTTGAGCTACGTCGGTTACGAGGCGATCTTATTGTAGCCTTTCGAATTCTTAAATATAATTTTGGTGATCTAAATACATTTTTCACCCTAAATACGGACACGAGACTTAGAGGACACCAGCTCAAGTTAAAAAAAGAAAATTCTACGGTTAGATCGAGACAAAACTTTTTACCTAACAGAATTTTCAATATTTGTAATGATTTAGACAGTGAAATTGTCTCGGCAACAAGTGTCAATATATTCAAAAATAAACTAGATCAGTGTAACAGTGTAACTTATTTAATAACATTTAGAGCTTAATCGTAATTTCTATATATATTTGTTTGTTTACTACTAGTAGGTATTTCTTTTGGAATGTATTTTTTTTTGGGCACAATAGGAGCCAGCTCCTCTGCCCTCATCAATATGTAATAATAATAATAATCTCCGCGTATCTTATTTTTTGCCGTTTTATTAAAAATTCGACACAAAAATACAGTCAAAATAAATCGAAAAACGGTCGACAAAGAACACTATGGTACATTTGTAAGTTCAACACAAGAGCTATAGGCGATGAAGAAAAATTAATAGAATTCGAACAAGATATAGACAAAATAAATTGGACCATAAGAGGACTATCTGAAGTAAGAAGAAAATGAGAAAACTGCATAACACTAAAGAGCGGTCACAAATTCTTTTATAAAGGAAATGAAGTACAAAAATCAGGCGGAGTCGGAATACTGATCAACAAAACAGAAGCGGCTAATATAGAACAGTATTATGCCATCTCAGAAAGAGTCATTGCAATAGACATAAAAATAAACAAAACATACACGTGCAAAATTATACAAGTATACACTCCTACTACAAGCCACGAAGAAGAAGAAATAGAAACATTCTATGAACATATCAATGAAGCGCTGAACAAAAATAGGACAAAATGCACAATAATTATGGGAGACTTCAACGCGAAAGTAGTAACACAAGAAAACCCAAACGAACAAGGAATAGGCCCGTTCGGATTGGGAACAAGAAATAGCAGAGGAGACATGCTAGTAAATTATATCAGTGAAAAAAACCTCTATCTAATGAACACATATTATAAAAAACCACCACAACAAAAAGTGGGACTTGGTAGAGCCCTGGAGGAGATGTAATAATAAAAACATAATCCTAGACACCTCAATACTGAACACAATAAATATAGTAAGCGATCATAGGATGCTGAGAGCGAAAGTAAGAATTCACACAAAAAGAAAGAAGGAAACTGATAATATGTGAAAACAAAAGAATAAAGAGAGAGGAAATAAAACGGCAAAATATACATTATATATATATATATATATATATATATATATATATATATATATATATATATATATATATATATATATATATATATATATATATATATATATATATATATAAATATATTAAGATCTGTTAAGCCTTTATATTAAAAAATGTGGATAAAGTTTTAATTGTTCACGTGTTAGATATAGGAATTAAGTACAAAAAGACCCGTTTTTAATTGCAAATTATCTGACAAACTGAACGGTGGATCGATTTAAAAATTTGTTGATTGAAGTCGATTATGGTTACATATCATAAAATTTTTAATTCTGAACGTACCTTTAAATTTTGACGTCTATTTGTCATTTAATCTTATATTAGTTTTATTTATTTATTCTCACATCAAGCAGGTATAAACCCAAAAAGGTGTAAACAAGATAAATACATTGAGTGAAAATAGCATTACCTACGCAAACAATATTCAGTATGTTTAAATTATTAATACAAACAGAATATGCAGTCATAACATAATAGGAAATATCTCATTAATTTGCTTAACTATTGCGTTTTTTTTACGTTTAGAATTATTAATACTAAGGAAGAAAATATAATTATTTACACTTCTATACATTGTTTTAATAGGACAATGAAAATGATGTTGAGAATTGGGTACAGAAATATGAAAAGTTACACCTGACCGTGACAAGGTACAATAAACTCTAGCAGACCTAGTAAAACATCGCTGTTAATAAAATATTAAAGTTAACAATTTTATACATAAAAATTAAATCATTAATTTCTCGTTGCTTACGCAAGGAATGGATCCCGAACTCAGAAAGAATTAAATCGTAGCTGTAGACTCTAACCGGATATCTTCTGTATTTTTTAAGAAAACAATACTTAAAAATTTTTTTTGAATACATTCGATATTCGAAACATTTTCCACACTATACTGCCTTAATTAAGCTTACTGCTGACCAACCCAAAATATACACTCTGGAATGCTTCTATAGATGTTATATCTTTGCAGCTTCTAATCAGATACCCTAAAGATTTAGTGGCTTTCGATACTATGGCATGAATGTGGGATGAAAATGTTAATTTACTGTCGAATATAACACCAAGGGTCTTTAAATTCTAAGGTAGATGACAATGAAGTGGTAAAAACCTTATAGTCAAAGTGAATATTATTAAATTTTCGAGTATACGACATAACTTTACATTTGTTTATTATTTAAAGTTAGTGGATTATCTAAGCACCACTTATTGACGGCTGTGATATCATTTTGTAGCTTAATGCAGTCAGAAGCGTCATTAATTTTATGAAACATTTTCATGTCATCCGCATACAACAATGCTTCAGAACATTAAACGAAGCAGATATCATTAACAAAAAGTAGAAACAATAGTGGACCAAGATTCGAACCCTGAGGTACCCCAGACGTAGCAACAAAACTAAAAGTCCTAAACCCTTGATGTTTTACAAACAGACTTCTATTGGCAAAGTAAGATTTAACAATTTAGTTTGTGAAACTCGATCAAACGCTTTACTGAAATCAGTATATATAACGTCCGCTTGTCTGGAATCTAACGCCATGGAGACATATTCTGTAAATATACAAAGGTTGGTTGTCGTAGTTCACGAATCCATGCTGACAACTGGTAATCAAACAACGCAGATGTGCATACAAGTAATCAGACAATATTATTTCAAATAACTTGGAAAACCTTGATATAAGGGAGATAGGTCGATAATTAGTAGTCCCAATTGGATCCTGATTTGAAAATAGGGCAAAATTCTTGCTCGTTGGGAATTTTGTTTTCTGAAGTATAAGATTAAATAAAACAACAAACGGTTCTATTAGAACATTAGATGATTTATGACTAAGGTTACCGGAACATTGTTAGGAAAACATGAAAACTTATGTTTTAAATTTTAAAAGTTGTAATTTAATTTTCTAATGTCTAAATAAATGATGTGTTCTTAGACAGGTTGGATTTAGGCTTGCGAGGCATTTTGAAAAAGAAAATTAAACAAAAAACTAAAAAAAGAGTAAGAAAATAAAACAGATGTAGAAACCTAACCTCAAAAATAGAAACATTAACATTGCTAAAAGGTGATAAAAAAATGGAAATAAACAAAGAGAAAGAGTCATAAAATTTATAATTCTCAACGTACCTTTAAATTTTGACGTCTTAATCATGTTACTTTAGGGATGCTACATTTGACGGTAATTTACCTTTATTTATTAAATGAAATCTATGGCCTTTACTTTTGAAATTGTGTGTACACAATTCCATGGTACGCTAACAACTATGTTTATATTTATTTAGACCGGGATAGCGCGAACGCAGCCCCGACTACCAAAAATTACGCGTCCGAGTTATCCACATTAGGGATAATCACAGAGTTCAGCCCAGTCACAGTGCAATGAAAGGGCCTCATTCTGGGGGAACCGCCTTATTGATCACGGTTGTCCCCTACGCCAGGTAAGTATGATTAATGATGTCATACCATACTACTTGATACAAGAAGTTACTCCTTCGTTGGTGCGAGCCTCTCAAAGATTGCTATCGCCATCTACGAATAACATTCGCAGACGATAAACGCATTGCATACCAGTTTTGCTGGTTATGATTGAATTTTGTTAAAATGTAATTAAAAGTACAGTAGCGTGCAGATTTCAATAAATAAAAAAATATTAATTACTGTAAATATGCAAAGGTTAACATTATTGAAGTAAGCTATGAAAATTACAACTATTGTGTTTAATAAGTGACATTTCTTTTATGAAATAATAAAAATGGCTTACAGTGAGGAAAAAAATGTTCATACCAAACAGATAAAGATTTGTTTAAAGAAGTTTCTCTACAGTCTACACCATCTGCCATGATGTACGAATACAAGCGATCACGAACGTGTGGAGGGCATAATTGCCCGTCTTTTTTTATGATCGGTGACGATCGAGCATAATCGCCGCAGTGTCGATTTTCGGACTAATAAGGTACAAACATCAAACATGTGACAATTAGTAATGTAGGATGCATAATCGTGTGGACGCAATGATGGTGCAATCATGGCCCATTCTTTATTCGTCTATCATGGCTGATGGTGGAAATTTAGTAAATAATAACTCATGAGATATTTCATATAAAAATATTTTTTTGTATTTTCCGAAATCTGCACGTTACTGTACATTTGATATTAAAACGATTTTGCGAAACGCCACTGGAAAGTACGTAAGCAAGCTGGGCGGTATAGTGTCATACCAATGACAACGACGTTCCAGTACCTTCCGAACCATAAACCTATTATCCAGAGGATAAACCCCAAAAGTTGGGCTCCAAATTGTGTTAACCTAACTAAACTGTTTTTCTAAAGTTACAAAAGTAGGGTGGGTGCCAATTTTAAAAAACTCACCAATTCCCCAAATGTTGGGCTTAAATTTTTTGTTACGTTAAAGTTTTCTTTCTAAAGCCAATTGTGTGTAATGTTATAAGTTACTTTTATAAAACTAAATTATTCCACCTCAAGAGCTGCTAATTGTGTAGTAAACAGTTTTACTAATACCCTTTAAACTAAATTATTTTATAAAATTAAAATACTGAAAAAGAATTTTAAATAAATTTACCTAACCGTCTGAAATGAAAAAAATAAAATAATTATCATTAATATTAATTGGACAAATAAAATGTAATGTATTTTAAATTTTAATTTTAATGTTTAAACTATTTAATAACAGCTATGTAACCTAAAAGAAAAAATTAAAATATTATACAGGGTTCCATGACTCCTTGATTTCTCGATTGGATTAAATTTGAGGTGATGTATGGATTTCTTATGAAATACTACTATAAAATGGATCAGGAAGGTATATAGTTCTTCAAATAACAATGAAAGAAGGATAATACCACTTAATAAGTGTTGCTAAATAACAGGGAAATAGGTAATGGCCTTTATTAAGAATATCTCGAAAAGTATTGATTTCCACATCGTTTGGTTTTCAGATTCGTGTTTTACGCCTCAAAATAATACCTGTTTATTTTCATATTAAAATCGTCATCGCTACACCACTGGATAAAAATATAGTAAACAATGAGATGTTTCAACTTACTTGTGAAAATAAACACTGGGGGCTTAAATAGTCCGGTTTTTTACACTCTTGGCAATGACGAATCATTTCTTCCACTAAATTTCCCTGAATTTTGCCAATATTATGCTGAAAATAACCGATAATACTCCAAAGTCTCGTTGCAATACCTTCGGCAACAGCGCTACTAATAATAGCCGATTTCGTAGTACGCACGGATCTCTGCTCGTTGAACGATTCAGATAAGCCGTGCGGCGTTGTCGCTTATTGAGCAACACATTTCTATGATCTAACGGAATGAAATAGTTCAATGGTTCAACATTCCATTATAGTCACAATATTAATCTCGAATTTTCGATAGAACAGTTTGGATACGGCTAGAAAGTTCTCGATTCAACATTAAAATATATAAATTGGCCTTCGTTCGCAAGAGTTGAGTCAGTTTTTTTAAGTTTATGTTTGTGTTCGCTAGTTGACATAAATTGTAGTAAAGTTATAAATAAATATGTATATAAATTCGAACCGTGAGTGTGGATTAAAGTAAAAACAAAATTCAGTCACAGCAACACAACTTTTATGTAAAACTTCTTTTCTACAGGCAATAACAACAACGATAAGGGTGGGTAATATGTAGTGAATAGCCGTGTGTATAATATAAATATGGTATTAGAAGAGTTTTCGGCATTTTTAAAACATAAAACACGAATATACATAACTGAAATCTTATTCATCGAGCTCTATACATCAATTATGATTTTTGAAAAAATCTTTGGAATTGTAACTCATTTGCAATAAAATCGAGATCTTTAAAATGTTTTCATAGGAATTTGTGGCACTATATAAATGGCACGACTCCGAAATCTACTTATGGGTGACATCATTGCTTGAGATGGGTAACGTTCTTGTGGTACAACAAATTATTATTTATTATTATTATTACATAATAAGGGCAGAGGATCAAAAGTCCTGTTTTGTCCATAAGTTACAAAATATAAATAAAACAATAATTGACACTAGCTTAAAAAAACTAAAGAATAAAAATAAAGGTGTCTATTTGATTTTTGAAACAATTAACATTTTCTGAATTAATTATTTGCTGAGGTAGACCATTCCAAATATCAAAAATTCTGCTACTTATAAAGTTTTGCTTGTAACGAGTTCTAAAAGGCTCTTTCTTTAGCTTTAAGGAGTGCCCACGGAGACGGTCGTCTAAATGAAGGGGAAAAGCTGCTTGAAGGTCGCCGAAGTTGAATTTCAAAATTCGAAAGGAAAGTATGAGGTCATCTCGGAGACGTCTTTCTTCGAATGTTGCAAGGTTTGCCATGGATAATCTCTCTTCGTACGTAGGTCTAACACGACCAAAAGACAATCTGGTTGCGCGTCTTTGTACTTTTTCCAGCATTTCACGATCTCGATCTAAATCTGGATACCACGAAGGCCCGTATTCAAGTATGGGTCGGACATAGCACTTGTTAAGTTTGCAGTATGTTTCGAAAGAAGCTTTAGAGAAAGTTTTTTGTATTAAGAACAATTTAGAGTTCGCGCGTTTACATATATGAGAAATATAATCACTCCACGAAGTTTCGAGTTTACTAATAAACCAAGGTCGGTATGTGATGAGACCGTGCTTATTGTCTGTCCACTGATGGAATATGGATTTTGCGGGTTATTGTTTCCGACGTGTAACACGACACACTTATCAATGTTCAGAGGCATCAACCAATTGGAACACCATTCTTGTATTTTATCGAGATCTTTCTGCAAACTTTAATAACTGACATTAGGATTTCCGTAGTTTCGTGTCGTCAGCGTAAGCCGAAATTGAGCTTGACAGACAGTATCGAAGATCACTGGAATATGCGATGAAAAGTAAAAGTCCAAGAACGGAACCTTGTGGAATACCGCTAGTTACGGATCTTTGCTCGGATAATTCTTGTCCATATCTTTCATAAGGTTATGTGTATTTGGTTAACGATTTTGGTTTTCTGAGCGTTTTTGGGTTTTTTAAGTAACAAGTGAGCTATTTGACAATTATTAAAGTTTAAGGGACCATATTGTGGTGTTAATAAAATTAATAAATAACGCAAACACAACAAACTCCCATAAGAACAAGTGTTTAAAAATAGAGCTAGGTTGCGTGTAGCCGGGGTCATTTTTTGACAGATAGATATAATCTCAAGCGTGACGTCACATGCACGTTACTTTACCGTTGCCGTTGTCAACTGGTAACGTCACGTGCACGTTACCAGTTGAGATCGACATCATAGTTTTTTTAATATGAACGCAAATTGAGACTAAGAGCTTTAGTTGATCAATAATCATCACACAAAGAAATGGTCAGTAATGCTAATTAAAAAAACAAGATTTGGTATGTTCATTTATTATTCTTAAATATTTTAACACATTTTTTTTAAATTAACATTACATTTTATTAAAAACTTACAGCTTCTGGCCAAAAGAAGTACTATAACAGTCAAAGATACAATAAGATTACCTTACATTTAATTTTTTTTATCTCAAAGAAACATACAAAACTTAAAATAATCTTCAATAGTTATTTTTTGTTTTTAATAGGTTAGACATTAAAATTTAATTTGAAAATCCAAAATTATATAACTGTATTTGGGTATTAAAATTATATAGTAATAGTTTTAATTAATCTATTTATTAATAGCTAACATAGCATGTTTCAATTTATTATGTGTCCCCCGAAAAAAATCATTTTTGAGGTTATCTCTGTATTTTTGTAGTTATACTACAGTGAAATAAACATTTAAAACAATCATCATGTAAATATAAAAACTTGAGATTATAAGCAAAATATTAAAAAACAGACACTTACAATTAGAAGAAAAAATAAAACATTTATATATTCTCATAATATATATTTTTATATAAATTATTTAAAAAATTTCACGGCTTTACATTCAAATATCGTATCAGTTAGGTAAAATATGAAATTTAAAATTACAAACATGGTTGCTCGAATTGGTAAAATGATCCACATTTGTTTTATTTCTAGATACATTGTAAATATTTCAATGTTGGTTGAACAATAGTTATATGGTTATTAAATTTTTTTCAGTGTACAAATACATCTAGAAATGAAACGACCAAAAAAACTAATACAAGTACGGAAATTTAATAAGTACTTAAAAACAAATAGCAAACAAACTTTGTGCAATAGACAACAAATTTATGTACAATAAATATTCTGATAAAATTTTCCAATTGTATTAAAAAAACAAAAATAATATCAATATTAAACAAACAAAAACTATAAAACCAACATAAATTGTGAAGTTGTAAAGCTATAGGACAACAATTGTGCTTATTAATTTAGGGCAGCAAAAAAATTCATCTTACAATTCAAGACTTAATAATTAATACAAATCTTTCGCTGATAGTTTAGTTTTTTAAATATTTACCACATTTATGCTCGATATTACAAAGTATTGTACTTTTTGGTTTTACCAAAAGAGAAAGATTATTATAATTTAAACGTTTTGGTGACAATATATTTACGCTAAAAATAAACTTGCATCCACAAACATTTTTAAGCACGGACAAATCTTTGTTACTTATTTTTTTATATTCATTTAATAAATACATGTCATACCGCATCTAAACCTATTTAAAACTTATCTCATTATTTAGTGAGCGTAATATGATTGTATATTATTCAAGCATTGGTTATAGATATTTAATGGATTGTATGTAGAGTTTATATTTTATTGTAGAAAACTGGATATTTGTAATAATTAAAATATTAGTGTTGATTGATTTTGATGAATTTTTCTGCTAGCTTAGAAGTATTATATACTAAATTACCCCTGTTTAAAAAAGCTGTTGGTGGTAAATCAGGCCAAGTAGATCAGAAGAATGAAAAGTTCTTATCAGTTAGTGGGTTTGTGATGTAGGAGCTGAAAACAAAATAGGCATTTTCTTAGGAATAGTTATATTAAAAACAAAGATGTGGTTGAAGATATAATTTTTAAAACAAAAACAAATAGGCGCGAAAAACTACCATTCACATAAATTATTACATTTAAACAGCTAAAGCAGTAGATTGCTATAATATATGTTTGATAAAGCAGCTTATAAAAATCAGTTTTAAAAATAGTTTGTTTTTAGGCAGGGAAATACAAAAATGTAAAGTTAAACAAGTAATAATTAAAAAAAAAAGATGTGTGCACTATGTGCCCATATTAGAAGTGAAACTTCCAACGTTTAAACGGCTAGGAATAAATTTAATTATACTAAATATATAAGGAATATTATAAGGATTGGAATGAAGTATTTATAGAATGACATACCCTACTGTTTGCATACGAATATTATTCTTAATTTATTTTTGTAATCTGTACATTACTGGGTGCTTTAATAGCCTATACATCTTGTGTAGTTTTTTTAAATATTTTTTGACAAACATGTGGACTACACAAATAGACGTCGCGTTGCTAAGTATTTCTATGCTAGGCGTTTCCTATCCTTTACAACAGAACGCGCATGCACGTTATTTTTGCAATTTTATTTTGACAAACACGTGGACTACACAAATAGACGTCACGGTGGTAAGTATTTCTATGAGCGCGTCTCCTCTACAACAAAACGCAAATGCGCAGCGCGTTCTGTTGTATCGTAACACATTTTAGTCTTGCTAGCTCGTATGACGCGACTTATAATTTTTACTCCCAGCGCGTGTATAGAAGTTTCACTTCAAAAAGAAAAACCATTCAAAAGTTTTAAATATAATAAATAATTTTTTCTAATTTGATTAAATATATTTTGTAAAAGCTCGGTTTGAAAAGACCGAATTTACTTGATTTTTTTAATACTTATGGAAAGCAAAGGGCGCACAAATTTTAACTAGCAACATTAGCAACAATACGTGAAATTATTGCAGCAAATAACATGCAATCTAACATAATTAAATGTTCACAAAAAAACGTCAAACAACGATCAAATATTTGAAAACAACCAAATCTTACCAGTTAATCGCTCAACACCGGTAGCATGGACCCATAGAAACAAATTAAATTAGATTTTTGTCATTATTTGCAAAAAATGTATTTGAAAATTGTTACAATTTATAAACAAAAATAACACTTTATGAATGCTAATTATGTTTCTTCCCTTTTAGTAGCAGCTTTGATCTCATTGCTGTTAGGTATATAAGTAGGGTATTTATTTTGATTTAAACATTTTTAATAAATAATACATAAACTTGAATACCATTAGAGAGAATTTTTGGTAACTTTTCTAACAATAAAACTTTAATTTTTTTAGCAGTATTTTTACGTATATGTATATGCTAGAAAAAATGGTTTATTTTGTAACAATTAACAAAGATATTATATTTTAGCATGGTGATAACTTAAATTTAAAATAGTCTAAAATAAAAAAGTCTTAGTATTTTCGAAAAATGCATCTTATTTCTACTAATAAAAAAAATAAACTTTTAGGTAACATAAATTAGGCCCTTTTAAACGGTCAAATGTTTTAACTTGGCTGGCTTTGTTATGAAATTGAAACTGGGTTGGCATCAACATGAGTTTGCCATAACAACAGCGGTTGCTTCTTTTTTTTTTAGGGCAATGGCGCACTTTTTTGCAATTGTCGCCACGACCACGGTTAGCCTTATGCAAGTAGTTTTAACATGAGTATGCTCTTATCAACGTGCATTAAACAAGTTTGACCAGTTCGCCGATGCAGCCACATTATTGTCGTTCGAAAATAGTACTATCGCTCGGTTTGGCGGCCAGTTGGTATTATGACTGAAAGAACACCAATAGCGACTGGACTAGGAAGCTGACCGCGCTGACAAAATCGTTTGATGTGTGATCCACATAAGGGCAAATTTGGAGTATTGCTGCTATATTTAAGGCACTACACCTTTTTCATATTTTAAGCTGCTGAAATTTATTCGAAAGAACTTTTTGTCAGATCGTGGCTATTTTGGCACATTTTAGGGCGTTGACAAATCGTCACCTGAAAGTTGGTTTGATCAATATCCACTTTTTCCATAAAATGAGTTATTGACGAAAATATATTCCTAGTATTGAATTGTTCAATATCCCCATAAATTAATATGGATATATTTACAATTACAGTCATATTTCAGTTTAATTCTATCCAATATCCCATAATTTCAGATTTTTTGAGGGTAGGTTTGTTCATTATCCGGATGCAGCATGAGAATATTGTTTGGTGTCCGACATCCATCAAAAGCGTTAAAACCTATTTGTTCAATATCCACATTGGCCAATAGAAGAACAGACTGCACTTACGTGCGCTTGTTTTGACAGACATATAGTTAAAACCTATTTGTTTAATATCCACTTTGGCCAATAGTGGAACAGGCTCCTGTCACGTGCTCTTGTTATGATGAACTGACGAAATACCCTAAAAACTTGAAAGCAATTGCTTGTCACATCGGTGATTTATAATATTATAACCAACAACATTCGAATAGAAGAAGTTAAGAAGAACTTATTTTACAATTCCGAAGCAGGTATATACACAGTGGACACGGCAAACTCTGATAATATAACCGATGATGCTACTGAGGAATCTCTGGAAAGTAAGTAATGTACTTAGCATATTAAAATGTTTGAAAATGTCTAAAAACTAATATTTGTAGGAGTAAATTCGGAGGAGAATTTAGAGATACATGTTTTCGACATATCCAGATGATATTATAACTACAGAAGAAATAACTTCATACAAGAACTTCTCGTCATCAACAATGAACTTATTCCTGTGCAAGAGAAACAATCATTGGATGTTTTAGAGTCGAATGTTTCAGATAGCGAAAATGTTATAGCGACCCATGAAACATGAAAAAAAATATAAGGAAAAAGAAAAGGGAGACAGGGGAAGAATACATCAAAATCAAAAGCAAAACTGTCCAGAAACGTGCTGTTAGGGAAGGTTGTACTCCAAAATGTACTTTCAAGTGTGAAGATAAGTTCACAGGCGAAGATAGACGAATGATTCATCAGCAATTTTGGCGACTCTCTGATAACAAAAAAAACTCATTTTTTCAGCAAATTTACAACACACCATGTTCCTATAAAGAAAGGGACAACTAAGAAATTGAGTAGGAATAGTAATGTTTATGTTTATCACTTTCGAGTCCAATGCTTCAAAATTCCGTGTTTGTAAGTTTTTTCTTGAAACCCTGGACATCAGTCAGCAGAGAGTATATTATTTTTTTAAGAAAATTCAGAATTAGGATATTGGTGTTCCGCCGCGCTTTCTGATGAAAGGAAGAAATGTGAAGGTCACACCTGCTGATAAAATTCAGGAAATTCATGATCATATAAATTCTTTTCCCACTATGGATTCTCACTATTGCCGCTCTAGTACTAATAGGCAGTATCTGGAGTCTACATTGAATTTGTCTTGTATGTATGATTTATACAAAGAAAAATGATAATCCACTCCCTTTACATACATACAGACACATCTTCAACACAGAGTTTAACATATCTTTCTACGAACCTAAGAAGGACACATGTGATAAATGTGAAAAATTCAAAGCAAAGAACGATATTGCAACAGATGAAGAGAAATTTTAACAGGAGGAATATTTGAGACGAAAAGAAGCAGGATATATTGAAAGTAATAAGGACCGTGAATTGAAGAAAATTGTTGAAGATGGTGAACGAACAGCTGTTATTACTTTCGATCTGCAAAATGTATTCACACTTCCGAAAATTGGGGTAAAACACTTCTATTATAAATGTAAATTGAATGCTTATATTCTAACAGCTCATTGCAATATCAATAATCAAGTTTACAATCGCATTTGGCATGAACGTATTGGTGGACGATCCGGTAATGACTTGGCCAGTAAACTGGTAAAGATACTTGAAGAAATTGCTAATGATAACCCCATTTTTAAAAAAGATCATTTTGTGGTCGGATAGTTGTGTTTCCCAGAATAAGAATTCATTCATACACGACTATGGCTTTAAAATACTATTTAGATTCTTCAAAGTTCAATTCCATCAGGATAATTGAACACAAATACGGTGAACTAGGTCACAGAAACGTACAAGAGATAGATGTGACGCACAGCATAATAAAAAAATTCCTTGGGATCGTAGGAATTGCAATCATAAGATTGCTATTGAAACTTCCCCAAAAAAAATATAAATTCAAAATTATTCAAATGCATTCTAATGATTTTCATGATTATGGTCACACTGCATTAAATTTTGTCTTCACCCAAGTCCCTTTCACAAGAATCAAACACATTATCCACAGAAAAAATGAAATGATAAATATCATGTACAGAACATCTTTTGAAGAAGACTTCTTGACTGTAACAATTCATAGACGCACCGTTGGAAAAAATAGAAAGAATAAATTGAAAGTACCTTTCTTAATGCCAAAATTACTCCAACCAAGAGAGGAATTGCACTTTCAGAATTTAAAATAAAGCACCTTAATGAAATGCTGAAATACTTGCAAGATCAGACTGATAGGACATTTTATAGATCTATATTGAATAATGCATCTTCTAAGAATTTATTTTGGTTTTTTATTATCTTAGATTATGTTCATTAAAAAAATTTGATCTTTCCTGTTGAATATTCAAATTTGGTCAATTGTAATAAGAGTGTTTCCTTATTTAGTATAGTTAAAGCAATGAAAATATTCGTAATTGTATTGTTCAATATCCTATTCTTTGTTCAATATCCTTTTTGTTTTAGGTCATATAAACTTGCAATATCCATGCTCATCTTTATTTTTCCAATTCTCTACCTTATTTCAATCATAGGTCGAGTATCCTAGTTGACAGAAAGTGCAAATCAGGTTTTGGGACTTCAGAAAAAGCATATAAACCTTTGCAAGCTTCTCCTGGAAAGTTACAGTCATAATCTATTGAACAAAGCAACTTTTAGGTGACGAAATATTTACCCTTTGTGGAGATACTGCCAAGGGCTTTGATTTGAATAACTATCCTTATAGTACATTTACTTTCCATCAATGAATACTAAGCAAAAATTACTTGAAAATAAGTTAAATTGAAATTTTCCTCTATTTCTACAAAGAGGCTACCTTACAAATATTTAAATTATACTTACAGCTCGACGTTGTGAATAGTAGACGTTGGACAGTTGTCGTTAACTTTTACGTGGCAGTGTTTGTGACATTTTATCAAGCAATCTCGACATTCGTATCCTTGTTTACCAAATCTTCTGGCTATACTCTTTCCACATACTTGACATACAGTACCACTTAAAAAAAAACGGTAAAATTATTTAACGCATCTTTAAAAATACCTTGTTTTTAGATAAAGACAAAATAGATTTTAATTGTTTTGTTTACAAATATAAAAACTGATACTATAACAAAAATAAAAATACGTATTAGTTAAAGATTTTTTAAGTTTCCATGAATATGTTAAAGGAAAAAACTTTAGAACTAAAATAATTAGGTAAATGATACCTACCCCTGCAAATGTTTAGCAACAAATGTATGATCATTAAAAATGTGAAGTTTCGTTCCTTTTTTCCGCCATTTTGACTTCTGGGCCAAGGATAACGGCACGAGGTAATGCTTCTTGATACCATTTTCTATAGTTTCTAACACCAAAGTACTGGCTTCGTTAATGTACGTCCGAGTAGAAGCACTGCTCATGCCTGATGCTTCCGAAAGACTGGATCTTCGAGAAGTTTCATCCATTGAACGTTGACCAGGTACATTAAGGCGATAACCTAAAAAAATTTAATTCTTTAATAAGTTCTGATATACATATATCCACTACTTAAACAAAGTACACATAAAATTATATGAAAACAATTATAAATAATTTGTAATCGAGAAGTACAACTTTTATGGGTAGAGGAACAATATGGTCAAATGAAAATTGGGTAACTATGCTTTTCACTGATAAATCCCGGTTTTAATCTTATCCCTTCTTCGGAAAAGTTCAGAAGAGAGTCAACAATACAAATCTTCTCCACAACTTTCAGGAAGTGCATTTTTTCGAGGGTGGCCAATTATGGTATGGGGAGGAAACAATATCGGAGAAAGAACCGTTTTCATTCTGTTGGAGAATTTTTTGACTGGTAGATCGTATGTGGATTAGATACTGGCACCAGTTGTCGGTCCATAGGCAGCAGCTATTGGTCCCAACTGTGTTTACATAAATGACAATGCCAGACCATACACGACAAGAGTTGCAATTAAATTTTTGGAAATCTATTGAGCACATGAGCACCTTTTTTAGCACTTCAACATCTCCAACAGGACATACATACATATAGTCACGCCTTTTTCCCTTAGGAGTAGACAGAGCTTCTTTTCACTTGCTACGGTTCCTACACACGTCTTTTGCTTCTTCTACTTTCATCAGCGCATTCAAACGTGCTCGTCGGTTGTTGGTACTCTTGACCTGGCCTTTTTTCAAAACAATGTCGATCTGATCAAGATAAGTTTGTCGAGGTCGACCTCTACCGCAAGTCGGCTACCGACTTGCCCATTCACACTCGCATTATAAATTTGTTTCGTCAATCTTCTTTCCTCCATCCTCTCTACCTTTCCGAACCATCTAAGCATTTTTTTATCTTTATTACCACATTTTCTTTCACACCAGAGCTTTCCCTTATCACACTATTTCACATTTTATTCATTATAGTCACTTCAGCTATACTTCTCAGCCTACTCATCTCGCAGCATTGATCTTACTTTGATGCTTCTTTTTCGAAACCCAACATTCACTACCATACAGAAGTTTAGGTATCAGCACTCCTCTATGCACAGCTAGTCGGTCACTTAATTCTGAGCATGTCTAGACGATGCTGAGAGGTTGTACATAATCGAGGTCATACACATAAAATCGCATTTATATATTTTTGTTATATTTTCCACAGAAGAGCATTTGTTAGTTTTTCTACATTTTTATTTATTTCAAAATTGTTTGTATTGTTTTTTCCATGTTTTTATTTTCTCTTCAAGTCTTCAAGTCAAATTTGTGTTACAAAAAAAATTACAGGCATACGAAGATAGCTCACGAATTGTTGTCCCTAACATAGAAGCAAACACATGAGAAGAATGAAACTAATTTATTTTTCAACATAGTCACCTCCAACGTATATACACTTGGTATATCGGCGTTGAAGTGTTTCAAACCCTTTTAAAAAAATTCAGAACTTTAAGTCTTCAGCCATTCATCTACCGCCGACATCACTTCGTTATTATCAACAAAGCGTATTCCACGAAGATGTTCTTTTAATTTTGGGAATAGATGGTAGTCGCCGGGGGCCAAATCTGGAGAATAAGGGAGTTGTTCAAAAATTTCAAATCCCGCATTGTGAATGGCAGCCATTGCAACACAAATTTTGTGGGCCGGAGCGTTGTCCTGGTGAAAGAGCACAACACGACTCAATTTTCCTCTTCTCGCAGAGAGTTTTTTAAGACCACATTCCTGATGTAAAATTTTTTCAACAGAAAACCCACATTTCTCTGCTATAGCCTTGAGTAATTTTACATTTCTGATTCAACGCCAACTATGTTAGGGACAACAATTCGTGAACTATCCTCGTATTTTTAAAATATCCCTAGACATTTGTGTTCCAGTTTTTTGGTAACAATTTTGGTCACTTTTTTAATTTAATTTTAATTACTGCTTGTGAAGCTCTTTTTATATCTTTAGAAAATAATTATATACAAAAAAAAAAAAATTGGCCAATCTGTGTTTAGTCTACATTTTGTATTGGGTAATGAACAAATAAAAAATTACTTACTATCATCATGTCGCCCTCTGTCGGCAGACACCGATCTGTTCAAGGAATCGTCTCTACCTACGTCGTTTTCTGGACCAGCAGACTTCGATCTGTTCATCGACTTACCCAATCTTCTCTTTATTGTACCGAAAAAGTCTCTACGTTTTCTAGGTCTACCTCTATACTCTACCGATGCTTGTGACTCATTTTGTGGCAACTGGGATGAATTTGTATAAGAAAAGTCCACAGGCTAAAAGATGGTTTGTAATTATTTTTTTTGTGTTTAAAATAATACTTATTTACCAAACATTTTGAAGATCATGTGAACCAGAAGTTTAAATTTGGCATATATCAGACTTGTGAAGCCTAATAATTTGCCAAGTACTACAAAATTTATTTAAACAAAACTTAATTTGGACAATGTGTTCTAATTTAATACGCACGATGTGAAGTGTTACTAGTTCTTAAAATCGACAATATTACGTAAGATTAGTATAAAAAAAATCAAAAAAGCCAAACCTTAGACGCTGCACTCTCATTCAACACATCCTTACTTTCGACATTGGCAGTACCATTCTGTTCGGTTGGAATATTTCCATTGGTTTTTTCAGTACTTTCCTCCGTTTTTTCGATCATTTTATCTTCGGGATTTACCTCTATGGTTTCTATCTCTTTCCAAGCACCGTTATTTAGTTCAACCTTGGGTTGATAAAAAAAACAAAAAAGAAATCCACACACTAGTAAAAAAGCCACCAAAGTAAATGACATTTTACAGCGATTGATATTAGACATGTACGGGAACTATAATAAACTGTGCAATAATTATTACAAATATTTACTTATTAAAAAAATTAAAGCATATATCAGACAAAGGCATTTAAACTACACTTGTTGCTTAAAATTATTTCAAGAAATTAAAACAACTACACAAAATAATACAAGTTAGAACGATGGCAAATATTAAAAAAATTAAGATTAATTTAATGTTGTTTTTTTTATATTTTCGCACCTTTTAAAATGTCACTTAAATCATTCGTTAATTGCAAAATACAGCAAAAATTGAAATATTTTTAATGTCTTACCTTTACCAGTCTTTGAGAAGGTTGCTAAAAATAAATCGAATGACTTCGTTAGATTTTGTTTTCAATAACCATAACACAAAATAAAAACAAACAAAACTAACAATAAGAATCTGAAGTGGCATATTTTATTTTTATTGAGAAAATGTAATGTTTTGATACAGGATTGTGAACTTACAGAATATCGTTTTGAGCTTAAAACTTTTTTATACATAAAAGTGTAACAATCAAAATTAAAAATTATTAAACGAATTTTAGCTTTACAATTAAAATTGAAATAATAATATATATAACTCCGTTTAAATTATAAAAAAGAGCATTACAACAAATGTTTTATAATTTACTTTGTTTGACTATTAAATATTTATGTTTATCTGCACAATGAAATTAAAAGTGTTTAATAAATATTTATATTGTTATATTATTAATAGTAATTGTAGCCACACTCTGGAATCATGAATAACATTTTTATGGTTTGATAAAAAAAATTTCTCACCCTTTGCATGCTATGAATGACCAACGTATTTGTATTCGGATTTTGCCTATTCCTATCTAAGTCCCTATATCCTATATCGAGTAAATGATTACCATTTGTAAGGGCATCTGTAAAGAAGTATGTTTAAATGTTGTTTAATTTTATAAAGTAAAATAAAAACACAAAAACGGTTATAGATTATTTTAACGATGAAATAAAAAAAGTACAAGGCACAGTCAAATAAAAACCTCAAAAATATTTCAACAAAATTTATTACAACAATGTTAATATTATTTCTAACGTAGTCCCCTCCACCTCCCATAATATAATGGAAGTTCTCAAATACCCATGAAAAAATATTCTATTGTTCGTCTGCAGTCATTCATGCACCACCTGACTCAATTTAATACTAGAAAAATTTGCCCCTTCCAATATCTTTAAAATTAGACAATGGAGTGAATTGTGGTCGACATTGTCTATGTATGGGGTGAGCGGTAGTTTAATATGAACACTGAAATCTCTTTACGATGATTCCACTGCTTGTGTCAGGATAAACGGAGCTTACACGGACGGGATTAACATCAAAAAAGGTGTGAGACAGGGATATGTGGCTTCGCCATGTATGTTTGACTTATACATAGACGATTGAAAATGAATG
Organism: Agelastica alni; assembly: GCA_950111635.1. Lineage (NCBI taxonomy): Eukaryota > Metazoa > Arthropoda > Insecta > Coleoptera > Chrysomelidae > Agelastica > Agelastica alni. The sequence continues at coordinate 40,217,529 of OX467708.1, read as the reverse complement.
ATTTTATCGTCAAATGCCTTCTTTGCGCCGATGATCAAGTCATATATATATAAGCGTCATCTGAAGAGGAGTGACAGGCGATGGTTAATGTTAAGCATGACGCTTAGGACTATAATGGGAATAACAAAGAAAAACAAGGGGAGACCGAATTAGGAACACTGACATCAGGGAACAGTGCGGAGTGCAAGACATCGTAAGATGGGGAAGACAAAGAAAAAGATTCTGGTACGCTCGCGTAAGAAGAATGGAACAGAGCAGACTACCACGAATCGCACTTGAAGGGAAACTAATAGGGAAAAGAGCACCCGGAAGACTACCTAAGAGATGGAAGGACAGCTGGCAGTCCACCTCCCAGGAACTGATACAGAGGAACCTGCAAAACTAACAGATCGAAAGATCTTAAATATGGATAAGAAGAAGAAGAAGAAGATGCCCTGAAAATCAAAGGGATGAAAATAAATGTAAGCAAAATAAAAGTAATGGTTTTTAAAAGAGAAGAAAGTATGACAAACTATGAGGTTCTGATTAAAGGAGAAAGAGTGGAACAAGTAAATGAGTGTGTATACTTGGATTCAAAGTTTACGAGAGATGGAAAGTATGACAGCGACATTGAGCGAACAGTGACATTGAGCGAAGGGTGCTGGCAGTAAAACAAATGAATGGGGCACTGTAGAGCTTTATGAACAGCCAAAAAGTGTCAAAAAAGGCATGTCTGACTGTGCATACAGGAGTGTTGGTTTTCTACACTTATGTATGGTAGTAAATGTTGGGTTTGGCAGAAGAAGCATACAAATAGGATTAATGCTGCGGAGATGAGTAGTCTGAGTGACTCGGTTGGATGAAGTGAAGAATAGTGAGATAAGGGAACGCTGTGGTGTAAAAGAAGATATGGCTACAAAGATATATAAAGGAATGCTTAGATGGTTTGGACAGAAAGGATGGATGAAGGAAGATTTGACGAAACAAATTTATAAGGCGAGTGTGAATGGACAAGTCGATAGAGGTTGACCTCGGCGAACATATCTTGATCAGATCAACATTGTTTTGAAGAAAGGCCAGGTCAAGAGTACCAACAACCGACGAGCATGTATGAGAGCACTGATGAAAGTAGAGGAAGCAAAAGATGTGTGTAAGAATCGTAGCAAGTGGAAGAAAGTAGTCTCTGCCTACTCCTACGGGAAAAAAGCGTGAATATATATATATATATATATATATATATATATATATATATATATATATATATATATATATATATTTACGTATGTACATAAAAATTAAGTAAAATTGTTTCTAGTGAAGATGACAAAACTATCTGTATACGACACAACACTTTCAATTGCTTCTGCGATATATCATTAACAAAGTTTTCTGCATCAGAAGTGCAATATTTTTGTCATTTTGTAATACAAATAACACACAAACTTAAATCTTACTACAAACTATGCAATGTGCAAGGCGGACAAATTGTGACTTGTTCCTTAAAATTCGATTCGTAAACAAAGTAGTTCGTGTGTTCGTAGTGAATCGCTCTTAGAGGCGGTAAATTGGCAAATAACAAATGACGCGGATTAACACGAACTGCACATTCAATTTACGCATGCCAGTTCGTCTATTCGTGGATAGTACGCGCTGGTTCATGTACTTGTTCCAGACCAAGTCCGCGTTTTGTACTGTTATGTTTATAATTTCAATAATAGCAATGTCCCAATAGCACTAATAATTACTTCTAGGTCGTCATCACTTTCCATTGAACAGCAAACTGTAAAACATAAATTTATCATAGTGTGCAGGATTTGTTCAAGAGAATTACTACAAATACAACGAAAACACAATATGCTGCACTAACTATAAATACACGCATCGAGCACCACCAATTGCGAACACACGCATAGTCTGTAACCAGCTAAATATTATTATTTACTTACCATTATGGAACGTTGAAGTAGTAGTGTTGCTAGTCGTTATCATTCTATTCGTCGTAGGAGATGGAGTCCTTATTGTTTCTTTAATTTTGTACGGTTGACTACCACTTATGTTTGGTATATCGGCACCTTCTATAAACAAGAACTGCAAAAAACGATTCAAATTATAACTAAAGTCACAACTTTATTTTATATAAATAATAAAATTATTTAGAGTGTTTATATTATTACAATTTTAAATATTGTTACGATTTTTTGGGTCCGTCTTTGTCGACCTTGTCTTGAGGCGACAGCGCATCGACCATAATTAGGGTGAATACCTAATGAGCCTCTAGTAATAGAAGACACTGGATGATTCTCGAATTTTTTTGAATAGTATCGATTTTTCGAGAACATTGATTTGAAGGTATTTAAACGGAATCATAGATCGAGGTTTTTCATTTTAAGTTAGTTCGAAGTCAAGTATTTAAAGTAATTATTAAGTGTTTCTAAGTGATTTGTAAAATAAAATTTATTGTGTAGTAGTATTAAAATAAAAATTGTTTAGTTATTGTAACCTAGAGTTTAGAATTACCGAACCCAAGTAGAAAATATCATTACATTGGTGTCTGAAGTGGGATTTTTGCGACAAAAGATTTATGGTAAATACAAGAAATATGTCATACAACGCCATGGAGGACGTTCTAAAATTCATGAAAAATACATTTGAGTTGGAAAAACGACGACAAGAAGAAAAATTGGAAGATGAAAAACGACGTCAAGAAGAAAAATTCGAGAGTCATCCAGTGTCTTTTATTACTAACGGCTCATTAGGTATTCACCCTAATTGTGGTCGATGCGCTGTCGCCTCAAGGAAAGGTCGACAGAGACGGACCCAAAAAATCGTAACAATATTTTAAAATAAAATAGGCAAGGATTAAATAAACAATAATTTTTTGATGTGTACTGAAATAGATCCTAAATAAGTTCGATTAAGTCATAGCTAACTTGATAAAATCAAAAATCAAAATTGGATTTTGTTTATAATGTAAAATAACTCAGGAACATTCAAAATTAGGTAAAGAGAATTGTTAATAACGGTTATTAAGTGGCTTCCCACAGAGCATAAAAAATATAGGGTGTTCTATTTAAGTTAAGTGATAAAACTACAGAGTACAATAATTATTGTGAAATATAATTGACTTGCTCACTCATAAAAAATTATCTATAATAATAAAATACAGAAAATTGATTACATTTAAAAAGATACAGGGTCCCGAAGTCATGACGATTTTAACCTTAACACGTTGGGTACGGGTGTGAGAGTTATAAAAAGGGTTTACACAGATGGACCAATATTTTAAACTTTTTTGGTAAAATAATGCACACCATTATTTATTTGAAAAATTATTAATTTACTATTTTCATTTTTAAGAAAAAAAAGATTTTGTAATTGAGGTACTATTTCAATGCCTCGCCGTCTGTACAAGCATTTTGTTTATACGGACGGCGTATAACATCATCGGCATCAACAGAAAAAATATTCAGAAACCTACAGCAGTGATTGATTATAACAAATCAAAGACATACATCTGATTAGATCAATTGAAGGCATATAATCATTGTCTTAAAAGAGTACTAAATGGTATAGAAAATTAGCAACGGAGCTAATATTTGCTTGTGCACTTGTAAATGCATACTTAGTGCATAAATAAGTTACACAAAGCAAGATGCAAATAACTTAGTTTAGAGAAAGCCCAGCTTTTGCAGACTCAAGTTCAGCTTCCAAATGAACCGAATGTTGTTAAAAAGGGGCTTAATGAGTAAAAACATGTTGGTTCTTAGGAGTTAGAAAATGAACTGCACTTTATTAATGGCTACATTGTTATGCATGAAGCCTAAGTTTCCGACCTCAACATATAGAGGGCATTACGAGTACACATTACAATATGTATTTCGAATTCTTTATAACACCCCCACTAGTTTGAAATACATTAATATACCAAAAAAAATAACTCACATTTATTAAGTCTCAAAACCTAATAGTTTTAAAAATAGTGCTTATTTGAACTTAAACTTGTTGTCAAAATATCTGCAGGTATGTCATTTGTCTGCAAGTATTTCGCCTCGATCAAACCTGGTGCTATCGTTTCTCTAATAAAATGGTGACGCACATCTATGTGTTTAGTTCTCTTGTGAAACATAAGGTTTGATCCAAGTTTAAGGGCACTTTGACTATCACTTTACAATAAAATACAGTTAATAGAGCCTGTCAATTCTCCTAATAGATTTTGCAAATATATAGCTCCTTTAGCTGCTTCTGCTAAAGCCCAATATTCAGCCTCGGTGCTGGAGAGGGCAACAGCCTTTTGATTGCTGCTCTCCCAAGACACGGCGCAATCTGAAAGAACAAAACAAAAACCGGTATAGGACTTTCTATCATGAGAATTACTACCCCAGTCTGCATCTACATAACCCTGTACTCTGTCTGAACTTTTCTTATATTTTAAATACAAATTTTTAGTCTTTTGCAAATACTTTAAAATACGCTTAACACATTTCCAGTGAGTGTTATGTACTAAGATAACTAACACTGCAAGAAATGCCTGGTCGAGTCATTACAGCTAAATAGTCTTTAGTCTTCCTATTAATTGTTGATACGGCAAGGTATCACAATTTTCACCTTTTAACAAATTTAAATTCTTTTCCATTGGCGTTTCCACCGTTTTGCAGTCTGTCATTCCGAACCTAGATAACAATTGATCAATGTAGTAGTGCTTTTGGTCTAATGTTGACATTCTTTGCCTTGTTAATACAAATATTCATACCTAGAATTTGTTTAGCTTGACCAAGATCTTTTAATCTTAAGCTTAATGCTAATTATTTCTAATTGATTCTGATTATACTATTAAAAAAAATAAAAAAATCATCAATATATAAGGCAATGACTGTCATCAGACCTTTATCAAACTTGATAAAAACACAAGGCTCAAACTCTGATCTTTTGTAATCCAGCTTTGTAAGTACATCCTCAACTTTCTTATACCAAACACGAGACGACTGTTTTAAGCCATAAATTGCTCGTTTCAATTTTAATACTTTATCTAATTCATCTGAAATTACAAATCCATCAGGTTGTTGCATAAAAACAGTCTCCTCTAAATGACCATGCAAAAAAGCTGTTAAGTCAAGATGAAATGTCTAAATCTAAATCTACACTTAAGGCTATTAATTATCTAAGGGTAGAGTGCCTAAAAACTGGCAAAAAGGTTTCATTATAATCTATCCCCTTTACCTGGCTAAAATCCTTAGCTACTAACTTAGCACGATAAGTTTTTTTATTTTCACTGTCAATTTTTACCTTAAATACCCACCATCTTTAGGTAAGTCTACTAATTCCCAAGTTTCATTTTTTTCTAGACTCTATCTCTTCTGTCATAGCCTGCTTCCATAGGCTACCATCTGACCTGGATAAAGCCTCTGAAACAGTAACTGGATTTACCTCAAGGTCCTCAGTGTTGGTTTCAGTTGAAGAACTTAAATAGGTCACAAAATTGTCAAACTTTTTGTCTTTATTTGTCGCTTCGACTTTCAAGGAACTACACCACTATAACTTAAAATTTCATCTTGATGTGCACTATCTGGTACATAGTCACAATCAACAGTATCATTAGTAGAAGTATTAAAGGAAACTGTGTCTGTTTCTATGAAGCTACCATTTGAATTACTGTCCCCCACTGAATCTGCCATTTCTGTCTGATTTTCTGACACTACATTATGAAGTATCTTTGTTTTAAAATCTTCATAAATGTTTACATCTCTACTAGAAGTAACATCATCGGTATCAGGGTTATACACTCTATAACCTTTGGTCCCTTCAGAATAACCAACCACAATATCCTTTCTAGACTCAAACTTAAATCTTTTTTCCTTAGGAACATGGACCATGACTGTACTTCCAAAAATGTGTAAGTTTGACAAGTCTGGCTGTTTTGTATAACATATTTCATAAAGGGTTTTTCCATTTAGGCCACTGGCAATACATCTGTTTCTCAGATAGTTTAAAGTATTAACAGCTTCGCCTCCAAAATCTCTTATCTAAACCAGCATAAAATAAAAGACATCTTGTTTTTTCTACTATAGTTTGATTAAATTGCTCAGCCATGCCATTTTGTTCAGGTGTATAGGCATTACTTGTCTGATGGATTATGCCTTTTTTTCAAATAATTATCAAACTCCTTGCTACAAAATTCACCGCCTTGATCAGTTCTAATAATCCTAATAATTATATTTTTTTGAGTTTAAACCATTGATTTGAATTCTTTAAATCGTTCAAAAACTTCGCTTTTAGCTTTAAAAAAATATATAAATGACATTCTACTAAAATCATCAATTAGCAAAAGAAAATACCTGGAACCACCTATGGATGTAACTTCCATCGGTCCACAGACATCACCATGGATTATTTCCAGCATCTCAGTACTTCGTGTACCTTCATTTGAAAAGGGTAGCCTTTGATTGCTTTCCTTCACAGCATACACTGCATGTACTTTTGTCTATTCTTGATTTCCCTTTTAGTTTTAAACCATCAACACAGATTGTCATCTCGTGTAAGTCTTAAATTTTTATGTGAGCTAATCTTCAGTGGCATATTTCAGACTCATTACAAATGCTTAGCATACAATTTTCTTGTTGCAAATTTAGTTTATAAACACCATCAACTAGGTTTGCAGTAGCTATCAACTTATTAGCATTATTATAAATAAAACAACTATTGCTAGTAAAAGAAATATTACCTTTTAAAATAAGTTGGTTTACTAAAAGAAGGTTTGTGCACAGTCACATTAATGGATTTTCCTCTTGCTAAGTTTCCAGAACATTTGACTGGTTCTATGATGTTTTTGATCCATCTTTCATTTGGCGTCATGTGTTTACTTGCGCCAATCTAAATAAAAGTCATTTTTGTTGTATTGACCTATCAAAAACACCGTACTAAAAGCGTACTTTTCGAATTATTTCCACCACGAGGGCATTTTGACATAAAATGTCCTGGTTGTTTATACGAAAACATATGATTGTCATTTTTTGACCGCCAGCGCTACCTTTCGGTTTCTTTTTGATTTTGCTAAATTTTACTGCAAAAGACCTCCTTTTTCACTAGAGCCATCTGTGTTCATATCGAGCAATTTGCTTTTAATTACATCAGTGGTGATACTAATCCCTGCATGCTTGATAGCCATCAACATGGGCGAATACTTATCTGGCAATCCCGCCAACAACAACGAGCCAATTCATTCTTCAGTGATATCGAAACCAGTTTTTCTTAATCTTTGGGCTGTTTCTATAACTTGATTGACATAGCTTTCCATGGATTCGCAATTGTCTAATCTCAAAGAAATGTTATTACACAATAATCCAATATTTCTTGTGAATCCTGTGTCTGATTACAAATTTTTGATCTTATCCCAAACGTCTTTACACGAAGTTTTATCTTTTATGTGAACGTACAAAGAGGGATCCATTGTTAAGATCAACTCGGCTTTTAATTTTGCCATTAGGACCACGTCACTTCGAGAACAAAAAAGTTTTTGACCGCAAACGACCACTCGTAATTTTCCCGTCCGAGAAGCTTCGGTACACTGGGTAAATAATTTGCGCACATTTTCGAACGAAAACTGTACAAAACTACATAAAACGTAACTGTTTTTGATTAAACGTTAATTTACTACTAAAAAAACCGGACATTTGCGCTTCCTGGGCCCATAACCTGTTAACCCGCGGTCACTCGCGTTGTTAGATTTCATCTAACATTTCTTTATTGTAAAGTAAATAACGCGCTATCCAGCTAGGAATGCTTTCCTCGTTTTATCATAAATACGCCCACTCAGTGCTATTTCGACAGGGATATAGACAGATTAACAAATACAGTAAAACTGTAGAGCCTTACGATTGTTAGTTTAAATCTAAAACGCAAGCAAGCACGTAATTGTATTTTTTTCCCTACTGTGCAGAAAGTGTCTACTCTGAGACATTTCTTACTTTACTATTACCAGTCTGTGAGAAAAAATCTAACGTTGCGAGCAAGTACGTAGTTGTGTTATATTGTACTTACAACAGATATATAAAATAAAACACATTAATACAAAGTCTAAGTATACAGACTAAAATAGATTTTTTTCCCGATATAAATACATAATTTTTCTTGAAATACGAGAATACATAATTTTTTGACATAAAAGATTACAAAAAACTCCCAATCAGCAGAAATATGCTGGTATCGGAGTATTGTTTCTATTGATGTAAATTTACAGTAGCTTTTGGCAATTCAAATTTACTTTTTTAAGCTGTTTCATTCAATGAATATGTTTACAATTCTTCGAATTACAAATTATTATAAATTAATTATAGTTAAAAATTACAATATCATTAGTAGTTTAATGGAAGAAAACACTGTAATATTCAATTTGCATAACTTGTACAGTACATATTTTATAAGTAAAGGTATTTAAACTCCTATTCAGCAAAGAGAACGCTGGTATTGGAGTCCTTTTCTTTTAATGAGGGTTTGTGGTAAGTAAAGAAATGTTAGGTAAATCATCTTTTTTCTAGGATATGTGCTTTAAGTTATCTGTTGTATTGTTTGTAGTTATATTCCTTATATTTATAGGGATAGAGTTGTATGTTTCTACACTTCCGTTAAATGAATTTTTATTATGCGAGTATTATGTAAGATATTCAAAGAATAATTATAGTGGTAAGACGTACCTACCTACGTGGTATTTTATGGGTATAAGACAGTAATAAATCAGTCGAAAGAAATCGTCGCCCATTGAAAAATGTACAGATATTGAATTCGATGAAAATATGCCTTTGAAAATTGCTCAAATTAATTGTTGGTACAGCACAGATACAGACACAGATACAGTTTTGTGTCTGGTACAGCGTATGTCTACTGGAATGCATATAATAATGCACAATACAGTTACGCATAATCGGCAACAGTGCACTGCCTTCGCATTAAGCGGCTTAGTGGAGCGATGTTATTGTTGCATTACTATTGTGTAATTTTGTACGTACCTCGACAGTTAGAGTTCCAGATACAGGGTCACTTTCGTAAGGTCGACTCTGCAAAGAAATAATCTGCCTTTGAGATGGATTAATCAGAAGTTCCTCTACTCCTACAATGCCCAATCCTACGAATCTATTAGGCTTCACCGCGTGATCGTATATTTCAAAGAGGAGTTCTGCCGTATTGGGCGACAAATCGCTGGAAAAATAGAAAAATAATTACCAGAAAATTCAAAGGAGAACTAGGAAAACTCTGTATGTGTACTTACAATAAAAAGTGTTCATCCCATTGCGGCGAATCCGTATTTTTCGCAACAGCAGTCTGATTCTTTTGCGGTGGTTCGTCCATTTCCACCACGCAGTATGGTTCTGCACAGCCTTGGGAAGCACCTAGTTGTGCTGCTCTTACTACTTTTACTAATAGTCGTTTTTCTCCTGGAATTTGCCGAACACCGGTAGGCAGGTTATTGGGGGTTGAAGTGTAATTCGGACTATTCCCCTAAAATATACACATAATCATTATTATAAAACATTAAATTCCTTGTTTAAAGGGCCGTTCTTAGGGTAGCTGCCGTCCGTGTGCGAGAATAACTTTATCCTCCTCCCTCATACCGTATAGAATAATAAAAAAATTTACCTTAAATGAAACAACGAATTACAGAAAATATTATAAATTCATTTTAATTTTACAGCCTAACATAATTATTAATGTATTGATATAATAACCAAATGAATACGTTATATACATACAACACATACGATATTAATATAGATACTTAATAAGTCAGTCAAAAACCTAAATTCTCCTTACTTTTCTTGCTTTTTTTAATGCACATTCTGTTATTTCTGATACGAAAGCTTTGGTCAGCCCCGTAACTACTCGGCTCGCTCCGTCGCTTAAGCTCCGCCTACGTTACAAGTAACACTTTCGTTGCTTATTTTAGTTATTATCGGCCTATTGTAACTTTGATACCATCAGAAACATCATCGAATGTTAATATTACAGAAATAGATGATGTGACGGATTTTGTGAAAGGGATAGCAAGCCAGAAGTGGCAATGTATTGGACATGTGGCGAGACAGGACGCAGATAAATGGACCCAGAGAATGGGACTCTGTAGACCAAGAGGAACAACAAGAAATGTGGGACGACCGAAAAAGAGATGGATAAGAACGGTGGTAGTGGGAAAATGGATGAGATTAGCGAGAGACCGCGGGACATGGAAAAACCTGGAAGAGGCATATATCCGACAATGGATGGACGACAAGGGCTGGCGAAGAAGACGAAGAACTGATGGTACTGAATTGTAAACTTTTTTGGATTATTATTGTTTTTTACGTAAATAACATTGTCTTGATGACATAAAACTAAAAAAAATTTCTATAATTTTAACTTTGTTCAATATTTGTGTATTCCCCTTCATTGCATCCTTTTTTTATATAAATTAATTAATAATTTTTCAATAACAATAAATTTCCATATTTCACATCTGCCAGGCGTCCTGGTACGGCTCAATTTTTTTTATTATCTTAAGTTTTGAAAAGCTTCTTTTCCCGCTAGCCACAGTCACAGGTAATGTTAAAAAAATTCGTATGACAATAACTAAATATCATCCCTGCAAAAATTTTGGATCACTAACCATTTTCGAAAATAAATATACACGTACGTTATAATTATACATTTTATATAGATCAAATGAACATAACGAAAATTGAAATTAAAAAACGAATTCAAAACTTTGGATGCCTATAATTCGAAAACTAGGTCCTGTATAGAAAAAGTTTACATGTAGTACTAACATTATTTTGACTTGACCTATACGCTCCCGAATTTTATCCCATTAGTCCCGGGACACCTTGTATAGAGGATCCAAAAAGTGGTTCAGCTTACATTAATTGCGGCAAACATTTTCTTTTCTAGGATCGTTTGGTATGGTATGGATATGCCAAATCTAAGTTTGCGACCTCGACCACTTTTGGTGGCCGAAATACCCCAAAATTTTCGGACTTTTTCCAGTTTTTCGCTTATAACTCGAAAACGGTTCATATTTTGTAAATAACAACAGTATCAAGTCAAAATTATGAACAATTCAAATTTTAAAATTTACACAAAATTCCTTAAAACCAGTTTTAAATGCATTCAGATGTCATAATATAGCCTTGGAATAAAGTCAGAATTGATTTCCGTATTCATAGATATCTAAAATGTGCGAAAACCCGATAGTGTGAATTTAAGGTGTTCACCAATTTTGCTTTAGGAGTTGAAAAAAACTTCAAAATTGGCCCAATTTTCCACCTTTTTTCCGTTATCGTTATTGTGATCATGCGCAAAGGAACTTTACCGATCTTTTAACTTTATTAACGATAACCCATTTCATTACTTACGGAAAAATAAGGAAGTAACTACTGTGGTTATGTTTATCGGAACACGGCATTGTTGCCACAAGTTCCAGCTTTTCGGATATTAGATAATTTAAAAATAGGAGATGTACATGCTGATTAATATATTCAACATTAAACTAATTCAAAAACATCTGTTTTCTAAACCTATTAAGAATTTCTTATGATTTTTTTTTATATCGTAATAGTACAAGGTGATTTTTCTTTGCAATCTCCTGATTGTAATATTTAAATTGAGTATCTGACAACATGTAAAAATGAAGTTTAATTGTTTAAAAACATAACTGCAAGTTGACATTTAGGTCTGGCCTGCGAAAACCATATGTGAAAACATATTTCTAGATTTGGCTCTCTTCTATTTATAATATTTTCCAAAACATCCTTCATTTCAAAATTAAAACATATATTTTTTAATCAAAATAAACACCAGAAATTGTGAGTTTAGGAAAATCAAAACAAGGATCACCTGACAATTTATTAAGTTCAAAGTGGGGCTTCAAAATGTCTTACGTTTCATCGTTGTGGTTATTCTTATGGTTAGGAAAAATAACTACAACAATGCCAAAATAAGAAGATTTTTTAACGGATATAACCCGTGTGGGGTTGCTAGTCCCCCATCGGGCGCCTCCCCAGGTGGCGGAAAGTGGAATGCCTCCTAGATATGGATGGTACCAGGGAAATGAAATACCCGGGGCGGGCCAAAACTGGCAATCGAGCAGCGTCTGTCTCAGAATGGGCGGCTGCACTGGTGAAAGGCAGCAGTTTCATCAAAATCGGACTATAGCGCAAGAAGAATGACTTTGAAACGGTATATGACCTTGGAAAGGCGTAGCTGAAGCAGCATAAAATGGTTTTCCGACTGCAGTGTAGAAACGGAACGGAACCCTTACTGTAGTATGGCAGACGAAAACAGGAAAATGGCCCTCAGTCCGGGGCACCCCTTGAATGAGGAGAGGGTGCGAAGAATACCCCCGTCGTCTGCCATTGAGAATCAAAGAAGCAGAGAGAAATTACAGATATATAACAGAGATGTTTGTGAAATGGTTAAAAGAGAAACTATTACCATCGTTACATGAACTGTCATTGTATTAAATAATACTCCGTACCATTCGGAAATTTTAAAAAAGCAACCAACAAAGTCCGGGACCGTACAGAAAATAAAAGAATGGTTAACGAACGAAAATATTTCATTTCCACAGTATTGCTTCAAGCCAGAATTATTATCGATAGCTAAAAGGCACGAAAAAGAAAAAAATTTACAAAGTGGATCAAATTATACTCAGTTATGGACATCGTGTGCTAAGACTTCCGCTTTATCATTGCCAATTTAATCCCATTATGTATATTAGGGGAATATGCAAAACTTATTAAGACAATCACATTGGATCTAATGGTTACAGTGATAAGGCTGTTTTGGAAACCTGGCAACGAGCACTTAATACTGCCACTCCTGAAAGTTGGGAAAAATGTGAAAATTTAATAGAGGTATAGTGGGTTCGCGAAAACCGCATCGAAGCAGTTAATCCTGTTATCATTTACAATCCGAATGAGGATAACGACAACAGTGATTCCGATTATAACGACTATAAATCTGATGCTTGATAATACTGTAAGTACTACATGATCAAACATCTTTATTAAATTTGTGCCGATAATTTATTTTTGTTGCATTCCCTTTTAACATAATTAAACATGTGCCTATTTATAACCAAAAAACTCATCGAGAGCTACATCAACGATTTTTATTCACAATAAAACAAAAAATAAAACCTCTCATCAAAAGCATAATAATAAACAAAACATTTCCGGGTTTAAATCTTAGGGGATTTTACTAATGTACCTCTCAACACAGTGTGCACGTTAAGTCGATGCCTTGGTGACTGATCCGAAACCGTCGTATATTGGTGAAATGAAAATGTTTTTATATCTTACCATTCCCATACTATCGTAATGCACTGGTAGAATTTGTCCAGGTACAGCGACATGTCTCACTAATCTGGGGCAAGTGGGATACTGGGATAAATCTAGATCAACCTCTGTATTTCTTAGGGCATCAGTTAAAATTTCTCTGAAAATTACAAAGTAGGATTATAGACTGGGTAATATTAATGCAGTAGTACTAAATAGCCATTTAAAGAAAATGACTATTTTTTTTAATAAAATTAAAAATCCATTTGGTACATAATTTTTTCTGACAAATAGAAACATTTAAAATGTTTGAGAATATTAATAAATTAAAGAAAACTATATTTCTTAAAAGACAACGTTTACAGTGCCCTGATGATGTCGAGACAAATTGACGAAACGTTGGCTTTTAGGAAATATAGTTTTCTTTAATCTAATACCTAAATCCCAAAAACAACATCACAGTCATCATTTGATAGGTCGTAAAAAAGTAAATAATCTGAGGTACGCTGACGATACAGTTCTTTCAGCTGGAACACACGAAGACCTACAGACGCTAATTAACAAAATGGTCACAGTAAGCGAAGAATATGGACTATCACTAAACATAAGCAAAACAAAATATATGCTGCGAACAAAAACAACTCAAGACAATCGTAAGATATATGTGAGGAACCAGCCTATTGAAAGAGTATGACAATACAAATACCTAGGCACGATTATCAATGAGAACAATGACAGCTCCGATGAAAAACGAGTCAGAATAGAACAGGCGAGAAGCACCTTTACAAGAATGAAGAGGATCTTCTGCTGCCGAGATTTAAACTTTGATTAAAAATACGATTGATGAGATGCTATGTGCTGTCTATACTAAACTATGGGATAGAGGCCTGGTGACTGAGGGTAACCTCTGACTGGAGGCATTTGAGATGTGGATATACCGGAGAATATTGAGGATCTCATGGGTAGAGAGAATAACCAACGTGGAAGTAATGAGACGTATGCATAAGGAGAGAGAAGTGATTCCGACAATTAAGAGAAGAAAACTGCTGTACATGGGACATGTCACGAGGGGAAAAAAATATCAAATTCTACAAATAATTATGCAGGGAAAAATCCAAGACAAGAGATCTATAGGAAGAAGACGAAATTCATGGCTGAAGAACCTTAGGGATTGGTTTGGATGCAGTAATAATGAACTATTTAGAGCTGCGGTCTCAAAAATAAGAATTGCTATGATTGCCAAACTTCGAAGCGGAGACGGCACCTAGAGAAGAAGAAAAAAGTATTACAATATTATTGTAGAAAAAAAGGTATTTACGCTATGACTTCCTGCAATTGAGATTCGTCCAAATTATTTTTGATATTTCCAACCGGAGCAAGTGCAATTTTAATTTCGGGCCATCCATCGCATTTGACATTGGCTTTCAATTTCTCCGACACACAGAAAATGTTAAGTCTAGCTCTGAAGCGATTGACGTTGACACGATAATGCGACGTTTCGGCCTTCTCGCCTTTCTGCCTAAAGCTCTTCAACTGGAAGGCTGGAGTTGATTCGCAATCGCAGGTAATTGTCTGAAAACATTAAAAACTTTTACATAGTAGAAATGAATTACTATTGAAAGGCACCCCAAATGGCTAAATTCGACGATGATACAAAACACGACAATGATTACAAAGAAGTACGCGCGAAATTTTTTAGCGGGTAAAAATAATAAGTGAATTTTTTTTATTTAAAATACAAATTTCAAATGGGTAGACCGAATGGTAAGAACTACCCTGCAGAAACGAAAGAGGTAATTGCTAATGTAATTAAATTTATGAAATGCGAGGAAAATATGGTTGCAACTTGCTATTAAAAGTTATCGTCTCTAAGTATTGGCTGCGAAAGAAATATCGAACACATTAGTCTAAGATCCGAAGTAAAATTGACCTTCACCCATCTATTTAATGGAAACAAATTATTTTATAAGTAATTTTATGTGTCAAAAATTATAAAAAAAATGGTTTGCCCTAAAAAATCCTGGCCAGGCTAGGTTAGGTTGAGTATCATGTGAGTGGGGCGTAGGTCGCTCCTCCACTGCGACCTTTAGTAGTTTTATTGTGGCTTACCCCTAGAGGTTACAGTTCACCGCACAATTCAGCCCTTCTCACGAAGTTCATAGTTGTATGGGGTGAGATTTACTCCACAATATTGCGGTTTACTATAGCTATCATTTTCTATTGCATGAACTACTAACATGCGCACTCTCTTACATCCTGCAGTCGCGCCGCGCGCAGCTACTACTCCGTGTCTTCATCTATCGCACGAGATATTTGTCTCCGACCTCTTTGTCGCACGTTCACAATCGCATTAAAATTTTATTTTTTTTAAATCGAAAACCATCATTCAGGACAGACTTTTTGCGGGCAACCCTATATCATTGTGTTTGCAATAAAACAGCGCTTGTTTAATTTATAGATTAAACAAGAAGGTGAAAAAAACTAGAACCAAAATACATGTTTATACCTGGCAACCCAATAGTTAGACCGGGAAAAATATAGGCAACCCTACGTTTGCACGTTCTACAGGCTTTGTAATTTTTGAATTTTTAATTAATTATAGCCTGGCCGAGTTTTTTAGGCAACCCATTTTTTTTATAATTTTTGACATACCTTATAAAATAATTTTTATCCATTAAACAGATTTTACTTCGGATCCTCTACTACGTTGTTTCGCAGTTGAGGCTCAAGGAGTAGAGATGGGTAAGAAAAACTTACAGAAGGACAGGGACAAAGTGTTAAGGAAATCGTAAATAATTTTGTTGTAATACAAAAACAACATCTGACTCTCAAAGTAGTTTTACATGTATGCGACGCACAATAAGTAGGTTTTTAGAGTGAAAAAAAAAGCACTTAATAAATTAGATGAATGGAATGGAATGGAAAATCATTCTTCACAACGGAGCGACGTCAAAATATCCGTAGGAAACATAAGTAAAGTTTTGGGTAATCATTCAGAAGAATTACCCTCTGAGTATATTAGTTATTTAAATGATTGGTGCAACGTGTAAGAAACCAATTACTGTAAACCTTTGCACTCGTATGAGTGATGATTGCGTTAATAATGACCAAACTTTAAAGTCATGTACAATTAATGGGAAGTGATCATGAATAACTAAAAATACATATCGAGTGGAAACTTGGACCAATTATGACGTAGATAATTATGTAATACCAAGTTAACCTTTATATTGAGGGCATTCAAAGGTAATTGTATTTAATTTGTAATTAAAGAAAAAATGAGCAATGAAAAATCAAGATAAAAATCTTTGATAATAATTGTAACCATAGCCGACAATGCAAACATAATTGAAAATCACCTACCAAGTCGACAGTTCACCTTTTTGGTTATTTCCCAATCAAAAGTACAATGGGAATAGTTCTAAATAACCCTATGTTTGGAATAATAACAATGTCCACTTCTTGAGTAGTATAGCGTAGATTGGACGATAGACAGAATACGACATAATTATACTGACTGATTCCACCTTTATGTAACGTGACTGTCTGTCCCGCTGTCCCCAACGAGAGCAAAAATGTCCCGCTTTCGTAAACTGACCAATACCTATCTACCTTTTTTTTACTGAAAATAGTCGCAAAAAGGGTAGACCTATCGTGTGGGCCGCGGACGGCCCGCACTGCGACTATTCGAAGAGGAAGGAATTATAGAAAGGAGATGATTGTGGACCCGCTTTTTAAAAAGTTGCAGGTCATAGTTCTCTGGAAAAACTGATTTTGGAAGCTTGTTCCATTCCGTAGCAGCTCTGTAAAAAAGGATTCTTGATGGAGATTGGTCCTTGTAGTGTCAATCTTGAGAGTACATGGGTGAGACTGATCAACGTGCCAAGTTTTTCGGCCGAATGTGGCCAGTGGTGGTACAAGAGTTTTTATTTCTCTGGAGCATCTGCTATGGAAGTATCTATAAAGTAATGTCTGGTCTGCAACTCTTCTTCTATGTTCTAGTGGGTGAAGGGTATCTGTGAGAGTTGAGCTGTTTATCAACCGAATGGAATTTTTCTGAATGGAATCTAGAAGACGAAGAGAATGCCTTGGTGCTGAACCCAAAATGTGCGAGCAATACTTCATTAGAGGTCGGATTTGAGCCTTGTACGTCGTCAACAGTTGATTAGGAGTAAAAAACTTTTTAGCTTTCCAAAAAAAAAACATAGCCTCTGGCTTGCTGATTTTGCGATGTTGGCAACATGGTCATGCCAAGACATATTATTAGACACCGTGACTCCAATAATCGAGATAGAGGGACTTGATTCAAGGGTATTTCCGGACGTTGTATTTGTATCATTCACCGAAAGTGATCGATAGGATGTGAATATTGAGACAAGTGTGCTGTTGTCTGCGAAACTGTAAATGGGGTTCGTGGTGGTTTTTAAGAGGTCGTTGATGTGTAAAAGAAATAGGGTGGGGGACAGAATGGAACCCTGGGGGATCCCGGCATTGGTTTTTAATGCATCAGAAGAAATACCGTCAACTGCCACATGTAAGGATCGATCTTGCATAAAGCTCAAGAGCCATTGGTTGGAAGACCGTAGGCAGATAATTTGCTTAACAATGCCTGGTGCCAAAAGCGGTCAAAGGCTTTAGATATATCCAAGGCTATTGCACGGGATTCACCAAACTTCTCAAAAGTGTTTGTCCAGAGCTGAGTGACATAAGCCAGCAATTATCCAGTAGACCGAAGTTGTCGAAATCCATATTATCTGTCATGAATTATCTCAAATTTCTCCAGATATTTGATGAGTTCTATGTTAATCGCTTTTTCCATAACTTTGGATATGACTAAGAGCAATGCAATAGGGCGATAATTCGCAGGAATAGTGTTCTTTATTTTTTTTAGAATGGGTCCGCGTTTTTTCACGGACGGAAAATCTCTATGACAGATGAGCCTTCTGCTTATTATGTACATGAGGGTGGAATATTTGAACCCTTTTTTTATTAGATTTGCTTTTGGTTGTTTTTAAAATTTAATTTTGGTTTTTGTTTTAATTTCTTCGATTACTTCATTAATAAATTTACTCTGCTAACTGTATTCTTGCAGTGAACACTAACTATCAAGTGGGGCGGATTAGAAATGGGATTACCAAATCCCATGATTGGTAAAAAGAAAGACGAACTAAAAAAAGTACGTTCTTCCAAGGAAACCGTTAAACCGTTTTAGTTAATGCTGCATTTTATTAAATTTTGATAAAGTACGAGTTTTTAAAATTTTCTTGAGCACTAAAATATTAATAAATTTAATAAAAATCTTTAAATTAACAAAAACCGTAAAACAACACGAAAAAATAAGGTGTTTTATATTTACAGAGACAAAATAATATTATTTAGTGATGTCTGCATAGGTATATAAACGAACCTTAGTACTTAATATAATCAAAAATTGAACTAAATCAAAACTTTAAATGAGACTATCGATAATTGTATTTTGCATTAAAAAATAATAGCTAATTGTCGCCGCGTTGCCTACAAATAATGATCGCATTGGGTAAGTAATTGCCAATTTAAGTACTCTTGCAATAAAAAAAATTGGGTCGATGTTAACATTTTAGAATCGATTTGTGAATTGAATTGTACGAAGGTCGAACTCATTTCCATTTTTTATTACATTTGCCATAAAAGGTAGATTTTAATTAATTCGAGTAATAAAACAAAATGACGACCATTCACTTATTTGGTAGATAATTTAACTGAAATAAAAATTAAAATGATTTATATTATATTCAATATGCAAAAATTAAATTATTAAGAATATTACACATGGATTGGGAATATCGTAAAAATCGTTTCAATAAAGAAATAGTAAAACATACTCACCACGTCGTCTTTGGAATCAGCTTCGGCAAATATGTTGGACAAAGTTGGCGGATGCGTTTCCGGCAATATCCTTACCAATTCAACACCGATTCCTTGCTGAAACAAATACCAATCAAATCGATAGATTCTTATTTTTTTTAAATAACAAAATAGGTCATTGCAACATGTCGCATTGTAAAATTTAGAGAAGGAAAAATAGGTCAAATGTATTAACAGGAAAGATTAATTCACGTTGCCGTTCGAAATTTCGTATTTAATCGATATTGTCAAGAACTCTGTCTGTGTAGAAAACCATGTGTTTCAGATAAAACGCATATTTATATTGACAAATAAAGTAACTGTGTTACTCAAGTAAATTAAAAACCAAACTGAAAGTGGTTTACTGTCGACGAGTGATGTGCGGCCTTTTATAAAGATGATTTATTAAGAAGAGACTTGTCAAAGGTCCCTGCTTTATTCCCAACGAAGCGGATGTCGAGTGCCGATTTAAACCGAACTGGTTACCACCCAACCACACCTTTACTTCTTCAATACGTTATACGTTTCCGCTAGGAATATACGTTTCTTTGCTTATTGACAACCGTCGTGTATTTTTGTCGTTTCATCCTACTGATTTAATCGAAAGTGGTCCCTAACAATAATAATTCATCTCAATATCAGTCTTCAATAAGTAGGACACGTTTGAAACTTTTCATATAGACTTGCAAGAATTCATTTATCTTTATAACTCTTAGCTGAGAATAACTTATCAACGAGAAGCGACAGATTTGTGAGGTCGATTTTCGGTGACCTTTGAACATCTTATAATACACTTAATGACACATTTATTTATTTATTTAGCGTATGGCATAGGGTAATACATCGCGTGTAAGTTAGTTCTAACTATAAGTTATACACAAATGTCAATAATAATAATAAAAAAATATTGGGGTGTAAAGCTAGTTCGTGTCTGTAGTAGAATACTACACGTGCACCCTGGGTAACGTTAAATGAGCTAGCAGAACTGGCGACCAAATAATCGATACGATCTCCTGGTCAGAATACATCGTAAACCCAATATTTATATGACAAAGAAATGTTCTAATACACTGCTGAACTATGAATACTTAGTACTGGGACAAGGTCAAATTTATAATCAATATTAGGTAGTTACAGGATAGTGTAAATTTGTATTGAAATCTAAGTATCTCTCTTGTCCTTTTACTCTCGAGAGAGTATGGTGACATCATGTCTCAATTGCTCAGATAGTAGTTTTCCATCCTTCTCTGTATTGAGCTGCAAGAGAAGCTTCTTGCAGACCGTGACCAATGATTTCTTTCGTTTGTTCCACCCAGCGCGTCGGAGACTTGTGGTATTACTACTGAAAACACTTCAGGTCTTTTAGGTAATAAATTAAAAAAATATTAGGTATTATAATTTTTGTATCAATTGTTATTGTTGATATTATTTAATTTATATTAACCACACGTTTTAGATATTGAGTACAAATATGTAAAAAATCTGGAATTGTACAAACATACATAAAAATAGTCACGTCATTTTCCTGTAGGGGTAGACAGAGACTACTTCTTTCCACTTCCGCTACGGTTTTTACACGCGTCTCTCGCTTCTTCTACTTTCATCAGTGCTTTCTGACATGCTCGTAGGTTGCTGGTACTCTTGACCTGGCCTTTCTTCAAAATAATTTTAATCTGGTCGAGAAAAGTTCGCCTAGGTCGGCCTCTACCGACTTGCCTATTCACACTCGCCTTTCTGTTTAGTCAACCTTTCATTTATCCTCTTTACTTGTCCAAACCGACTAAGCATTCCTTTATCTATCTTTGTTATCACATCTTTCACACCACAGCATTCCCTTATCTCACTATAAGTCACTTTATCCATCTCAGTCACTCCGCCTATATTTTTCAGACTACTCATTGCTCTTACTTTCATGCTTCTTCTGCCAAAACCAACATTTACTACCATACAAAAGTGTAGGAACCAACACACCTATATGCACAGCCAGTCGTGCCTTTTTTGACATGTTCTGGCTGCTCATAAAGTTATGCAGGGTCCCATTCATTTGTTTCCCTGCCAACACCCTCCGCTCAATGTCACAGTCATATTTCAGTCAGCCCCTCGCAGTCTTGCTCTCTTTCTTTTTATAATCATTACTTTTGTAATCTGGAATTGTATGTTGTAATAACGGTATTTTTGCAAAGTTTATGTTTAATATTATTTAGTACTTAAATTAGAGAACATTGAACTTTAAATTTTTTAAAATTTACAATAGATTCTATAAAAGGGTGAATAATTAATTAAAAGTATAGGTGAATAAAAAATAACAAACAGGTACTTCACAAATTAGATATTTTAGGCTTCTTCACAATCATATTTTTTTTATCACTTTTTATGTCCCTATTCGTGTATTTTTGTGATACCTATAAAAAATGTTTAGCTTTAACACTGTACGAACACATTCTTTTGGAAACCCATGAGTAATTAAAGGTAATTTTTCTCATTTCGCACAAGAACTTAGGTGATATAGCTGATCCTAAAGACATTTTTTTAAATTCAGATATGAATCTCCTATATAGCCTATAGTAATAATTTAAAAAAAATTCTTCCAGTGGTGATTGTAAATTTCCAAAAGTAGTTTTTGCACTAAAAGCCTTAAAACGAATTCAAATTTAGCAGGGTCTAAATTTTTACATCGATTGCCAAAAGACTGACAAGTTTTATAATCATTGTGAATTTTAAGAGCATTTTTTATTAAAAATTCACAAACATAGCATAATGCATTATGAACAGGCAAGCTTTCCTTTCCATAATTCAATAGAAAAATTGCTTTTTTTAACTTTTTGTTTTTTTATTGCTATTAAAAATCACTTTAGCTATATTTGTAGACTTTATATTTAATATCAACTGATCCAGTCATCTTTACAATTCATATTTTCTGAGTAGAGAAATGTTTTAAAAAAATAAAATCCCAAAATCTTTTTCACCCCGTTGCTTTGGCAAAATAATAATGTTCAAGACAATAAAAATAAAAAGTAAATTGTTTTTGACAACTGCCATTTGTCATCAGTAATTTTCTTCATTTTTATCGTAAAGATCTCATTTTTTAGTTACTATAGTCAAGGTATGCTAATGACTTTTGGATCGGACGGAAGACTGATGGTCGCCACGCCAACAAGTTTAACCCGCCGCTTTAGATGTTTCACAGCAAAAACAAACGGTAAAACATTTATTTATTGTTTCCAGAATTTTTTTTAACTTAATCACGTAGGAGTACTGTTTTAATTAAAAAAACTGTATGTAACAATTTTATGCGTCCGAATTTCCAGCTGAAACCCGACTAAAAACCAAAAGGCCGTCATAAATCGAATTTTAATTGCTCTCTTTCAGGGTTTCCGTGGCCACGAACGATTTATTATTTACGATATTTCAAAGCAAGAGATCAATCCAGTGTTTATTGCAACACCTGAACACCTTATTTTTGGTCATGCGCATTCAGAAAACGTTCGCTCGAAACAGGTTTTTGTCGCTTATCGTTGGTTTATTATTCTCGGGTTTCGGCATAAATATAATTAATATCCATGATTCACATTACCTGACCGTAAAACACCCAAAAATGTGTACTTCAAAACAAGAGAATTATTACCGCGTAAGGTTTGTTTGGTTGGATTCATTATAAAATTAAACTAAAATTATCACCAAGGCTGAGGTCTATGCTTTACTCAGGTGCGCTACGCACCTGACAGAAAACAGAGTGACCAACAGTGAGATTAATATTCTCACTGACAGTCGCGCGGCCATTGGGGCCCTCGTGAGTAACACCACAACATCATCGGTGGTGTGGGACGGCAACGAGGTAGCCGATGAACTGGCAAGAAACGGGATCCTGGTGGAACCAAAAAGCCAGTTGGTCGGATTGCCAATTGCCGAAGCAAAACATTTATTGAAATTAATCCTTGAACAAAAACATATTGCTCAGTGAAATGCAAATACTGGCTGCAGAACATAAAAACAGCTGATGAAAAGAACTCTCCAGAAGAGGGCTGACGCACTCTGGACGATGGACCGGAGTAGACTAAGCAGCACACTTGGCCTGCTCAGGACCCATCGCACTAAGGGCGCACCTCTTCATCGTGCAAACATGTTGTATTTTCTGCATTGGTAGAAAGATACTGAAAATTTACCCAAGACTGACATCAATCTCGCTTATTGATTTCAGGGTTTTGTTTATTCAACGGTATTTTTTGATAACGCTACAACGCGTTATACCGTTTCAAAATAACGTTCCACAAGTAACGACCCATCCCTACTTTTATCGCACGGGCACGATATTATTACCAACAAATTGGACGGAATAGGATCCTTCCTACACGTCGATCGAAATTGTCATGGCATAATTGCTCGTAATGGAAATAATTTTATTAAATCCCATGGCCGGAAGCGTAAGGACTGCTGAGGAACTCAAATTTTGCAAAAATCTTTATTACAACAATAGAAAATTGCACAAACGTAAACACATTCATATCTCGAGCGGTAAATCGATAAATCTTGCAATTTTTTTTTAAATTGTCTGTTTTCTAAAAACGCGTTAGATGGTCCAAGAATTTTTTAGATATCTTTGCAACTGGTCGGAATTGTTAATTGTTTATAAGCAAAAATCTAAAATCGCCGAAAAACAGTATCTATTTTCAACAAATTTTTTCCAAATCGCTAGTGCATGATGATACAAAGCTACTTAATTTTTTTCCACCCTGTGGGCCTTCGTCGGGAAATTCTTTTGAAGGGCAAAGATTTTTCGATGATCGCAGATTGTTGCTAAACTATATCTCGCAGATCGATAAATCTAGCATGATTCTCTTGGGGTTTGCCTCATGTACATAAGTACGAGTTTCAAACCGATATGTTGATAAACACCCGATTGCGGTTGCAAAAACAAAATATAGAATTTTCATTTTCATTTGCCATTAACCGCTTAATTAACAATGTTAGCACTTTTTTAAGACCTTTTTTACTGAACACGTTATGATGAACACATTTTATTTGAAACTTTTTTCGATAGGAAGAGTTCCAAAAAAATTATCTCAAAAATATTTTCAATAATTTTTTATTGCTAAAATATACCCTGGCAATGGCCAAAAAATCAGGACTATATTCTTGTAGGTCCAAACAACCAATAAAAAAAATTGGCCAAAGGGGGCGCCTCTTGAATAGAACTTTGTAAAATATGGCCTAAGGTGGCTGGACTATTAATGCTTAGCTCCTTTTTGATTTTATTTTGATTAATAGACGTGGTTAACGAAATCATACTCGTAGCACTAATTATTATGTTGTGAGAAACAAGCAGAAAAATATAATTTCCCACCGGGATTTGTGGGAACTGTCTTGACCAGGTATGGTGCACGATTTGTGCCAACTAAATCACCTGAAGAAAATGCAATTCATATACAATCGCTATTTGATGTATGCAATTAATTAATAATGTTCAACTCCTTTACTGTAATATTGCCTAATATTTGTTTTCTTGACGCAGATTAAAAATTTTGTGAATGATTTTTAAATCATTGCATTTCTATTTTCGGAAGATTAAACCTACTAGGGATGTTGTGAAGTGCGTTGATTTGTAAATATTTATACATAATTTGTCTAATCAGTTTCCAAGCTGCATTTGATGTTTATAACAGAACAGTTAAAAAAAAATGAGCAGTCGCGGGACGCCTGACAGATATATGGGAAACATCTAAACTATTTTGTATAGAAAATATGCATGAAAGGATGGTTTATTAAAAATAAATATGTCCTAATCAAAAATACTACGTTTTCTACATTACATGTTAATACTTTACTTTGATAGTTTAAATGTGTGTGCTAAAGCATTATAAATATTTGACCAACAATTTCAAACGAAAACAATAAAGAAGACTGACGATCGCCACGCAACAACCGGTTTAACCCTCAATGACCCCAATGGATGTTTCACAGCAAAAACAATCGATAAAAACCCCAGCAATGGGAACATCACAAGAATATCTAACACACCGAAATTCTTAATTCCAATGAAAACGTGTCTATAGTGCGGAACAGCCAAATGTAATAAATTCATTATTTTAATTATTATGCATATTTATAAAAATCCAGAAATACGTTTAGTTTAGATCATGTAATAACTTAATATAAGTAATAACTAATCGTAATCATAATTCTTCTTCTTAAGTCAGCTAAATCTAGTGGTTAGTAGTACCTCGATCGGTGGATAGGTAGGCGAGGATCGATAGAATGGCCAGCACCATCACCTGATCCTTCGCTATTAGATTTATTCTAAAGGAGATATGTACAAAACTAAATCAGTAGATTTAGCTTACTTAAGAAGAATAACGCCTGCGATTAGGTCGGTCATACCACAAATGTTAAATAACGTTAGAAGACAGTTTTATTTAAGATAAAGATGTTGCCAAAACTTTCGAGGCGAGCATTTTGAACATTTACATTAAGTTGTAGATTGTAGAAAGAGGTCGTGAAGGCTATGCAGCCTCTCAAGCACCTTGACCTATCAGATCTTTTGTGCATAACCCTTAATCTATTCGAGGCACGGGATTCCGAGACTTCATACAAAGTTTATCAATTTTCTGGGAGTTAAGTTTCTGACATCGGTTGGCTTTAAGAAGGCCCCTTCCAAAAACTTGAGTCTCTTGCAGAAAAGCGCTGGGCATTCGCAAAGCAAATGTTCTGCAGTTTCAGCAAAGTTCTCGCAGTAGCGGCAACTATCACTCTCTGTTTTGCTCATCTTTTCAGGTGATACCTCAAAGAGTAGTGTCCAGTGAGGAAACCTGTCTTTCTTGTCCAACTCGACTAGCTTTTCTTGTCAAAGGCTTACTAGCCTTTTCGCTTGTCTTTGTCCTGGCACTTTATTTCAGTGAGATTTTATTTCATCTGTTTTCCAGCATCAAACCTCTTCTTTTAAGTGGTCCTTGGAGAGTCCCCAGAATGGTTTTGGGCCGAAAAATTGTGTATTTCCTTGGCAAAGCAGTCTGCTTCCTCGTTGTCTCTAACTTTCTTGTGACCTAGAACCCACATCAGAGTAACCTGGTTGTTTGCTGCCAGTTGTGTCAGGAATTGTTTACAGTCCGAAGTTAGCTTAGACTCACAAGTGTATGACTTTTAGTTCTGCTTAGCTATCTAATAAAATATAGATTTCTGCCCTTCGGATGTCTCTTTCGATGCACTCCTGGGCACATATCTCTATGACATGTAAATTCTGCTAGAAAGATGGTTGGGGTGCTTCCAAGGGGTTTCGAGAGCCTGAAATTCGGCCCTGTAACGCCCATTTCAACTCTTTCATCCGTCTTGGATCCATCAGTGTAACACAGTACAGCATCCCTTCCTAGTTGAGGTCCGTTCTCTGTGCAAACTTGGTGGTTGTTTATGACCATTTCGAACTGCATTTGAAGTCGTACCTAAGTGGCATGATATCCGTCGGCTTATGTTCTAAGAAAATATTTTCCAAAATCTTCAAATGTTCAATATGATATCCTGCTTTAAGATTTATTGTCTGGCTCAGTCTGAAGGCACTGATTGCTGCTTCTTTCTCTACACATAAGTGCAATGGTGAAAGGTTCAGCATTACCTCTACGGCTGCAGTAGGGCACGTGAATATTGCCCCTGTGATTCCCAGACAAGCTAGCCGCTGCACTTTCTGCAGCTTAAATTGTGCCGAAATTTGTTGCATTTTTGGCCACCATATCAATGAGGCATAGGTGACCATGGGATTGATGATCGTTTGGTATTACCAGTAGATTATTTTTGGTTTCAGACCCATGACCTGCCAAACTGGTTTAAGCGACTGAAGCTGTATATACGTATGTGACTTTTATACCTCTTGAATAGCGTTTAAAGGCAGAAGTGGTTTGCTATTAGCAGACTCCTTTTGGAAATATTCATGTAATTGTTTAACATACTCACATTTACTTTCGTCCAAACGTTTTCCAGGCATTTTGTCGAAATATATGACAATAAATGAAAATGATGGAGATTGGTCCTTGTAGTGTCAAACTTGAGAGTAAATGGGTGACACTGATCAGCGTGCCGAGTTCTTCGGCCGAATGTGGCCAGTGGTGGTACAACAGTTTTTATTTCTTTGGAGCATCTGCCATGGAAATATCTGTAGAGTAATGTCTGGTCTGCAACTCTTCTTCTATGTTCTAGTGGGTGAAGGGTATCTGTGAGAATTGAGCTGTTTATCAACCGAATGGCCCTTTTCTAAATGAAATCTAGAGGACCTCTTCAAAGTAACGACAACGAACTTCAATAGCAACAGGTTGATTTTCGCAAAAACCAAAATTTTGCTGTTTGAGTATAAAGCGTAGTAACAACAAAAGATAGAGTGAGAAACTGATAAAGACGTGATGTAGCTTAATTCAGACACCAAAGACAAACGTTTTCATTTGTTTTAATTAGAAATTCGCGGTGAGTAACACCAACATAAAATTAGAGTGTCTTTGATACATTCAAGAAAGTATGACTCAACGAAAAACATTGGCTATTACTTTTTTTTAATAGGATATTATTACTATTCTAAACTGAAATTTTTTAACTAAATTAAGGTTTTGCGGTTAAAAATTACACGTTCATTTTAAAAAATAAAAAATCACAACCTATTTTTTTTTCAAAAAATGTGTGTCTTTCACATGCAATTCCAGTTTCTACATACTTGACATTCAAGCGGAAAATTATGCATTGAGATGTGCCAAATGCTCGTGCTACATCTGTTTGTCAAGCGTCATTTTCGCTGTTTAAATGGTGTCTTTTCATGTTCAATTAAAAAATTATACGATTTACTTTGAACTTAAATCAATACTAACAAATTTTATTTAATGCTTGAAGCCGATAAAATATAGAACTATAACAAAAGCATTGTTTTTGTAAAAAATTTTTTGTGATAAAGTCAAAACAACAAAAAATACCGTGATAAAAAATGTGGTTAAAACAACATAAATATTTAATGAGCCATCTTAATTATATTTAAATTATTATAAATTAAAATCCTTAGATTATTTTCATGTGTGTAGTTATATAAATAAGAAAACATTAAATGCTATTTTAAAAGTGTATTTATTTAAAAAAAAAACATAATTTCACTTGCCATATTACATTAAAACATATTTGAACACTGTGAAAATGTTTGTAAGAAAAACTCGAAATCCCCCAATAAGTCATCATCGAATTTTCCGTTAAAAATGTAAAATTAAAAATAGTAAACGAATCATTCATTGTCTAAGCTCGTCGAAATTAAACGAAAATAATTCAGTGACGTCATGTATGATGTAATACTGGCAACTTTATAGTTGTTCACCTTTTGTTTGCATAGGCCAGTAGAAATAGACATGGAAAAGTTTCACTATAATTACAAAACTTTTAAACTTTAGTCAAATAAAAAAAACATTAAAACAATACTCATACTACGAGATCCGGCTGCAGAAATAGTGCACTCATCCTAAAATCCACATTTTTACGCATATTTATGATTAGGAGAAAATATTTTAGATATATTTATACGTTCATAACGTTCTCTTGGATTTTGGAATTTTGTAACTCACGTTAGAGATAATATTTTAAAATGATCAAAACAGATACTTAAGGTAAGTACAGACCGGGCAACAGAATGTTGGCAACATGTTGCCGGGTGTTGTCAACATATTTGTTGATTGATGTTGCTAACACTGTTGCACGTCCACACCAATGTCAGTGTTGAATTAAAAATAGAAGAGACTATTGCTGTTGGTGCTAGTGCTGCTTTTACAATAATTGCTGGTTATGTTCAAAAAAGGAAAAGACAGTGGTGGCAGAGAGAATTTTTAAAAAACGGGATAAGCCATGGGGATAACCTATTGTCTGAACTACGTTTAAACGATAGTTCTACCTCGTTCCGCAATTTTGTTAGACTGACAAAATCTTATTTCGAACATATTCTTTCTTTGGTAGCCCCTAAAATCGTAAAAAATAATACAAACTACTTGTATTGCCAACAGCACTAGCACGTATACACTAAGCGATGTTTTCCATTTGAATGGGGAACACGGATACATGCAATAACCAACAAATTTCTTTGTTGTCACGCCGCCCAATGTTGCCGTGTATCTAGCAACTTGTATCTTGTTGACGGGATACATGTTGCCAACATTTTGTTGTCCGGTCTGTACTTGCCTTTATAGATAATATAACGCTCTACAAAAAAGGTTTCCTACAGTTTTTTGATATATTTATTTTTCCAAGTTATTTAACGTTAAAGTTGGATTGATTAAAAATTTTTAGATTTTTGTTATTTTCCGAAACAACCATCAACTTTATGAGAAATTATAGACATTTTTTTTTAGATTTTTAATATTATTTTCAAGTTTGGGTAATCATCTGCACGGCCAAGATTGGGTTATTCTGTTTTGGGTTTCTGGGTTACCAGGTCTGGCCAAAGTTTGTGTAATCCGCCATCGCACTATCAGTAAAATCCTAAGAAATCTTGACTCTAATAAGGCAGTAGGACCAGATGGAATTCCGACAATTGTCCTGAAGACCTGTGCTCAAGAGCTCACCCCAGTTCTCTGTAGACTCTTCAAGTTATCATACAGCCAAGGAGTATTTCCGTCCATGTGGAAAAACGCTAAAGTCCAACCGATTCTAAAAAAAGGAAAGAAGACTATTCCTGCAAATTATCGCCCTATTGCATTGCTCTCAGTCATATCCAAAGTTATGGAAAAAGCGATTAACACAGAACTTATCAAATATCTGGAGAAATTTGAGATAATTCATGACAGACAATATGGATTTCGACAACTTCGGTCTACTGGAGATTTGCTGGCTTATGTCACTCAGCTCTGGACAAACACTATTGAAAAGTTTGGTGAATCCCGTGCAATAGCCTTGGATATATCTAAAGCCTTTGACCGCGTTTGGCACCAGGCATTGTTAAGTAAATTATCTGCCTTCGGTCTCCCAACCAAACTGCGTCAATGGCTCTTGAGCTTCATGCAAGATCGCTTCTTACATGTGGCAGTTGACGGTATTTCTTCTGATGCGTTTAAAACTAATGCCGGGGTCCCCCAGGGTTCCATCCTGTCCCCTACCTTATTTCTTTTACACATCAAACGACCTCTTGAAAACCACCACGAACCCCATTTACAGTTTCGCAGACGATAGCACACTTGTCTCAACTTTCACATCCTATCGATCACTTTCGGTGAATGATACAAATAGACTCAGGCAGGAACAGGTTGATTCCATCAATAGAAATCTTAAAGCAATCGTCGAATGGGGAACTAACAATCTTGTTCAGTTCAACGCACAAAAAACACAAAGTGCCACGTTTTCCAAGAAAGTGAATTCCTCAAATCATCCCATCACAATGTCCGGAAATACCCTTGAACCAAGTCCCTCCATCTTGATTTTGGGAGTTACGGTGTCCAATAACATGTCTTGGCATGACCATGTTGCTAACATCGCAAAGTCGGCAAGCCAGAGGCTAGGTTTTCTGTGGAAAGCCAGAAAGTTTTTTACTCCTGATCAACTGTTGACGACGTACAAGGCTCAAATCCGACCTCTACTGGAGTATTGCTCGCACATTTGGGGTTCAGCACCAAGGCATTCTCTTTGTCTTCTAGATTCCATTCAGAAAAGAGCCATTCGCTTGATAAATAGCTCAACTCTCACAGATACCCTTCACCCTCTAGAACATAGAAGAAGAGTTGCAGACCAGTCATTGCTCTACAGATATTTCCATGGCAGATGCTCCAGAGAAATAAAAACTCTTGTACCACCATTGGCCACATTCGGCCGAACAACTCGGCACGCTAATCAGTCTGACCCATTTACTCTCAAGATTGACACTACAAGGACCAATCTTCATCAAGAATCCTTCTTTTACAGTGCTGCTACGGAATGGAATAAGCTTCAAAAATCAGTTTTTCCAGAGACCTATGACCTGCAACTTTTTAAAAAGCGTGTCCACAATCATTTCCTTTCTATAATCCCTTCCCCTTCTAATAGTCGCAGTGCGGGCCGTCCGCGGCCTACACGATAGGTCTACCCTTTTTGCGACTATTTTCATAAAAAAAAAAAATTTGCACGGCCAAGGCTAGGTTATTCTGTTTTTGCCCAAGCTTGGGTCGCCAATGAATGGCCAAGGCTGGATTACCCAGCCCAAGCTCGGATAATCATTGGCATGGCTGAAGCTGGGTTAAGCAGCCTGGCCACGCATGGGCCAATACAGGTGGGCCAATACAGGTACGCCAAAGCTAGGTTTCCCAGTAATTGCCCAGGCTTGGCCCCTTTGTCAACTCTGGGGGTTTGCTGCATGGGTTTACGATCAACTCGCCGGTGTCGTCGCCACCGGCCAAATAACAGGTGCAAGTGGCGTATTCATCGACTCCAATCCGTAACAACAACAAATGACTTAATTTCTAGGTGTACAAATATATAGCGTATAAAATATACAGCTGATAATTACCTTTGCCCGAAAACTTTTACCATATTTTATCAGTGATGCAGAGTTGCCAGTTGTCGGAGAACTTTTAGTATGTAATTTTAACTTGCAAAATAAAGAAACTTAGTAGTAAGATAAAAACGAAGTAATGAAATAAAAGCGAATATCTCTCCGACAAAAATTGTGTTGTTAGGAATTATTTAAAACCCCAAAAGTGCACAACAAATGTCTAAATACACCGGTCTATAAATGGATGTCAGCGAGGTTAAAAAAAAAGAGTTTCTGGAATCACCATTCACAAACGACTGCTCGAGTTATAAGGCGCGTATCAAATAAGCGCGTCTGACGTGCGATTCATATTCAACCGTAGCAAATATTAATAGATAAAAAATTTTGTGCGATAGATTTTCGTTAAAATTAAGATTTTAAATTATTTTTTTAAAAAGTAATACTTTTTGTAGTGTTTTTTTCTGAGCCTTATGTATTCAATTTTTGGACGTAGGCCTCCTTCATATGTTTCCATCTATATCGTCTGTCCAGCGCATTGGCGGGCGTCCCCTGGTTCGTTTGCCCTGGTAGGGTCTCCACTGTAGCAAGTTTTTTGTCCATCGTCCCTCCTGTATTCTGGCCACATGACCTGCAAAACTCTATGCAAGCTCAGCTATTTTCGCACCAACATATTTAACCTGGGTTACACGTCTGATGTAATCATTTCGCCTTCTATCGAGTAGTGACAGTCCAAGCATTTGTCTTTTCGTCGCTCGCTGTGTTATTCTGATTGTTTCTAGCGATTCTTTCGTGATGGTCCATGTTTGGGCGCCGTACGTCATTACTGGTGGGACACATGGGTTATATAGTCGACTTCTTAGAAGTTTTGGGATTTTTTTATTTTTCAGAGTGTTTTTCAGTTTTCCAAAGGCTGCCCAAGCCAGTCTTCTTTTTATTTCTATCTTTTGGGTTTAATTTTCTCTTCCCAGTGATAGTACATGACCTAGGTATTTATAGTTTGATACATTCTCTATTTTTTGGTCACGAATTTTAAATGAGGTGTCACGTGCCTATTTTTTTTCTCCCATCTGCCGTTTTATTATTATGATAGTCCGGCGTTCGTAATTAGCTTTGCATACTGCATTTGCGGCGTTCGTAATTAGCTTTGCATACTGCATTTGGTTCGTTGTATATAGTGTTGCCTATATAGTAGTAATAGAATTCGATTATTAATAGCTGTGACATTTTTGTCTCTGTTATAAGACTTCGCCTTGATTATTGGCCTCGATTGTCGTGTGTTGTCAGATATATTATTGTTGGTTTGCTTGGGCTGGCAATTAATGCGGACGAACGCGATTATGAGCTAGGAATTTAGACGTGAAAAGGTTGGTTGACGCGTGTCCCGTGTGATTTTCTGATATCCGGTCTGGGAGCGAGGAGTGATGATCAGTCGTTTGGTGTCAGTGGTGGAAGTCGGTTGAGAGTCTTTGGAAGGATTTGATATTAACACGTGAGCGGAACTTCTACGGTTTTTTTCTTTCATATCTGGCTGTATTTGGGGCCATCTTTATTGGATTAGGAAGATAAACCATTTAATTCTTAACTTGACCATTCTGTCGTGCCTATGTGGTGAATATTTCTGGTTATTGGGGTCGAGTTAAGATCACCACGTGTGGGATTTGATGAAGTGAAGCCATCGTGAAGTACCACGTGCCGTTCCATCCACATCGACGATAAATTTCAGCGTTATAAAGACTTGCCTGGTAATTTTAGCAGAAATTATTATGATAATACTACTTGGTGTTTCGGTTCTTGGATCATCGATGTTACCGTGACGTCTCAGGGAAGTTTTCAATTGGTTACATGGTATCGAATTTAATTTTATCAACTTATCAGTTATTATGTGCTTGATCTAAGTGTTTTCAATAATTTAAAAGTAACAAGTTATTTTCATTAAATTTGTACCTGCTCCCAGTGACGTCCCAATGAAGTTTTCAATAGTTTAAAAGTAACCAAATTATTTTTCGTTAAATTTGTACCGGCTCCAAGTTGAATCTGCATTTATATATTACCGAATATAATTTATGTGGTTATTGTGAGGGTTTTAAAATATTATTCTTGTTGCAAGACCATTTATTTTGCATTCCTTGTTTTTGTGTTAATCTTTTGCTATCAGGAATTCTATATAAAACCAATTATTTTCGAAATTTTAAATATTGTGAACATTTTCTTTTTGTTGTTTTTTTTTATTTTAATTCTCTTTTGTACCTCATTAGGTTTTTTTTATTACTGTCTGGAAGAGTGTTAAAATTAATTTAAATATTATTTTAAGAAAGTGTATTAAATTCGTTTAAACCACTTTACGAAAATACAGAATTTATTGTAAAAAATCAGAACATCATTTTTTTTTACTTAATTAATATATTGCAGTAATTGTAAATATAGTTTTATTTATCTAGTTCACCATAATTGTTTGTTGTTTTTCGCGTGGCTCTGCTGGTGCCTACAAGACCTAGGGGTTTCCGGCTTGTACCGTCTTAAGTCGGTGGCGCGGCTCACTTTTAGATTTTTTTTCTTCTACCCTCTACGGCTGAGCTCGGGCATAATTTGCCAGTAGAGAGACCACTAGCAGAGTACTCTTTAGAGAACCAAAAAAAAAAAAAAAAGACGTGGCAGAGGGTCTTCTTTACAAAGCACCTTTGTCTTTGAAAGGTTCATCTGGAGTTCGATTGTTGTCG